>PVLA01001329.1:0-372444 GCA_004027455.1 Hydrochoerus hydrochaeris
TTCTGGTGAACTATATGTTTAAGACTGCATTTTGCTTTTTCATTTTGTCATTTTCACTCTGCCTGTTTTCTATGTGTAGGAGGGATATCACACACACTCTTTTCAGACACACCAAAGTCTTACAGTTATCTGGAGGGGGTTTTTACTACTGACCTTATTTATCCCCTGTACACCTCTATTTTAGGGGTATACTCACCACATTGATACAGTCAATCTGGTGTAGTCCAAAGTTCACCAACTGGGAGCAAAGTTCCAAATTTTCTCACACTAACTGGGTACCGCTGAGATTTTCTGATGTTCCAGGTGGGAGGGCAGGCCCATCTATAGCAGTCCAGGGCAGTTTTCAGTCTTGAGCAGGGCTCCTTGATGTTCCTGGTGGCAGGCCAGGCCCACAGGGAAGGTTCCTACCCCTGAGGCAGGCTTGTGCTGAGTTTCAGGTGGCAGGACGGGCCCTTGGTGGAGCTTCCTGGCAGCCTACCCCTGATGGAGGCTTCCACTAAGTTCCCGGTGGCAGGGCGGGCCCATGGTGGAGATTCTGGGCAGCCTATACTTGATACAGGCTTCCACTATGTTCCCGGAGGGAGGGTGGGCCCAAGGTGGAGGTTCTGGGCAGCCTACGTCTGATACAGGCTTCCGCTAAGTTCTAGGATGGAATCTTGAATGGCAAATAGCCTTCAAGGGCTTAAAAAAATACTGGTAAGCATACTTACCCTAGCACTGCTTGGCGCCACAAAACATATCCAGTTATTTACTCATGAAAAAAAGACATTTGCCATGGTGTTCTAACACAAATTTGGGGACCTTAGAAGATACCTGTGACATACTGCAAAAAGGTTGGATCCAGTGTCACGGGGAGGGCCCTCATGCCTATACTCCACTACTGCCACAGTGATACTGGGGGGAGAAACAGACAAATTGACTCTGAGAAAAAATTTAAACAGGTTTGTACCACATGCGTCAGACACTTTGCTAAGAGGACCTGATGGTGAGTGACTTGGGAAATGAATTAGCCCAGTATCAGGGGACTTTATTACAGTATCCTAGACTCAGCATTAGGATCATTCAAGCCATTATCCTTATCTCTTTTGCCCTCCTCCTTGGAGCCACCTGAGAATGACTGCACTAAAGCCATTGAGATGGCATATTCAGCTCAACCAAATCTATAAAATACCCCCCTCCAGGACCCTGACTTGACTTTATTGTCTGATGGCAGTAACATGGTAATTAATGGGGTCTAAAGGGCAGGGGCAGCAGTTGTCACCTTGGGTCAAATGATCCAGTCAGAAGTATTTCCTCCTTGGACCTCAGGGGAATGGGCCAAGGTAATAACATTCACATGGGCTCTAGAGGAAAGATGAGACAAAAAAGTAAATATTTATACTGACTCTCATTATGCATTTGCTACTCCATATGTACATTATGCCTTTTACCTGGAGAGAGGCCTCTTAACAGCAGGAGAAAAAGACACTAAAAACTCCCAATAGATTTTGAACCTATTACACATTGTCTGTTTGCCCTCTAAGGTGGTGGTGATGCACTGTCCAGGGACAAGTTAATGGAAGCTCAGAAAAACCAGGCAGCTGACACAGATGTTAAACAAGTTGCCCTGGGACAGCAGCCTCATTTGACTCATGTTTTAGTGGCCCTCTTACTTAAAACATCTTACAATTCAAAAGAAAAACTTAAGTGGGCAAAGACATAAGGGGTCCCTGAGGAGGATGGGTGGTAGCTTTAGCCAGGAGGAAAGGTTTTTCTCCCTGACGCCCTGGGACTTCATGTAATACAATACATACATAGCCACAACCACCTGAGGAAGACAGCCATGTCGAATCTGCTCAGTTGTTATTTCTTTGAACTGAGAATTTGAACTTCATGTGCTCTGGTGGCTGCTCATTGTGAAGCCTGTGCTCATAACAGCTCGGCTGTGTAGCCTCAACAGCAGCTAGATGTCTGAAGACAAGGAATTTTTCCATTTGAAGATTTTGAGATTGACTTTACCAAACTAAACCCACCAAGTGTAAGCAAAAAGTACTGACTAGTTTTGACCTACATTTACTTGAGTCAGATGGAGGTACTTCACATTAGAGCTGAAACATCAAGGAAAGTGATTAGAGCCATGATGAACTTAATTATACACCTATATGGATTTCCCATAATAGTGGGTTCAGATAATGGACCCACTTTCATGGGTCAAGTGACCCAACATCTGTCAAAAGCCTTAGGGCTTATCTGGAAGCTACATACAGCCTGTCAACCTCGGAGATTGGGCCAGAGAGAGAGACAAGATGGGAAAGAACACCTTGGCAAAACTCTGCCAAGAAACAGGAGCTAGTTGAGTTGTAACGCTTCTTATTGTACTCCTAAAATCATGGTACACCCTGTAACAGGATGTACTCACTCCCTTTGAGACAATATTTAGAAGGTCTTCTCCACTTGTGCCAGTGCTTGAAGGACTACAGGAGATTGTAACCTTGGACCTGCATCAGCAATGAAAGCACTGCATCAAACTCTAAACCCCCTTCTATACGTTCTGTTGTTCATGGGTTCAAACCTGGTGATCAGGTCTTAGATAAATCTTGGAAAGAGGAGTCTTTCCAGCCATAGTGGGAGGGCCGCATGGGTCATAATAACCATTCCCACTGCTTTAGAATGTTCAGGTGGCACACTGTGAATCCATACTTCTAGGATTAAAAAGTGGACACCTGGGAAACAGAAAACTACTGACACATCGCTGCACAGTACATGGCCCCCACTCAGACACTGTCTATTGTGACACTCTCAGAGACTACAGAACAAAAGTGAGGGGACGAATTCTGATGAAGACTGAAAAGTTTACCCCAGTGAGACAGCTCCTCTAAAAACCATACTGAGGAGACAATGTAACCAAAACCCTGCCCTCATCACCCTGGAAGTTGATGAGTCAACACACGACTAAAGATTGAGCAGACACCGTACGCCAGACTATCAGTAACTTTGATGTACTGCTATCCCATTAAATTATGGATCCTTTTCCTCCCAGTGATCTTGGCATTTGCTGTTGTGCTGTAGGCTGCATCCCCAGAGGAGTGTGGAATTCCAGAGAAGGTTGTTTTGTTCTTTTCTACCTAATTATAGTTATTGGACTAAGCACTCTCAAATGTTTAAAATTATTTTCCTATGGCTAACCTGTTTAAACTCCTAGGACCACACCTAAGTATGATGACCTAGGCTTCACCTTTCCTGTTCCTTGTCTTGCTGGTGAAATTTGATAATATCAAACTGGTGAGTTTATAGATAATAACAGTGGCCCCTGATGAACTTGGGGAGCATCTTTGTAATTACACAATTGCATGCCCACAAGTGAACTCTATTGAACTTAAATAGGCTTAAATATTAAATAATAACAGAACAAGGTCTCCCTTGTGACTAATCTGTTGTATTTGTTATCCTCATATGCTATTTTTGAAACCCTCGCTGGTGGCGAGACAGAGTCTAAAGATGGCTTCCCTGCATGTAAGGTATAAGAAAAGATATTCATCAGGGACTACACAAATGGTGACATGGACCTGGTAGCCCATGGATTATATATGTGTCCAAAGGTAAAAAAGAGAAATTGCAATAATAAGAAAAAATCATATTGCCCACACTGGGGCTGTGAGACCACAGGACTCTGGGGAAGATGATATGATGGGTAAAACCCAGCAATTAGAACAAAAGACCCAAATCCTTTGACCCACTGGTGAGCCCAGAATGACAACTTCATTCAGATGTATAGATAAAAATGAGGAGGTTGCAGAATTGGGCATTTGGACAAGTTCTGTTTGCAGGTTAGAATCATCCTCAAGGATATTAATATTTCAGTTTGGGCAACAGGGCTCATTTGGGGCACTTATGTGCACATGCAAAAAATAGGGGGATGGACAGACCCAAGGATGGCCACATGTCAAGGATGAAAGTAATGCCCCTGAAGCCTGTTCCCCCTTTTCCTGCACCCTCCTGTGAGTTGCATGGTCCTGAAGGCCAAAGACCAAAGGTTCACCTAAGGCCCCCAAACAGATAACATTGCATTCCTAGTAGATATACAGGTCTAGACAAGCCAAGCACAAAGGCCAGGATTTACTAGATGCTTAATGAGATTCACCAACTTCTAAATATTTCAGACCCCACTATGACAAAGAGCTATTTGATGTGTATAAGACCAAGTTCACTCTTTTACAAAGTTGTAGCTTCCTTAACCATAGTGATACCCAGTCAAACACTCTGCTCCCCACCAAAAAAACCAAAAACCCATACCTTTACTCATGATAGAGACTATAGGTAGGGATTTTGTGTGGGATAGTGAAACAACCAGGTTGAATGCAACCAGCCCAGGTCACAAGGTTTCACCTACTGGGCACCTCAGGGGTTCTGGTTTTTCTGTAGTAATAGATTGTTCAAATGCCTAGACCTTGGACAAAAATTTACTCAAATGGACCTTGCCTCTTGGCAATGCTTATCCTCAGAGTGTTGCCTATCTAGGGAGGACTCGAGGACTGACACCTTTGATCAACCACCAGACACAATGTAAGGCAGGCTGCTGTCTTGCCAATATTTGCCAGGGTAAATATAGCCAAGGTGCTCAGAATGAGTGCAGGAGCAATAGCCCATTCTGAAACAGGTCTCCAGAGGCCTCACTGAACAACCCACAGCATAAAACAGTGCCACAGGGGTGCAGCAAGTAGTTAAACAACTTCATAACCAGGTAAACTCCATGGCAAAAGTAGTTTTAAAAGACAAAAGAAGACTTAATCTACTTTTCATGGAAAGGAAGGACTTGGGGCTGCATGAGAAAAAGAGTGTTGCTTCTATACAAACAACTCAGGGGTGGTCATAAAACTCTAGACAAATTAGAACAAGAAGCAAAGAAATGAAAATATTGTATTATTACACTCAGGGATGGCATGATAAATTGTTCAACTGGAACCCAAGAGTAGCCTCCATACTTGCAGGAATCAGAGAGCCAATGATCATCATAATGTTGGTCCTCAGTTTTGGGCTATGCCTAATTAATTGTGTATGAGATAGAATTCAAAGCAGTGTAAATCAGGTACACACAATGGTATTGGTCAATGCTGTTACCAGTCAGTCCAACTACGAACCACCACCAGGTGGTGGTTCATGTGTGTGTGTGTGTACACACATATATATGTATACGTATATTTATGTGTGTGTATATATATATATATATATCATAGAAATATATATATATATTCTAAAAAGAAAAATATGTCCTTGAGGGGGGAATGTGAAGGAGGAATATGTTCATATCCTCCACTATTTGCTTTATTTTCTCTGCCATTTTTCCTTTTGAAATACCCCAAATGTTAGTCTTGAAAACTTCACTTATTTTATGGCCTCTCATTATGGTTTAGAGGCCTAGTTAACAGTTAGACCTCAAACAGTGATAGAACTTTCACCAAATCCCCTAAAAGTCTCCTTCTTTCCCTTAATTGGCTGTGAAAACTTACAGAAAGGGAAACAAATGGGTTTATCTCAGGGCACCAAATTGCCTGGTACCCAGATTCTGCATGTCGGTCAACCAGATGTGTGAAAAGGTCTTGTAACATTTCAAAGCAATGATAGTGCTGCAATGGTGATATCTATGGAAGCCCCCTGATGGTCCTGTAAACTCATACAGGGATATATACAGAAGGAAATTAAGAAATTGACCCCAGCCAGTCAAGAGACAGGGATTTCAATGGCAAAAGCTGACTGATTACTACAGCTTAAAATAAACCTCACTTGTTTCTGAAATCTCAGTGTCCCAAAGGTAAATTTCTTCAGTATGTGTAACAATCACACCTTTTAAAATTCAACCAATTGAAAAATAATAACAAAAATCACAATCATAAAAATCTTAAGTAGCACCTAAATTCCACTACTTAGGTACTAAGTACTTATCACAGGTTTTATATATGTTAACTCACTTTCTCTTCACAACAATTACAGTTTGCAAACTGAGACCATGAAATCTGCTTTATCAACACTGGTTGGCAATTTCAGTTATACATAGTGCAAAAATTATGTTTTGGCGGTCTCCTTTAAATTGAAAATAATCAGGGATGGCTGCTCTAATTTTTTTCAAGTGTCATGTTATAAAGCTAGAACACAGAATTGAGGTCTGATTTAGCCAGGGTTCCATGGTCAAGTAATCTGCTTATCAGCAGAGCTGAACCTGAAGGCTCCAGTCTGGTCCTGCCAGATCTGTGAGTTCATGAAAAGGTGGTTGAGGGTGAATGTCAGTCTCCCCTGATCTCACCAGTTTCTCACAAGTTTCTGCGGTGGGTGGAAAACTTCTGAGAATGCTACTGCTATCTGTTAGGAATCAAAACAGATATCCCTGTACCTCTATGGGAAAATCAGAGGGATGAAAATCCTATACCATCTTCAGCAGCTATCTTGGAGAAAGTAAAGACCAGAGAAGTTCACTGTATTCCTGAAAGTCAACATATTAGCAAGTAGCAAACATAGGACTTGCACCCCAGCACTCTGATGGCAGTGTTCATATCATGTTCACTCCATACTACATTGAAAACTTTTCACTCAGACAAGGCCAACAGAAGCTAAAAGGCAAACATTAAGCCTCTATAACATTCTTTCAGAAATGCTTCCATGCTCCAGCTATAATGTTTTCCCTATAATTTCTTGTCACATGCTCTAAAAACACATCATTCAAGCCACTTCTTCCTGAACTGTGCTAAGTGATGAGATAAGAAATCTTTTTCTAAAAATTGTGATTGTGCTTCATCCTAAATAAATTTTTTAAATGTTTCAGTTTAACTTTCTTTTGCTCAATAAGTACTCACGAGATTAAATAATAGATTTGTACTTCCTTCCTTATCAACTGTACCAAAAGCACTAAAATTTTGATTTTGAGACTATTACAGTAAACAGTAAATGCTAAATTATTCTATTTGTATTTGTACTAGTCTTCATTCAACAGATAACCCAACATGAATATGCTTATTAGCTTACTTTCTACAAAATAATCATACATATTTAATGTATGTTGGCTCATGTGCTATTAATTTACTGTATATTAATAGTCTCAAATTATACAGTATAAAGAAATTTGACTGTATGTTGCCACTAAAAGAGTTTTGTCCATCTAATGTAGTTAGAGGGAATCTTTCATTTATTTGGGGCAAAGAGGTGTTACTGAATAGTTTGAGTGATTCCTTGTACTCCTAAAGTTCTTTTAAAGAATTGTACTATGAGAATTAAGAATTTGATAGTTTTCTTACCATGTTGCTTTTGGTCTCTTGTACTATCTACTCACCAATAAATCTCAAACTGAAATTATAGTATAACTGACTGCAATAGAATAGGTAAACCTAGATTATAAAAAGGAAAGCACAGATTTTGATGACATTATTAAGAATTTACTCATATGTATTTTGTTTGGGATACTGCATTAATAATCAAAGAAAGCATATGTCAAAAGATAATAAAGAACTACCTTAGGAAACAACCATTATCTATTTTATCTGTCCTATCTGATAGATTTGTATAAGTATTAATTAAAAATAATTCATGGAGATATTTTTCAAATTTGGTTTGAAAATGTTTTTATTGACTTGAATTGGTATGTTTTTGGGGTTTTTTGTTGTTAGATTTTTTTCTTTTGTTTTTGTTTCATGGTGGTTGGAGTTTTGTTGTTTTGTTTTATTTTGGGTTTTGGTTTTGGTTTTGGTTTTGGTTTGGTTTGGTTTGGTTTGGTTTGGTTTGGTTTGGTTTTGATTTGTGTTGCTTCTTCTCTGCTCTGCTCTGCTCTGCTCTGCTCTGCTCTGCTTTGCTTTGCTTTCTGTTCAGGGGATTGAACCCAAGGTTTTGCATATGTGAGGCAAACAAACTACCACTGAGCTACATTCTTCATATTTTGTAGAATAAATTCTGATGATGTTTACTATTTCCAGTGCCTAAAGTTATATTATTTACTTTAGATGCTATTTTGGAAAAGGAAAACCTTATGTCACTAGCATGGTGTGTTTCTTATAAATATTAGAAAAATAACCTGAAGGTCACAGTTCTACCAGTTTTCTCTCAAGAGCTTGAATGTAAGTATTGTGATGGGAAGAATTTGTTTTTACCTAAGCAGAGTCAAGATTGAAATTAGCCTGGATCAAAATGATAGTCCTTGTGACTTTTGCTGCCTTTTGTAAGGACAGTATTTTTTAATTCTAGGAAAATAAGCTCATCTAGGCTAGATATTAGTGATTAATCACAAATAGTCATAACTCTCTTCTTCTGAGTCTAGAGAGCACCGCTGATCCTCAGCCTAACATTCCATCAACAACACCCATGAGTTGGAGTTTATGAGGTGAACCATTTGCCATGCTTGTTACATCTGAAAATCTTCATATGTAGCTGTTTAAGAAGAAAAAAAAATAATCGTGTAATGTTTACAGAGATATCAGTCCCATTTTAATTTCTAATTAGTACTACTAATCCCTATAGACTTTTTCAACACTTGCTAGAAAATAGTGAGATCTAATTAACTTTATTCCAGAAGGGACTGTGGCTAATGGCTTAACTACTGAAGAGGCTTACCACAGCTAAAAAGAAATAGCAAACTACTCTTGGCCCTTGAAATAACTGTAATATTGAACAAAGGAAAAAAAGGTGACAAAAATTGACAAAGTAAACATTGAAAATGTGGAAGTCAAATATAAATATTGTAATGCTTGCTTTTAAAATGAGTTTTGGAGTGTTGCTTCTCTTTCAATTTCATTATAGAATTTGAGAACTTGTGGTATTAGAACTCTAAATTCATTAGGACAAGGGTTTTTCTTTGCTGGTAGTTTTAAAAATTACTTCTGCAATTTCATTGACCTATTTTGCATTATTTAGAATCTTTATATCATCTTGATTCTGCTTTGCAAATTCATATCTATTAAGGAATCTGTCCTTCCCTTCTGCATTTTGCATCTTAATAGAGTTCAGCTTCTTGAAATAGGAGTTGATGATCTAGATTTCTGTAGAATCCCTTGTGATTTCACCTTTTTCATTCCTAATTGCATAGGTTTGAGTCTTTTCATTCTTTTTTTTATTTAAGGGTGGCTAAGGGTTTGTCTATTTTACTTAATCTTTCAAATGACTCACACTTAGAGTTACTGATTTTTTTGTATTATTTTCTTAATTTCAATTTCATTAAATTCTGCTTTCACCCTTCTCTTGTAAGAATTTTGGATTTATCTTGCTGTTAATTTGAAGCTCAAGTTTCAATATTAGATTATTTATTTGAGCTCATTTTGTTCCTCTAAGGTGGGAATTCACTACTATAAATTATTTATTTATAGGTGATTCATTTTTTTCTCTATCAGCTTTTAATATTTTTATATTGAGTTAATGGAATCCTGAATATTATATCCCTTAGGAAATAAATTTTTCTGAACATGGCTAATTGGACTTCTGTATGCCTCACATTTTTTTTCTACCAAATTTTTCCATGTTTGGGAAGTTTTCCACCATTACTTCTGTAAACAGGTTTTTTATGGCATTTGTGCCATCTTCTGCTTTTTCATTGGCTCCAATAAATCTTGTTATTCTTTGCATTATCTAGCAGTTGAGATTGACTTTTTGTAGGTCCTTGCTATTTTTAAGAAATCTTTCATTGGTGATGCCTAACTGAAAACTTCTCATCTAAATCTGATATTCTGTTCTCATATTGGTTGATTCTGCTGCATATACATTCAAAATAATTTTTAATCTCCTAGATATCTGCTTAAATCTGTTTTATGGAATCTCATACTTTCTTATATTGGGCATTCATGGTTTTTATCACTTTTCTAAGTTTCTCTATTTTTTTACCTACTCTTATTTTTTCTTTTTTTTCTTTTTTTCTTTAAAGAGAAAAAAACAGAAAAAGGGTTGAAATATTACAGAATTTCAAAAAAAATTTAAACAGTAAGAAATCACTAGTTGATAAATTACATATTGTTTTTTTAGAAATAGTTGTTCAAGTTACAAAATTAAAGCATACGAAGTGGACACTCAAGCAGTGAGACTGCAAACAGATCTGTTCAACAATCCAACAAGAACTTAGAATGGATACCTACTCTATTATTAATCATGGCTTTCATTATGATCATGATTTCTTCAGTTATCTGAGAAATTATTTCTGGTTAGCATTTTTCTGTAGCTTTATTTATGTGCTTTGTTGCTTCCACTGCTACAGTTTCAGATAGTTCAGTCTGGTGGATTTTAACTTCTTCCACCTCATTGGTCCCTGTATCTGGGCAAGCTGGAGAACTGGAGTTATATCCTATTGCTGTTTTATTTTCTATTTTTTAAATTTTGTTTTCTGTGTTGATGTTTGTAAATTGTTTATGGTAGGTAACTATAATACTAGTACCAACACCTTCTTAGAAAATGCCTCCTTCTCAGAGATGTCCTCTAGGCATTTGAATTTTGAATCTACCCCAAAAGCCTGCCTCTTAGATTTATTATATATGAGAGGCCACTGCCTAGTTGGCTCAGCACTTAGTTCTTTGGTACTGGACTATGGTATGGTTTATGATCCCCAGACAATCTCAGAATTGTCATACAAGTAAGAATAACTGATCATAATTATGTCAACTTGGCTGAAGTAGTACAGTCCATAATAACAGTAGTATCAAGCACAGTCTAGAAAAGTACAAGCAGTAGTAACTGCTGATTTTACACCTTTAACTCTAGGTACAATATTTATGATTATATAAAAATTCTAAACAAATCAGAAAATTATAATGCAGTAAAATCCCCTAAATATGGTGATTTTACCCTCAGAGGAGAAAATTTAAAAGGAAAAAGAAGAAAAAACAGAGAAAGAAAAGAAAGATTCAAAGTGAGAAGTATAAAAGAATATTCCCAAGCTTTGGGAAGCTGGTGAAGAAGACAGGAGAGAAAAAATCTAAATAAGAATTAAAACAAAAAATCTATAAACAATGTTCATACTCAGTGAAAAAACAAAAGCAATCTAGATAAAAACAAAAAACAAACACAAAAGAACAAAAGAAGAATAAAGAGATTTCTCTGTGACTTCAAGCCTGAAGTTTTCTTCTGGAGTTTTGAAAGACTTAAGTTATCAATTCAGGGCACTGGTAAACAAAGGAGTCTGAATGATCTCAGCAAGCCTGCAGTAAGATTATAGTATGGTACTATATAATCCAAGAGAGTGGAATAGGGAAGGGTGCCAATTTTGTGCTTTAAAACTTCACAGAAGTTCAGGCTGATCTTGGACTCTGGTTGCAGAACTGAGGTCTGACTTATTCAGACTACAACACTCTGAGTGTTTCCTTCTGGCCTGACCTTCACTCCTTGGTCCTAGTGAGCACTCACGGGTGCTTCACTCAGTAAATGGGAGACCTGAGATAAAGCAAATCCATGGTTGTTCCAAATCTTAGGTTCAGATGACCTCTCCTAAAATGACGTCTGTCCAACATCCTTTCCAAGGGACTCTTGGACTTGGTTCGCTCACTAGGTGGTGTAGTTCACAGTATCCACTGCTCTGTTCCACTGGTGCATTTTTCCCTGAGGGCCTCTGGGGTTACCTGCCCTTACTGTGTTTCTATAGATTAAAGTCTTCTCTCATGTTATGAACATATTGTCAGGGAGAATAGTCACTTTCATCTCTTACTTCTGCTTTGAGGTCTTTTTTTTTTTCACTTTCCCTGTAGACTCCAATTCTCCTTTTAGATTCTTCCTGAATCCCAGGCATCTATCTACCTGCCTCCATTTTTTCTTCCCCAAGTTGTTATATTCCAGAATATGGATTGTTCATCTCAGAGAAGCTCATATGGTGCTGTTTATCACTCGTTCATCTTCTTGCAAGTCAATACCACATTTTAAAAAGTAATTTTCCTCAGACTGGGGATGCAACTCAGTGGTTATTCAGTAGATCGTTTGCTCAGCATGTGCAAGGCACTGTGTTTGACCCTCAACACTGGAGGAAGAAATAAATGCATTAAATACTAATTTCAAACAACCTAGATATATAGCCCTAAAATCATCAAATTGTACCTTGAATGTATTAAGTGAAAATGAAAATGTTCAATATTTTATGTCCTGATGATTTTGACGTTTCCTGACCCAACTTGAGAAGCTATTGCTGTGTCATAAGAAAAAATGATGAATTATTTATAGCTTGCAGAAATAATTGGTTGTTGCAAGAGAAGGATGGCTCAGAAATTGAATGACTGATATTTGAGGATTCTGGTGACTTTGTAAGATCTAATTAAATATTTATAGGAAAATAATAGTATTGTCATATGAGGATATTATACAGTTATCTTTAAACTTAAATTTGTTTTTAACTTATACATAAAACTTGTACACATTTATAGAATTCCATATGATATTTAGTACATGCATACACTGTATAATCTTGATATAAAGTTACATATATCTCCTGAAATATGTATCAGTTCTTTGTGTTGAAAACATTCAAACTCCTTTCTCCTAGACTTTTTAACACATTGTCATAATCTATAGTCATATAAATGTGCAATGTCACATCAAAAATTTTTATTCCTGTCTAATATAACTAAATACCCATTGATTCTTCTTAAAGAAGCAGTGATGTCTAAGCATTACCTTCCTAAACTATTAACTATAACATTATGGAAGTTATATATCATGGAAACAAATCACCATAATACTCTAGCATTTTAAGCTTTAAGGGTTCTCAAAACTAATGAAGTTTTAATATTGAAGATAGAGAAACTGTGACTCAAAGGTATAGAGTGTCTCTTTTTCAGGTCATATTACAAACCATCAATAGGTCTAAGATATATTTGCAGGAGAATTGTGTTCTTGACTCCTCTGTTTCTATGCACCATACTATTTCCTGCTCCTTAGCCTAAAGTAGGTTTAAAAAAACAAACAAAGCAAAATTAAATAAAATACAAATCTCCCCCTTTCTATAACATGGCTTTGGAGACCATTAGAACAGAACTAAGTGGTCCAAGATAGTATTAGTGATGCTTGCTTGTAAGCCCAGGAGGAATCTTAAGCTCTGCTTAAGATTACTTATTATGTTCATTCTGCCACAAAGATACACAGCATTATAAAAGATTCAAAATAAAAATGTGTGCACAACACAGGAAGAAGTCCAGCTCTTCTATGAAGAAGTTAGTACTGCAGCAGTGTCAATAATCTGGTTCCAAAAAAAGACATTTTATTTTTTTACATTATGCTAATACAACCTGAAAAACTTGTGAGCTTAAATGACAGGCACTTCATAAAGTTCATATCTATTATCCTCAGCTAAAAAAGTAAATAATACTCCTACAGGTGTCCTTTATATTAAAAACCTAATATACGCTGTCTGCAATATTCTATTGACTACAACCTTATCTATCTCACAAGACAGATCATTTCCCCCCATTAACTTTAAATGACATTTTCACCAGGCCATACAGGACAAAGGAATTCTAATAAAAGAGGTGGCACTACAGGAGCTAATGAAAAGAGCTGTCAATGGCCAAAGCTGGAACACTGTGAGCAATGAAATGGCCCAATATTGGATTACAATCCACAGAATAAAATATCCATTTTATACTTACATAAACAAATGTACATAATCATCAACAATACATTATAAAACTAATTTCTCCAAACCAAAGGCTACTGGCTTTGTGACTAAACCATAAATATGAGGGTAACAAACATCAATATAGATAAATGATTGGATAATTAAGGTAGAGGAGAGGTAAAGCTTCCTTGAGGAACTACAAATAACATTTTTATATATTCCCTCTCTTTAGGAGGTGGCACTTAATTTCTTGCTCTTGAGGAAGAAATAGACTTAATGATTTCTGAAAAATAAAGCAAAGTAAGCAAAAAGTGACAATTTTACAATGGAAAACCCTGGTAAATTCTACCTAAACTAGGTGATGAAGGTTGGCATCAGTATCATGTAAATATCCTATTTTCTGTTATGGTATAATGATAAGAGCATTTTACTTCTAACATATCCTTTACAAAAATGCAGAACCTTAGTTTAATCATTAGAAAAACATCAGACAAGTGAAAATCAAGGAAACTTCATTCTAAAGGACACTCTAGACTACAAAGATCATGAAAAACAAGCAGATTGAAAATTTTCATGGGACAGAGGAGAATGGAAAGATATGAAAACTAAATACAATATGGTATCTGAACTGGAACAGAAAAAGAACATTTGTGAAAAGTGGGTTAAATCTAAATGAAGCCTGAAGTTTAGTGAACATTTATTAATCAATATCACTTTCTTAGTTTTTATTAAGGTTTCATGGTAATGTAATACCTTAGCAATGGATAAAATTGTGTGAGGTTTATAAAGGAAAGCTCTGTTCTATCCTTGTAGCCCTTCTATAAATACAAGATTACACCAAAATAAAAAATCTATTTACAAAATAGATGACACATTTATCTCACTGCATGCCCCTGCCAGGAGTATGGCAGTTTTACAGCTAACGAATTGTCAAATCCAAAGAGGACTATTAAATAATATTTAGGAATACTAGATGAATTCCATAACCAGGAGTGCAGTGAAAACAAAAGCTGTAGAATGAAAAGAAAAGCTTTTCATGGTAAAGAGTTTTGGTAAAGAGTTAATCCTGCCTGCTGCAGATGGATTTGTAAACTTGTAGGATAAGCTGAAGTTCGGAAAGCCACACACGTTTCTTTTGGTTATCACTGTAACTAGATGGATTGATGAAATAACAAAGGATATAGATGCACAGTTGGCAGAGAATATTAATAAGTCATAGTGGTTAAAAAATTGTAGCAATATACATGGAGGATTACCAGGGGCTGTGCACCTATGTTTATAGCAGCACTATTTTTGATATCTAAAACTTGGAAACAACCCAAATGCCTATCAACTGAAAAATGAACAAAAAAGATGTGATTATTTTATACAATGGAGTTTTACTCAGCTATAAAGAAGGATAAACTTGAGGCTATTCTAGGTAAATAGATGAAACCTGGGATCTACTCATAAGTGAAATAAATCAGACTCACATATGTAAATATTGTATTGTCTCCCTAGTGTAAAAAAAAAGAGTATATAAGATCCAAAATGTACAATAGATATTGTGAAAATGAAAGGGAAAGAGAGTGCTCAAAAAGAAAGAACAACTGAGATAGGGGAAAGGAGGAAAGAAAGAAAGAAAGAAAGAAAGAAAGAAAGAAAGAAAGAAAGAAAGAAAGAAAGAAAGAAAGAAAGAAAGAATTACATGTATATACATATACATACATAAATATATATATATATATATACACAATATAGATAACTATACTACTAATCTGTTAGCTCATTAAAAAGAACAGTTTGTGTTTTCATTGTTTGATTATTTGATCGTTTTGTATGCCTAAATCTTGTAATTTGAACAACTACTTTTAAACCAATAATATGCAATATTTGGTACTGGGGATTGAACTCATAACCTCATGCTTGCCGGGCAGGTGCTTATGCGACTGAGCTAAATCCCTGGCCCTAATAAGCAATATATTAACTAGTATTTATTTCATATTATTTTTTCAAAATAACTGGAAAAAAAGTAGATACGAATTACAAAAAGAAATCAAAGATGCATTCAAGAGAAAAATATTTTGACTGCCAACAAATTTGAGTATATGTATTTTTTTTCATTCAAATAAGCATTGGATCCAAGCTTCAGCTAGATATTATGATATTTTAAGTTCCTTAGAACCTTGTTTTTCAAATAGTGGTCCAGGCATCAACAAAATCCATATCAGCTGACCTAAACACCAACTGATCTCATAAAATCATGGTCTTAGATCAAGAGAAAAGTGGAAAGCTTTACAATTCTTTAAAATAGTATGCCAACTTTATATAAATTAAAAATTCCAAAATGAAGCTTCTAACAAAGAGAATGCAACATTTTGTTATGTAAATACCATACAACAAAGAAGTAGAGTTCTTTTTTGATGTGTGACAATGGTTTATTACTAAATTTATTAATAGAAAAGAAAAACGCAGATGAATTTATTTAGAAAAACATATTACCCAAAGGTCCTTTTAAATTTAATTCCAAACCAGAAATTCTGAAAACAACAGTTAAAATATTTTATAAAACATTTAAAAAATTTTTTTGAAAAGAAAGAAATTTTAAATTATAAACTACACATGAAGAAAAATGAATAGGAAAATATTTTTGAAACTTCAACAAAAAAAAAGAAAGAAAGAAAACACTAGATGCTCTGGAAAATCTACAAAAAACAAAAGGAAAGAAAACTTTAGAAAGTCCTCCTGAATGACGAAAATTTTTTTTTTTTTGGTACTGGGAATCAAACTCACGACTTCACACTTGCCAGGCAGTTACCTGTATCACTGAGCTAAATCCCCAGCTAAGAAATACATTCTTGTTCATTTTCTTCTACCTGCAAAGAATGATGTACCTAAAAAATAGCATAACAATATCTACTTAATATCTAGTGTCCATATGATTTGATCTCCCTAGTGCTCTGACCTTCACTGAGATAGGATAAATCAGTGGTTCTGAAGTATGCCAGTAAATAGGAAGCAGTACACATGGATCAATTTGATTTAGAATGTTTCTTTCCTGTTCATAATTTTAATGAAAAATCACTTGAATGTGGTGATAGATTGCGCTGGCATTTCCCAAGCCATAATTAAAGCATAATCTGAAAGTCACAAATCCCCAGGAAATCCCTGCATGAACTCCTCAGTAGAATGCATTCATTTTTAATTATTATAATTGAAGTTAATTTTCTATTCCAGTGGAGTAGTTTCTCTTATCAAAAGGAAGACATTTTGCTAAAGAATAAATATACTATGTTTGGAATGCTTTCATTTAAAAATATCTGATGCTCAAAGACCATGATTAGGCCTTGGTTGACCAGCTATTTCTAAATTCCCAATTCTTGAATTTCTGACTTAGTTTAATTTTTTTTATTCTTATAGCACAAAAATCTCTTTGCTATTACATAGATAAGCTTATGGTGTATTGTGTCAAAAGGTGATTTATTTAATACTTTGGTTCTTTAGTTTTGAAAATTAGACTGTGGTCATTAAGAGGATATTTTTAAAAGGGTATTTTGTTAAACAATTAGATTTCATTATTAAATAAATGTGGTCTATAAATTCTGTATGCAGACTCCTTTGAAGTACTGTATTTAAATATATTACTGGCCCATAATTAGTTATGAAAATATATTGTGTTATGCTCAAAAAAAATGCTTACTTTGTTGATCAGTTGGATCAGTTCTGCAGAACACGTTTCATTTAAGTGTGAAATCAAAGTGTGAGGTCATGAGTTTGATTATAGTCCCTTTCCCACCACCATGTAAAAAACTGAAGAGACTTAGGAGATGTTTAGGCACTACTTAACCAGCACATTTCTAGTTAAAAATCATACTACTACTAAGGAGTTTGTAGTGGTAATAAAACCCATGTGTTATTTCTTAAGAAGACAAATGAGCTCAAGATACCTGAGACAGAACTCTTCCTGAATGTGGCTGCTGTCTTTGATGGCTTTACTGCTCATGAGACAACCTAAAGTGCTTAAGGAACTCTACATTTACCTGGTGCACCTAGACTTCGCTGACTGACTCTCATCTGCTTCCTTCTTTAGGACCTTTTTGTTCTTCCTCGATGTCTTTTCATTTGCTCCCAGAATGCTCTGTATCTCAATAGAAAGGCTGCCTAGTACAGTAGTAGAGAAAAGTATGAACAGCTAAATTATAAAAGGTAATTTTAAGAAACAATGGTTTTGATCCCACATCCCCTCCCCACACAGCTATTACCCTATGTCTGTCCTTTTTTCAAAACCCTTGAAGTGTTCTCATGCACAGTTTCCTTTTTCCCTATTCTTTCTTTAAACGACTACATCCAGCCTTTCATCTCCATCATTTCACCAATTGTTCTTATGAAGATCACTGATTTCATTGTATTTCCAAGTCAAATGCTCAGGTTTCCACCGTGCTTGCTTGGCAGTATCACAGTTGACTGCTTTCTTATTGCATAGCTTTCCTTAGTTTTGAAATAAAGTGACTCTCATTCTTCTCTTCTGCTTTTCTAACTCCTACTTATTTCTTTGATGATACCATTTTCTTCATTATTCTGTGATTTTCATTACATTTCTGGTGTTTGAATATATGTCTAATTCATATCTTTCTCTCTTCTAGTTAAATTCTCAAAAATATTATAGTCTTGGGAGCTACATTCTCATTTCTTTAATGCTTATTTTGTGACTATATCTTTCAGAGTAGGAATTAAATTTCTTGACTTTGCATTTTCAGTCACCAAAACAGCCTGCCCCTTTCCAGCTTGCCATCTTTTATATTTTTCATTTAACATACATTGAAGTTTGGTCCACAACAATGTATAATGGTTAGGTGAGGTTAAGTCCAGAAAGACCTCACTGTGCAGCAATTAGACATTAAACAGATCTGAAAACTAGATTCCAAGCCCTCGGTGAAATGTTGGGGCAGTAGGAAGGATCTCTTAAATACAGAGAACAACTTAGCTGAATTATTTCTGATATTCTTTATGTCATTCTAGTGAAAAAGCCTTTTTACTGAAAACCACTACATCCAACAAACTTAAGAACCCAAGAAAACATAAGCAAAGATTAGTACATGCATAAAGAAAAACAACTTATTTCATTTTATTAAAGAGATAGAATAAATCCTTGGAACGCAGGAAAATGTAGAGAGGTTGACCTAAGCAGATAGTCTGTAGTTTACCTCAAGTTGGAAACCATGCTTATCTGATCCCAAAGCCCATCCTCTTTCAATGATAACATAGTGGAAGAAAACATTCATTCTGCAAGAAAGAGGGTATCGCTTATAGAATGAGATCCATCAAAGAATTAAAGAAACATCCAGAACTAGGTACATCCACAGACATACAGAAAGATAAGGAAAAGTCAAGCAGAAGGAATATCATTTATTCACAGAAAGATACAGAATGTCTTGAAACAATTGTCTCAATTATGATCTTTAATGAAATCATCATTATTTTAGTTCCTGTATTTGAAGGATAAATGACTCCCATCCTTCTCCTCTTGGTTTTCCCTTGGTGAATAGAAGAACTCATATGTATGGTTAGATCTCACACACAGATAGGAGATTTTTATGTCTACTTCCTGACTTCTAGTCACAAATCCATTCAAAGACTCACTCATATTCACTCCTTGTGCTTACACATGGTACCTCACTGCTCTGCTCCATCCTGTGCTAAAATTATTGTATTTGTTAAATCCAAGGCACATCAATCTATGGCACTTTTTAAAACTGTTAAAATATCCATTTTTTGATTTGAAGCCTTATAGGACTCCATCCCATGGTGTCAAATCACAGAATGTGATTAGCCTTCTTTCTAACAACCATTAGCTTCTAATATTCCCATGCAGATTTTGATTGTGTTGTTCTCATGAATGTACATCTATATTTAATTATTACCTTTTTTTGAGACAGGGTCTTGCTATGAAGTTCAAGCACACTATGTAGCTCAGGATGGCCTTGAATTCATGGTGATTCCCTTGCCTCAGCCTCCAAGTGCTAGTACCACAGATGAATGTCACCACACTTGGCTGGTTATTCCCTTTCTTTAAAAATATCACTGTCTCACTAACTGACCAGACTTATTGCAACTCTCTGGGAGATAGATTAATATATACATGCATATATACATACAACACAAATTTTAACTGATACTAAACAATTTTAGATTTTCATCATATATGTATTTTGTAATGATATTATTAATACATATTAATCATGCTATCTATGAAGTTCAGTGTTTCCATGCATGTAGCTTGCATTGATCATATCTGACTACATGTTCTCTACTTGCCTTCTCAGAAGAAATTCAGGTTTGTCTGTTTTTCAGTACCAGGAATCAAATCCATGACCCTGAACATGCAAGGCAAACATTTGATAACTGAGCTTTACCACATCTCCAATAATTGAGCTTGGTGATTTGCCATATAGTTTTTTCTCTTTAATGTAATGGCACCAGAACTTTTAAAGGTATATAATGTGAGCATATGTTTTCTAATATGAAAGGCTTTTTAATATGTAAATATATATAAAAGAATAAATATAAAAATGAAATTAACTCAAGTAGCAAAATAGATAAAACTTGGTAACATGGTCATCAGAAGGAGTTTGGGACTTTAAGAAAAATATCCATTAAGAAATAATGTGAAGATGAATTCAAATTGCAGAAAGTTGATTCTAAAATGCATGGTATTTTATGAATGCCAAATATGATCATGTTTTCCAGGAAAATGTACCTTTTTCTTTCATTAACCAGTAGCATAATATTTTCCAGGTACTCTCTGTTCAGAAGAAATGCTGTGGTCTTTCTGTTTACCAACAAAAAATGGGACACAAGAAACTATGGAGATGAAATTATAGCCCCCTCACAGATGAAAGACATTTAAGGATATACAGCTTCCCACAGGAGAGAAATAACCAATAGCTTCTCCACATCATAGATTGGAACCTGAGAAACATGAACCTCACGAACTGTACCACAGAAGCCAGTGTGGTTGTAAGGCCCAAGACTGTGACTGAGAAGATGCTTATTTGCATGACTCTGGTGATAATCACCACACTAACCATGTTACTGAACTCTGCTGTAATCATGGCCATCTGCACCACCAAGAAGCTCCACCAGCCTGCCAACTACCTGATCTGCTCTCTGGCAGTGACTGATCTCCTGGTGGCAGTGCTTGTCATGCCCCTGAGCATCATGTACATTGTCATGGACAGCTGGAGGCTGGGGTACTTCATTTGTGAGGTGTGGCTGAGTGTGGATATGACCTGCTGCACCTGCTCCATCCTCCATCTCTGTGTGATCGCGCTGGACAGGTACTGGGCCATCACCAATGCTATTGAATATGCCAGGAAGAGGACAGCCAGAAGGGCTGGCCTGATGATCCTCACCGTATGGACTATCTCTATCTTCATCTCCATGCCCCCTCTGTTCTGGAGGAGCCACCGTCAACTCAGCCCACCCCCCAGCCAGTGTACCATCCAGCATGACCATGTCATATACACCATTTACTCAACACTCGGGGCATTTTATATCCCTTTGACTTTGATCCTGATTCTATATTATCGGATTTACCACGCGGCCAAGAGTCTTTACCAGAAAAGGGGATCAAGCCGCCATTTGAGCAACAGAAGTACAGATAGTCAGAATTCTTTTGCAAGTTGTAAACTTACACAGACTTTCTGTGTGTCTGATTTCTCCACCTCAGATCCTACCACAGAGTTTGAAAAGATCCATACTTCCATTAGGATCCCTCCCTTTGACAATGACCTCGATCACCCTGGAGAACGCCAGCAAATCTCCAGTACCAGAGAACGCAAGGCAGCACGCATCCTCGGACTGATTTTGGGTGCATTCATTTTGTCTTGGCTTCCATTTTTTATCAAAGAGTTAATTGTAGGTCTGAGCATTTACACTGTGTCCTCGGAAGTGGGTGATTTTTTGACATGGCTTGGTTATGTTAATTCTCTAATCAACCCATTGCTGTACACAAGTTTTAATGAAGACTTTAAACTGGCTTTTAAAAAGCTCATTAGATGCCGAGAGCATACTTAGTTTGTAAAAGGCCAAAAGGCATGACTTTTTTCTGAGCCTCTGCAGTACATAGGGTAAGGGGTGCAAAGTGTTAATTCTGAACATGCTTGGTTCAGGAGAGTTTGTAAGCACATGAGCCTGTTTATTTCCTTGTTTCATCCTTTTCTGTTTGAGCTTGTTATTTGGTGTACTGTTTGTACTTCTGGTCTTATCTGTGGTACATAATTTCAAATAAAAATTATCATACCAAAATATAAATTACATAGAAATAATAATGAAATGACATAATAAATATTTTTATGCTTATTCTAGCTATTTCAGCTAAACCTACAATTAAATAATGCCCACCTAAATCTGTATTTACCGAATTTCTTATTGCTTATAAATCAAATATCTGATAACTTGCCCTCATGTGGCATTAAATCTGAGGTTATGGCTCCATATGCACACGTCTTCCACTGGGAATTACACGGTTTCACAGAGAATAAAAAGAAAGTGACAGCCTATCATCTCGACTTACAGACCTAATCTTAGATCTTTTACTCTAGCACTGTGACTGCACAACCTGCTCTTTCCAAGCAAATAGTAGTGTTTTTTAAGCTCACAATTAAATAATTAAATAAGGTCATAATTAAATTCTTATTCCTAATTCTCTAAAAAGAATCTATGATGAATGCACTGTCACTTTACTAGTCTTTTACTATGAATATGAAGCATAAGCGAATAAGAAATCATTGAAATCTTTCATCATTAAGATGCTGACAGATACATTGGGCTTCCTCTTATTCAGAACACATCCCAAAGGTTCCCACTCTGGCAGGATTCAGGTGGCAATTTAACATTTGGGATACTTTCCTAAGAAGTTTAATGGGATAATCAAACGCATTGTATAGGAGATTATTACTTATTAAACCAGTCAGTCATATATTTATAAATAAAAAGCTGAAAATATGTTTACAGAAAAGTCCACCAATCAGGAGATAAACATGAAATGGTGTCTCCTGATATTCTTGTGACTTCCATGCCAGACTTCAGCAGGTGAGACGTGAGACCACCACGGAGAGTGGTCTGACATAGCCTCTCCTGACTTAGAGTGGCTGTTCAAGTCTATAGAGGATCTCACCATGAAAAATTAAAGAATGGTAATGGAGGACCGAACTGTGGAGATTCATGTATACTTTCACCTAAGTGACTGTTCTAAGCCTCTGCCCCTCACCTTTCACCCAAAGCCTCTCCCAAACTCTTCACTCCTTTTTGTTTACTGAGAAGACATTGATTTGGCTGGTCTATACCTCCATGTTCATATCCCTTAAATCTATGCTCTCTCAGCCTTTTTTCAAGCTTGCTTTTATCCCTCCTGCCCAAGTGCTTCTCTAATCTCACTTCTACTTTGCTCAGATGATTTGCGTACTAAATGAACTTTCTCTGGCAGTACTTCCCCACTGAGCTCCTGCCTCCTCTCTCTGATTTCAGTCTGGTTATTATTCCACTGGTCTTCCTCCACTTCTCTTCTTCCTCTGATTTTTCATATTTTGCCATCTAACTATAGATGGCAGTTCTCCCCAATCTGACTTTCCACTGGTGACTTGCCAACAGGCAAATACAGTGGCCTTCCCTCTGACCTCACCTACTCTCATTTGTTTATCAGCCTTTTCTTGTTTAAGTCCATGCCTTCTGAGATATTTTGTTCTCCTTGTTCTCCAACTACCTTCTCACCTCCTCAATCTTTTTTTAAAGCAAAACAGAAACAAAGGTAGAAATAATACAGAATTTTAAAAAATATCAGTAAAAATTCAACACTGGTTAATAAATTACATATTGTTATCTTAGAAGTAGTTGTTCAAATTACAAAATCTAGGTTTATAAATAATCAAACAATGACAGCAAAAACTATTCTTTTTGATGAACTAACAGAGAATTAGTAATATGGTTATCTGTCTTGCACACTTAAGCATACATACAGTTACATGTGTAGATCTACAAGTTGTTCATTCCTTTTGAGCACTTTCTTTCCCTTTCCTTATTACAATATCTTTATTCCTCATTCTTCTTTTTGATACTTTGTCCTCAGCAATCACTTTTTCTATGTCCATATTCCATACCAATGACTTCTATTTTACTAATTAGTTCCATGCCTCTGACATCTACATTTAATGGCTTTAATCCTGATCTCTCCCTCATCTCCAAATCCAAGAGTTATGTCTGGTAACATTCCCTAAAATATTTCACTGGTATCTCAAACACAGCTTTTCAAAATAACTCATGGTCATTTTCCAAAACACAAACCTTCTCCTTCCATTTTTTCTTCCCAGTCTCAACAGAATTGCTATGCTTTTTTTATCAGTCATATTCAATATATGTAATTCTCTTTGTCACATGGCATGTCTTTCATATCCAGATAGTCTTAAAATCTTGTCCACTTGCTTCTTTAGAAATTTTTATTTATGCCACCTCCTTCAGTAATTTGGTTCAGTTTTTATTGGATCCACCTGATTCTGGATTTCTCCACCTTTTTGCCCCATACACCTGCCACAAATAGCTTCCTACAACAGTGTGAGATTTTCAGAGTGACATCTCCAGATCAGCAGCCTTAGCATATCCTAGAAACTTGTTAAAAATTCCAAATTGAGGGCCTCATTCAAGACTTACTAAATCTGAGGCTCTGAATAAAACTCACTGATATTTGATATTTTAACAAGCCCTGCAGGAGACTCTGATACAAAAGTTAAAAACATACTACTAATCTTAAATTTCAAAATTTCAAAACTCTAAATCTATTCTTTCCCCAACATAAAAAATAAATATTTCTAGTATAATATTCAAGGCTCTTTCACTATGTAACTTCAAGTTGCTTTTCCAGTTATTTCTCACCATTTCTCCTCATCCATCTCATACTTCAGAAAATTCTAAATTTTATCTGTACTTTTGGGGTTATCCTACCATTTGTTCACATTGCTTAAGAAATTGGAGCCCCAAAATTCTCCATCTTCCACCAATCCTTCAACGTGTACTCAAATGCAATGTTTTCCACAAAGACTTTCTCAGGCCCTTCCTCCTCTGCCCCTATGGAAGTCCTTTTTTAAAATTTTATTTTATTTTTCTGTTTTGTTTTGTTTTGTTTTTTTACAGAGAATCTAACTCAGGACCTCATGATTGCCAGACAGGTACCATGCCACTGAGCTACACCCCCAGCCCTGGAAGTCCCTTCTTGTAGGTCTGTTCTCCAGAGATCCTCACTCATACTTTATTATTGTGTGTGTTCTGTCTTCTAGCACATTTGCTTGCATGTTTGTGCTGTCTTCTCCAGTAGATTGTGAGCTCCTTGAGAGCAGGAACTATGCCTGCTTCCCCTTTACATCTCTATAGATGCCTGCAGTATTTTACACATAGTAGATGTCCAATAAGTGTCTGTTAGTTAAGTCCCTAGAAACAGAAAATGTAAACATGCTAGCTTATTTCAGTGAAGAAATCAATCTTCTAAAATCCCGTATTGCAATACAGATCTCTTTTTTTTTCCCACGAAAATTTTTCCTGTTATTTTAGGTTTGTTCCCCCTCAAAAAAGCTGGGTGTAACATCTAAGTGGAAATAAAAATGGATTTCTCACTGCCTATAAACATCGCTTATTAGTTAGGATTCTAGATAAATTGCTATCAAAATAAAGACTTTCAAATATAATGCCTTTTTTTAAAAAAAATCTATATTTATCCCAAACATTTCTCTCAAGTGGTAGACAGTTAGCCCAGAATGAGTAGGGATTCTGCTCTGCAAGGTTATCTGGGAATTCAGGTTCCTTCTGTCATGTGAATCTGCCTTTCCCCTGCAACTCATCCTCATCTTGTGGTCAAAGCTGACTCCTTATCACATCCATGTGCCTATGCATGGGAAGGAAGAAAAAGAAATGAAGAACAGATATTTCTTTTTCTGAAAGTCATGTGGAAATTGTTCACATCATTTCTGCTTATATTCCATCAATGATAACATAGTCACATATCCACATCAACTCATGAAAGGAACAAAGAGGGCAAGTCTCTAGTTGGGCCTTTCTAAAATAAGGAATTAGACCCTAGGCCAAAGGGAGGAAGGAGACAATGGGAACAAACAGGCAATGAGTCACTCCTGCCATAAGGAGATTCTGGTTTCTGCTTGAATAGCTCAAGTTTTAGAAAGCAAATCATTAGTGGTGATTGTGTATAGGAAGGATGACATTCCAATTATAGGTGGTTAAACTAAATTTATACATATTCTCAAAATCCAGTATTTACCATGTCTGTTATATCTAGAAAGTATAAAACCAACTCACATTGCTTTTCATCATTCTCTTATATCATTCTAGAAAATTCTGGCAATTATAAGAGTTCTGTATTTTTAAGACTTTAAGTAAAATGCAGAACAAATGCATAACTGATTTTCACTTGCATTTTCACTAACTTGTTTCCAATGTGCTAAGTAAATGAATTTCTTTCAAAACTACCTGTGTCATTAACAAAGAAGTGACACCATATATTCCATAATATAAACCAAGAAAAACATATCTACTTCTTGGCTTGTTCATTTCATTAATAGTGCCACCTGCTATTGACTGCTATAGTCCCTTTAAATCCAAGTGAAGTTAACAATACTTTCTAATATTCTCATTTTTTCTAATGCAAACAACATGTTAAAAGTATGCCCCAGGCAATATGTCCATGTCCTCCATTAGAAATTAGAACTTCCACTTGGTTTATTTTTCTTTTGAGGCAAAGTCATACTATATTGCCCAGTCTGACCTTGAACTCCTGAGCTCAAGAGATCTTCCTGCTCCAGTCTCCCAAGAAGCTGGGACTACATGTGTACCCTACTATGCCCTCCTCACTTTGTCTTTTTCTTGAAAGAATTCTTGAATATAAGTCACTCCTTAGTAGGCCTGGCATATCCTTTAGTTATGACTAGTGATAATAAGAATGATCATTTGCACAGTTACCCCTTTCTGCTTTGGATAACAGTATAACCTATTTTATAGGCTTCAGTTTAAATTTTTTCATGATTCAATATGAGTTAAATTCTTGAATAAGATCCAGCAATTGGTTTGGCTACTAGCACAAGGGACTTCAGTTTTAACTATCACACTGGTTTTATTCAACTAATGTGAGTTTGTTGCATTTGCTTAGTTTTTAAGGTCTTCTACACTCAATTTTTACCTTTAATTATTCATTGCATTTGCAAAACCTGAGGCTAGGAGAAGTATATGAAAGTATATGGAATAAAAAGAAGTTTATGGCTATAATAAAAATATAAATATAGGCAAATTTTTAATTAAAAGTACAGACAAATGACAACCATTACATAAGATAATTGGGTCAAAAATCTTTTTCCATTTTCAAGGGCCACCACAAGAACCATGTCAAAATACTGTGTGTAAATTATCATCTATAATCAGCAAAAAAGAAGAAGTTATTAATGAGATGGAAAAATGAATACCACTCAATGGTTTTAAATGATAATTGGGGGCATTTTATATGTGAATATTTTTGTTATCTCTGGAGGAAAAAAATTAATAGCACTTAGTATAGAAATCAAGGAAGTTAATGCCAACAATATGTAAGTCAGTCCCACTCAATAAAGGACTGCCTTACCTAAAATATTAATGCCACCACCTGCTGAGAAACTCAGGCATATCAGCATGAACATGGCATACATAGGAGCCTGAAAGTTAATTCAGGAGTTAGGTAGGAGTTGAGTCCTTGGAGCGCAAGTATAAACATGGTAAATATGTTTTTATGAAACTTTATTGGATACCATAGGTTTAAAAAGTCAATGTCAATCTGAGTTTTCCCAACATAAAAGTGAGTTAAGCTAGGAAATTCAGACATCGCATCAGTTAAACACAGACATGCCTATGTTACGCAGAGATAATCAGCAAAGTGACACAATAAAATGCCTACTAGCATGAAGAAATAATTATATATATATATATATATATATATATATATATAGTATTAAAGCTTCCAAAAATGAACTTCCACATCAGAGACTGTATGCAAGATCTCACCTAAGTTGTCTCAGACTTAGAATTAAAGGAGAATTGTGGACACCTTTTCAGACCTTCACTAGGTTATAAATTGGAGAGCTTTCCCTAAACTGGAGGACTCAAAAATGGTATCTAACACTTCATATGTCCTCAAGTAAGGAATGATGTTATGAGAGGGAGTCTCAGGCAGTTGACAGTAAGAAGAAACATTTCAAATGGTAAGAAAACATTGAATACTCCTGCAACCCTTAAATTAACTAAAGCCTCTCTCTCTACCTATAAGCCACATCCTGAAGAATGCATATCAGGTTTCAGCCTGATATGCAATGATAAAGTATTTTCAAATTAATTCCTTCAGAATTGATGGGAATCAATATGAGGAGAAAATTGCTTTGGAAAAATAATCTATTAGCTCCTTGGAGCATCTAGCACAGAGCGTGGTACATAGTGGCATTCAACTTTTTCATATACATTTTTATTGAATTTAATTGAAATGGACACCTTGATTATAGACTTTAAGAAATTTAGAAACAAAACTATGTAACAACTAAGACTATTACCTTACCCTATGAAAGTAGAGTGGTCAAATATTTATTTTTTTAAAGGAAAGAGAGGGATAGGCACCTGCCTGGAAAGCACAAGGTCCTGAGTTTGATTCCTGGTACAAAAAAAAAAAGTGGCATCGAGACCATGATAACAATACAAAAGAAACAGCAGTAGGAGTTGATAGGTATTTGTAGTGTTAGGGAATGAAAACTTATTACACATCTGTTTTACATAGATTATAAATTTTTTACTGAAAAAGATATAAGAACAATGATATAAAGAAAGCAAGCATATAGCAATGGAAAGAGCAGAGGTTGGAAGATAACATCAATCTGGTTTTGAGTTCCCAAAGATTAGTTGGTTGTATGCTGCGAGTCTGTCATCATACTATATACAGAGATCTCTGTGAGAGAGGGAAAAAATGAAGACAGGAGATAATCCAGGTGTAAATCTATGAAACACAAATCCTAAGAAAATATATTTAGAAAGATTGTTATATTTATTTTTATTTTATTTTATTTGGATAAAATATTTTAAAAGGAGTAGGGGAAAAGAGCAGAGGAGAGCATTTTGCACATCCAAAACTTAGGAAAAATGAAGCAATATCCAAATTAATGGAGAATGGAAAAGAGAGACAGTTCTTCAAAGAAAATATATAGTCAAGAATATATTATCAAAAAGTCATATTGTGGTATTATTGGACACAAGAAATAAAGCATATGGATTTCTATTTTTTTAGTTTATATAATATTCAATAATCATACTTCAGTGGGTGATTTTCAAAAGTCTAATTTGTGAAGTCATCTAAAGGAAGAATGCTAATATATGGGGGAGACGTTACCCTCATAGGCAATCTGATAATAAGCATATCAATGACCCCAAGTGTATTTGATTCATAGTTAAGGACTCAAGAAAGAATTAACAAAATAATAAGCTATTTATTCAGTTAAGCAATCAAGCCTTAGTTAAAATTTGGATGGCAAAAGAGAATAACTTGGTGCTATGACAAAAATACGTATGTGAGTTGATAAGGAAGGTGCTAATATAATATACATTCAGTGGTAAGAATCAGTCATATAAATAAGCTGATCCTGCAAGCCAGACATTCTGCCAGTTTCTTCCCGTCCTTTGGTGGCTAGGACAAAGTGTTTCATAGAAAATGATAAGAACAACCAAAATCTCAGAGGTGTTGACAATTACTATAAAACTTTTAAGACAGGATGCAGCATTTTACTTGACAACTTTACCTGATTACTTATTTTTCTTTTTTTTTTCTTCATTAATGAAAAACTATGAAAGACCACACACACACATACATATATACACCCCAAAACAATATCTTCAATCTTAGAAAGGAAAAGAGAGGTAAATTTGATACAGGAAGTGTCATTGGCTGAACGGTCAGGAGAGTCCAATTAGTGTCAAAGTCATAACGCCAGACGTACTATGAATGCATATGCTGTTTCATGTATGCTGTTAAATAATATACCAAATGGAAGAGGAGGATATGAAGTTATCAGCCCCTCTGGCAATGATGAAGAGACATCATCATTTTCCAAAATAGATCTATACTGAAAAATCTTGCTTAGAATGCCTGATCCACCTACAGACTCCTTCAAAATAGGTTCCCAACTACAGCCTCTAGTGAAAAAAGTGATTCTACATGGTCCTTTATGATAAACCACAATGTGGCATGTGACCTCTCCCCTCCCCTGAACTGCAGCTGATTGGCTGGGGAGTTGGATACCTGCACCATGGATCTGTAGGCTTCCCATATGCTATGACACAGTCTGATATTGAGACTCCCTATGAACCCAAGGTGATTAGTTGCAATAACATTTTTAACTTTCTCAAGAATTTGAACTAAAATAATGAAGAGACAGTCTATTGTCCTTAAAACCAAAAGAAAAAGGGTAAGCAAACAAAGGCTGAAACTAAACAAGATAATTGATTCATACCTCAGGCACAGCACAAAACCAACACTCAGTTAACTTATTCTAATCCCAAATAAGTTTCCTATTTCTAAACTATTCACCAAATTTTTGAGGTTCAACTATAAGCGTAGTCTGAAATTTCCTTTCTTTCTTATTACAGCAGATAGGATAAACCACCACTACTTGAAGTAACCTGGACTGTTTCTCTGATACACAGAGCTTCCAGTTCTCTAAACCATGAGCTTGGAGAGCATGCAAAGTGGATCCATTTGAACAAGCACAGTAAGATCAGGTTGATATCTTTTCATTTCTACTCACCTCTCCATTGTGGAAATGTGCATAGTTTCTGCTGCTCCCCAGTACATTTCAGTTCTTTATGTGCAATTAAATTTCTCTACTTAGTTTTCACTATATATATTTCAATTGTACTTATCAAGTGAATTACTTTAATTAAGTCATTATTGCCTTTACATTGGGTTTCTAGTTTAAAGTGATCTACTTTTTGCCCAAGAACTACCTGGTCTTGGCTTTCATTCAGTATTAGGAGTGAGAAAGAGTAGTATGAAGGATAGAATGAAAGAGCAGGGAGCAGAGAGATGAAAGCACTCACAGATACTTGTGATGAGTTTGTGAACTAGGCTGCACCTGCCTCATTTGCATCCTTGGATATTTCAAAGACTTGGGGAGCAGAGTTATGAATAGTATTAACAACCCTTACTTGCTCATAAATCTTAGCTCAGTTGAAACACTGAGCAGAATCATCCCCTTTAACATTATAAAAAAGTTGATATAGACCTAAATATACCCTGGCATGAAAAAGAGCATATTTTTAACAAAAGAAACTCTTTTCTAATAAGAAAAATGCTAAAACTCAATAAGGGAAGAAAAAAGTAAAATTAATTCAATCAATAAATATTCACTAACATCTGTATGTCAAGATATGCAACAGATTGTGTTGTTAATAAAACATAGCCCAGACCCCTGAGGAAAATATGGTCTCTTAGAAAAGCAAGCTCAGTAAACAAGTAAGCTATTGGTATATACCATGATATATTTTGTAAAAGAAATGTGTGTAAAGTACTACAAAACCACAGATGAAATAAACAGTTCTGTGGGAGACAGGAGAAAAGAACATAAAATCACATTTTGAACTAAAACATGATATAAAAATTCCCTAGTATGAAATTTTATTTAGATAAACTACATGAACAAAGATATGGAAATATAGAGACACAAATTATATTTGGAGAATGAGGAGAAGTTTGCAGTAGCCAGAGTTCCAAGGCAGGAAGAAAATCATGGAAGAAGAAGCTGGCCGGGCAATTATATACATGAGGGACCTCGAGTGCTTTTCTTGCAGCACCAGAAAATCACCCCAAATTTTTAACCAAAGGATAATATTTTCAGACTGATAGCTTTGAAAGCATCCTTGAATAAAAGACAGGATGATAGAATAAAGACCAGGTAGAAAAATGTTGGGAAAAGAAAGAAAAAGAGAGAAGAAGGAGTCTATATAAAGAGGAGGAAAGTCAAAGAGTGAGAAGATGCTAGAGAAATTTCAGAAATAAAATTGGGTAAAAGACATAGATGTAACCAAAAGGTGACCTTTTTAAATTAAAAGGGAACACAATTTCAGACTAAAAAAGAGACCATGTAGTAATTTCATCAAGAAAACACAAATCTCAAAATTTGAGTTTGGTAAAATAGAACAAGTAAACTTCTTTGCAAAGCTGATTGGTCATTGTCCAACTTTGGACATTATATACCCTTGCTGAATCAGTCAACTAAGCAGAAAATCTCCTAGAGGAAATAACAGCAGCATCAGAAGCATTAATTATGTACTTCATTTACCTCCACTGCTCTTTCACTGAACTCATTTAAACACACTAGTTACTTACCTTGGTTAAGCAAATAGCCCTCACTCCAGCATCTACCCATTCATTCATCATTCAGTAGTCTTTACTAAGCCATCACTACATGCCAGAAATTATTTCAAATCCTAGCTGTCCAACTGTGAACTAGACAATATAGATTCTTCCTTGATTCAAATTTCAGTCCAATAATGAGACAGAATATAAGTAATGTTTTCAGTAAAGTGTGTTAGAGTTTAACAAACAGAAATACACTTTATATTTCAGATTCTGAAAGTCTAGAATAGGGCCTGAGATAGGGTATTTCTTTTTTTTAATCCTCTTCCTCTTCCCTCACCCTCCACACTTCTCCTCCACTTCCTCTATCTCTTTTTTGTACTTGTTGATATTATTAGTCTTAATTCATGTTATGACATATGGTGCTTACATTATTGGGGTTATTAGTTCCTCTACATGTCACATTTTTATTCCTCTAATTTCTGCTTCACCCCTCACTCTTGTTCCTTTGGACTATTGCCCTTCTGCAAGAAATCTGCCCCTGTGTCCCTTTCCATCCATATTGTAAGAAATCTTTCTATCCTTCCTTCATCATTTTCTTTGTTTGTACTTTGCTTCACTCAAATGAGAGATACCATATGGTATTTAATCTTGTGTTCTGGTGTATCTAACTCAGCATTATATTATTCAGGTGCATCAGTTTTCCTACAAATGTCTGAAATGAGTCATTTTTATAGGTGACTTGTATTCCATTTATATTAATATCACATTTTCTTTATCCAAGTGTCTATTGATGGATATATGGACTGCTTCTAGTATTTACCTATTAAAGGTGCATTTCTACTAATTCCCCTGTGATGATATTTCTGAGCTATGAATCACCCTCTAAATGTCATAACATCAGAAAAAAGAGTCTCATTCACTATCATTTGAACAGAAATTGAAACACAAATAAAATCCTCTGCATTTTCTGCATTTCATGATTTGAGAAATAGCAATGAAGAAAAGAAAAAGACCTGACAAGCACAACATGAACACATTTGCAAAACTCTGATGTGGCTCTGCCTATGACAGTAACTCTACACTGAGAGTAGAATGAGCTGAGACAAAAGGGACCTAGAGATTTGAGTGTTCACCCTTGGAACCTCCAGCTAGAGCCATGGAACTAGAGCCATGTGGGACTAGAGCCATGGAAACAGGGAATGAGGGCCAGGACAGAGAACTCATAAATCGCTGATTTTTCCTGGAGCCCTGCAGAGCAGTCTAACCCAAAATTCATCTTAATAACTAACCCAAAATTAAATTATACTGGTATTTCTAAATAATTTTCTATGAACAGTTATGCCTCCATTGACTGTCTTACAGAAAAGTATATTTTATCTCACATTTCTTCACAACTAATCCTTTAGTTGTCCTAGTAAAACTCTTAGATTTTAAAGATGTGTTTCAGGAAAGATGAAAGAATATATACCCAAACTAAGAAAATTCAATTGACTAGGATACTGAAACCATATATTCTGTTTTTCTAAAGGAAATTAAAAGGCTGAGAGGAATCTAAGGGTTTTTTTTTTTTTTAGAGTGTTCATCTAGCATGCATGAAGCCCTGGAATGAATCTTCAGCATCAAAAAGAAAGAATGAGAAATGAAAAAAGAAAGAGAGAGAAAAATCAAGAAAGCAAAGAAAGATAAAAGAAAAAGAAATACACACAGACTTCTGGGAAGATGGTAGATGGTGAGCTTCAGAGAAACAGTCTCTCTGATATTTGAAGTCCAGATACTGGAATACAGCATTGTGAGAAAGAGAAGGAGGAGGGAAATGGAACCCTGGGATTCAGCAAGGATCTGAAGTGACAATTAGAGCCCACAGGGAGAGCAGAGGGACCACTATCCAGAAAAGGGAGGTGACAGATGGTGCCTTCTCTCTGAGCCCCACCTCATGGTGTGTTGACTTGAACTTATATAGGTGCAACGATTCCTGGAAATGCCAGAGACCTCCACAGTCTCCAGTTTAACAGAGGAGGGGATGCTACAAACTACAGTGGCTGATGAGTTACTCCGGTTCAGATGCCTCCCTCACACCTGAGGGTGATTGGTTGTACCCATTTTGGAAAGTAGCAACTAAAGTCAGAAGTCAGCACACCTATGGGTCAGCTCCATCTAACAGCTGCAAGTGTCAGGGTGAGGCACAGTCAAGTTCATGCAGGTAGGTCAGGGAGCTAAACTGGAGCCAGCAAGGAGCAAAGTTCAAGACACTTGGATTGTTGCAGGATGAAAAACTTGGATCCCATGTCTCAGTCAGAAAGCAGGCACAGCCTGAACTTTAGTGGAACTAAAATCCCAGTTTTCCGGGTTTATCCACCACTGCCATAATTCTACTACCAACTTGCTATGATCAATCAATATCAATATATGGATCTGAGCTATGTCTGCCCCCTCTGTCAATCAGTAACAGCAGAGTCATGACCTGAAGTGGACGTTATTTCCTGCTTTTTTTCTTTTATTTGCTTTTTTTTCCTTTGGTGATTGTTCTTGTTTTCACATGAATGAAAACATTGTTCCTAGATTTGTTGTTTGCATTGTTGTTCTGTTCATTCTTGTTTCTGTTTCTTTCTTCTTTCTTTTCCTCATGACTTCTTCACCAGTTCCCAAAACTTATGTAATCTTCTGTTATCCTCCCGCCTTGCTTCTAATCCCTTCCTCTTTTTCTAGTGCTCTATTTTTTCCCTTACCTCCTTTTCCACTTTTTCCTCTGAAGGTAAATATCCCCTGAGGATATTTAGTGTTCACAATTTTCTGCTTTGTTTATTCAGTTAAAAGAGGCAAATTAATAATCACCACAATTTGTCATTTTCTAGGGTGTGCTTGATGCTATTGTTACTGCTTTGGCAAGCAGAAACACCAAAATGACATCCAGGATTTTGAGGCAGTGAACAGCTTTATTTTACACCAGGGACCTGCAGGACCAGTTCCCACAACAAAGCCAGGCAGCCAGTGCTTGTGGCCTAGTACTTTTATATGACATATAAACTGGAGGTACAAAGGCAAGACAGAACAGCCTGGCAGTTCTCTGATTAGCTCACAGGGTGAGATCATTGGTTTACAAAGGTAGATTAATGATCCTGAAGCTTGGCACAACCAGACATCCTGCATGTTTTGTTATGCTCTTGTGGTTAGAGGGGTCAAGAAAGTAACTACAGAGCCATGAAATAGTTACAGATCTAAGCAGTTTCAAAAGAACAAAGTGTTTAAATAGAACAATTTTTCTGGTAGTTTTTCCCTTTCATTATTACTGATTGTACTACTTTAGCCAAGATGACCTAACTGTTCTAATTAGTTCTTCTTCCCTGTATGCAAAGATCGAGATTGCTTGAAGGTCATAAACAATTCTATAGGCCAGGGCCAAAGCACCAGAAGCTAGGCCAAATAGGCAGCAATTTCTCATCCCCTATAAATTGAAGAGGTAGGATCTTGCAACAGATTCCAAACCAAAAGCCAGCTACACCTGGAAAACTTCCCTGAGAAGGAGTTATTTCCTAAGGAAGTGTTAGTACTAGCCACAAAGACACTTACCTTAAATGACTTTCAAGCAGAAAAGCAAGAATTAAACAGAAAAAAAGAGAAAGAGACACATAGAGAGGGAGAAAGGAGAGAGAGACAGAGAGAGACAGAGAGAGACAGAGAGACAGAGAGAGACAGAGAGAGACAGAGAGAAGCAAAATGTAAACCAGACTTCCAGTTCACCAAAGACAAACCCAGGAGGCAATGAAGTGGATCAGTTTGAAAGCCACCCACCTGGACTCTCTCAGGTGGTAACAGTGGAAGTAACAAAGCAATTGAAGGGGGTTCTAGAAAAAAAATCAAATCAGAAATAATTTGTCAAATAATCATAATGAAGGTCATGATTAGTGAATATAGAGAAGATATAGATAAACAACACTCTCCTCCAGGATGCCACCATTCCCAATTCTGTAGGTCTTGACAAGTGTTAATATAGAGTCACCACAAGTGAGGCAGCACTTCATACCTCTTGATCTGGAGGTTGGGCCCTGCAACTATTAACTGTGATATGTCAATTTGACTTGAGTAAGAACCACCTACCATCTCAGTAAAGTATAGTTCTGGGTGACATGTAGGTCAGCAAACTGAAGGGAGAAGACCCAGCCCAAGTGTGGATGGTGCCAACTAATGGGCTTGTAACCTAGATGGAATGAAAACAAAAGAAGAAGGAACTATGCCCACTTGTGAAGAAATCCAATCTTTGCCATTGCTTTTGGACATCAGTTGCCAGTTTCTTTAGCCCTTGAACACAGTCTTGTACCAGGGACTTTACATTGAGTTTCCAGGCCTTTGACTGATGCTATATTCTTAATCCCTCTGGTCCTGTGGTTTCCATCTTCTTGGGTTGAGCAGTTCCTGGATCCTTCAACTTTCTGACAAGCAGGTAGCCATTACGGATTCTTCCACCATTAATCCTGTAAGCCTCCCTAATAAGCCCCTTACTACAATTAATTATACATATATGTTATTTTCTATTCATTTAGAGAACCTTAAGAAATACAAGCCCTAAACTATGCGTGCTTTGTCATACTGGTAACTTATACTTTTATTATACTGGCAATCAAAAATATCTTACAGGTTATTTCTAAGTCTGAACCCTATTAGTACCTTACACTCTGATCTTTTCCTATACTTGCTCTTGTTTTCTTTCAGCCAGGGCTTGCCCGTAATGAAGGAGTTAGATGAGTGAGATTTATTTCTATGCTCTCTACCTCTTTGATTGCCATTATACACCAGTCCTCTTGTCAAACAAACTTCCTAATACTCATGCTGGGCAACCCCTAGCAAGGAATAGACTTGTAGCCAAGACCTGGCCAATCCAAGTGCTTCCCTGGGATTATGCATGGTACCTGGGACCTGTAATAATAAAAGTCCAGAGCTGCCAGTGGTCACATTCCCTGATCTGGAGGAGCCTAAGATAATGAGACAACACAGAGGAAGAAGATGAAATGAGAGCTGGAGACACAAAGAAAACCATAAACATTTTTGTTAAAGAAGAATTATAACAGTTAATTTCTTCTACTTCTAAAATGGTAGGATTTTTGAAAATACATGCATGAACAATAATAGTTAAATAAGCTATTTTTCAAATAAAATTTTAGAAACTAAGTTGAAACTTAACTCTGGTAGACTGAAACAAAATATCAGTCATAGAGTAAGACAACCTATTTTTAAATCTCCATTCTGAAATTATTAGTTAAGTGACATCAGAAAGCATGTTTAACTTCTCAAAGCCTCAGTTTCTTCATTTTTAGAAACAAGAGTAAATACAAGGTACAGTGGTACATGCCTGTAGTGTCAGCTGCTGTGGAGGCTGAGACAGCAGGATTGTGATGTGAGGGCAGCCTGGGAAATTTAGCAGGATCCTGACATGCAATAAAATATTTTAAAGCGGTTGGGGGCTCAAGTCAGTGTCAGAGCATTTGTCTAGCATGTGTAAAAACCTGGATTCAATGCTCAGTACCATAAGAAAGGAAGAAAAAGAGAAAAGAAAAGAAAGAAACTCCCTAGATCATTAGGAGCTCTAAATTACATATTTTAAGTGCTTTGGTAAACTACAAATCCAGAAAGAGAGAGGGAGAGAGAGAAGGAGACAGAAACATAGAGAAAAAGAGATTAAGAGGGATGAGAAGTATAATTAGAAAACATCTTTTAAAATGGAAGCTGTATAGTGCTTTCAATACAAATTCTGATGTAATAGAGGAATCCTCCAAAGTTTGATATAAATTCATGGTGACATTCCCCGAAGAATGGATAAAGAAGTATATATTATGAATAGCAAAAACTTTGAGAACATTTATCTAACCTCCCACAATAAAGACATGAACAAAAAGGCACTAAAAAAAACTTATAAACATTTCAAAATCCGAAATCATACTATTGATTTCAAAATGTAACACCTTCTTTTTCCTAACAGTGTCAAAATTCAAAAATTATCACTTTGATATAGGATCAACTCTTATTTAATATGTATAATTAAGGTACATCTGTGTTAACTGAGCCTCAAAATGATCTCTAAGCAATGTAAACATGATTCCTTCAACACATTTATATTGTGATTTATTTTAGTACAGATGCTTTTGATAAAATTGTTCTGCAACTGAAACAATATTTTGTCTTAATGAAGTCTGTACTTCTGACAAATCCTTGATGCCCTCTACTGGTCATGATACCATCATCCCAAGTACAACAGGAATTACTTCTCTAATCTCCTTTATAACTGCCCTGAACAAAGTTATATACAGTATATAAGAATATAATATTTGGACAATGAAATAAATCATGAGCAGTTAAATTTTCTAATGTTAAACCATTTTGACATTAATTAGATTCACCCAGTATTTGAAAGTATAATAAGCATGCTGAAAATTTTTTTCTTTATTTAAAAATGTCCAACTGCACTAAATTCTGTAAGGCTTGTCTATTGAGATGTGCAGGTAACATTTTAAAAGTGTGAGTAAAAGCACTAACAATTCAGACAACCTTATAACCAAAATGGACTTAACTAAAATATAAGTGTATTCCTGGCTCCCACACAATTTTATACATACATATGAATGCCCTTCACCACCTAAAATCATACGTTTTACTCAAGGAAAAATAATAACTCCCAAAATGAACCAAATTATCACCTTAAGGCCAAAACCAGTTAAATCACTGATGGTCCTCCGTGCCCCATCACTAAAAATACACCATCTCTAAGGGCTCTGCTTCCCCATCCTCTAATCCATACCCTTATTGATACTTTCCCTTTATGAAGGCCTGGAAGACTGTTTCCTAGGAAACCATTTTTGAGGCCCACCACTAGTCATATTCAATACCCATAGCTCCCTTGGTGGTCCTTGCCACCAGTGAGAACTAATGCCTTATGCTTCTATATCACATCTCCATCAAAACCATGCTTCTACTCACAGATTTCTCTTTTAGCTTCTACTTTCCCCCTTATTCTACCTGTCCTTTACATCCTCCTCAATGTCTGTATAATTTTTCCAACGCTTCCATATCAAAATACCATAGACTGGTTGACTTTAACAAGAAAAATTTATTTATTCACAATTTTAGAGGCAAGATGTCCAACATCAAGATGCCATCACAATTAGTTTGTCTGGAAGTCTGTCTCCTTCACTTGTAGTTGGGTGTCCTTGCACCACACATTTATATGGTCTTTTTTCTGTGTGCACACATTCCTAGTATTTCTCTTTCTTTTCTTTTAAGTATACCAACTAAACTGGGTTAGGATTAGATTCACCCTAACAGTCTCATTTTACTTTCAGTACCTTCTCTCCAAATACAGCACTGGGGATTATGGCTTCAACATATGAAGTTTGGACACATTCCAATCTATAGCACCAATGAATACCTGATACACAGGCCTCATGGCATATAGCCTCATTCCTATATAGTGATCAAGCACCCCATGCTCCCAGGTTCATGATAGTTGATAATATCTGTCAACAGAGAGCTCATCTGGGTCTCTCCATAACAACACTTAGGATTGTGCTCTCCAGCATGGTGATCTCAGTGTGGGAAGATCTCTAATATGGTGATGGCTTCGTTCAGAGCAAACATTTCAAAAGGACTAGGTAGAAAATTGGTCTTTTCTGATCTAGCTGCAGAAGTCAGGCTATAATTTTGTCCTACTTTGTTGGTGTAGGCCAGTGATGGCACACCTTTTAGAGCTTTCAATGATAAACTGCTGCTGTATAGGTGCCATAGGGTTCACTACTACTGGCTAGGCAGTCACAAACCCAAAAGAAGTTAAAGCTCTGATTGTTGCCTGACTCTACGCAAGGTACGCACTCCCTTTATCACAGAATGTTATCAACTTTGGAAGCCTCTCAGCATATATATATATATATTACTCAGTCTACTAGGTGAGGCTCATGCTGAATCACAGATTTAACTACCTCTTTAACTATTTCATGTTGAAAGAATATTACTATTCCTCTACTTACAATAATAATGGTTAAACATTTATTGAATTCTAACCATGTCCCAGCTGTTATAACAAGCATTACTTGTGCATAATTCTCACTATAATCTTATAAATTTGGTTCATAATGGGAGCTCAGTAATTGCTGAGTAAATTAATTATTGCTTTTATTTTTGATATGAGAAGTTGTAAACATGTACAAATTAAGTAGCTTTCCCATGGTCATATATCCAGTAAACAACAGAATGGGAACCTGAAGCTTCCTAACCCCAAAGCCCATACACCTAACTATCTTATGCACACCCCTATCTCATGCACACCCCCAAGCCATCTGCTGCTCTTAGGAATCAATCTGAAACATTCGCTCATGCTTCAAATAAATGAGACTAGTTAAAACAATTTCTATGACATTTAAAATCAAAATTCAACTGCTAAATAGGTACACTTAAAATGTTCAAAAAGTATACTTAAGATTTAAATTATAGTTGCCAAACTAAATCATTCTACTTCCATCTTGAGGCAAGATCTGTGTCTCCTTTCCTTGAGTTTAGATGGGTGGTGACTGCCTAGGCCAATAGAATAGGAAAAAAATTATACTCTGACTTCTGCAGCTAGCTCAGAAATAATTATCAATTTTCTATCTAGCTCTCTCAGTATATCTGCTCTAGCATCAACTCTGAGCCCAGTCAAACTGAATATTCAGATGCCTGAAGCTCTGATTTCTGATAGGAAGTGTTTGTGCCACTCCAAGCAAAACCTCCTATGAAATCCATTCTTGAAGTATATACCCACAAAATTATGAGAACCAGTACATTTTGGAATATCTTAAAGAGCAATAGTAACTTGATCATCAGCCCACCAAGTATTAGTTTCTCGTTACCTCAAGCTCCTAACCTTGTCTCAGTTCCCTAAACCCTGGGGAGCTTTACCAATGACATCCAAGTGTCAGTTAGACATTTATTTGTCAGGTAAATTTTCAACTAAGCCACCTAGAAAAGAAGAAACTCATGAAACTAAAACAGAAGTACTTAGACACATTTCCAAAAAATCTAGCCTAACTGGTTTTTACTTTTTAAAAAGAGATAAATAAAATTTTATTGTCTGAAAAAATATCCAGAGAAGCATAAATAGACTCAGGGCACTGTACTCCTGAAAAACATGAGTGAAAGTCTTCCTTCTCAATCCATTGCCCTTCCCAGACTATACGGACCATGTGAAGGCGTCATGTTACACAGTTACTCTATTTTCCTCAAGTTCTGTTGTAAGGTCTTCTGAGATAACTCACTTAATAGTGTACCAATGCGCCCACCCTAAGTCCTGCCACCTCTACACACAAGCAGGAGGCAAGATTCTTGCCCTCATGGATATAGCCCTCTCTCTACCCTCCAAGTCTCTAGAAATTCAGTTCTTTCAGGTTAGAGCACACCCTATCTCTCCTCAAAGCAAAAATCTCTACCTCAATCCAGAAAAAGCTGTCCTAACTACCTTGAAGTTTTCCCACATTTAAAACTGTCATCAGTTACATTCTCCAGCTACCATTGCTGGAATTATCTTCACTGGTCTCTGACGTGCTGTAAGACTCATTCATATAAACAACTCACAACTGTTTTATATACTATTTTTCTGATCATTGAAATTTCGAGCTTTAAAAATGCAGTCAGTTCCCAGTAGCAATGACAATATCCAATATCCAGATCCTGGCTTCTAACACCATTATCCAACAAATGGGACTGAAACTCCATAGAAAAATGGGTTGATCCTAGAGCCCGGGGAGAGAACATAATATACAAAATGAGCCTAAAGGATGTTGTAGTTCCAGAAAACAAGGATGTTCAACAAACTCAGTAATAAGCATATGTCAAAGGAAAACAGGAGTTAATTAACATATCTCCCAATGGCCAAAGCTAGAACAATTTGATTAACAAATTATATAATTGGATTATCGCCCAACATATAAAATGAATATTTATAAATCAATAATGATATAAATAAATGTTCAAGTAAATTGATCAGATAGATTAGAAAATCTTCCATATGGAATTTTGAGTAAATATGTAGATCTTGCCCCTATAAGGAGTTTCCTCGCCTAAGTGAGAACTGCCCACAAAGACTTTTCTTCCAAAGAGATCTCTATGGAAGTGTGGAAAACAGTCACCATGGATAGACCTGACAAATTTCACTTCAGCCAGGTGACCAAGGTTAATATTGACAGTGACAAGTCATGATGACAGGATATACCTTTAATACTGTTGATGAATATAGTACACTTTGTCGCCATGGGATTCTTTCCAAAAATCCATATCCCCAATCTATCCATGAGAAAAATATCAAACTAATCCAAATAAATTCAAATTGGGTAATACTCTACAAAATACTTGACTAGAACTCCTCAGATCATTGTTAATTTTTTTAAAAAAAGCATTGCTAACAATTTTAGCCTAAAAGAGTCTAGAAAAATGAGATGATTTTTTTAATTTTATTTAAAGAGAAAAAAGCAAAACAAAAAAAAGGGGAAGAAACAATACAGAATTTTAAAAAAAAACAGTAAGAAATCACTAGTTGATAAATTACATATTGTCTTCTTAGATATAGTTGTTCAAGTTACAAAATTAAAGCATACAAAGTGGGCATTCAAACAGTGAGGCTGCAAACAGTTCTGTTCAATGATTCAACAAGAACTTAGCAACATGGTTATCAATCCTACACACTTAAACATACATGAAGTGATATCCCTTAGAGCACTTTATTTTCCTCCTTTAGTTTTTTAAGTCCATTATCTGTTTAGTTATATCATGTTTAAGCTTGCTATGTACCTTACTGATCTGTTTTGTTGTTGTTATTTACTTTTTGATCACTTAATATAATTCTGTTGCTTTGTATTTGAGTTTCTCCTCAACCATTCCCCATGGATCAGCTTTGGTGGAGTTGGGAGTTTTTGGAGGTATTTTGTTACTTTATCTTTTTTTAAATTTTTTTAAAAATCATTTTGAAGGTAGTAAATTACAACAGAACAAGACAGAACAGAGCCAATTGAGACAGTGCAGTGAAATTGGTACAGTACTTCACAACAGGTTACCAGGATAACAGTAATAGATACCATAGTATATCTTGTTATCTTCACAATAGTTGTTCTTTCAATCAGGTATAGCAAAATCAAAGGAAATACAGAACATTATAGAACTTATCAAAACAGAATATTGAATAGAGCAGTACAATTAAATCAGAACAAAGCAAAACAATGATAACAATATTTGCCTTCAAAGAGATGGTAGAAGGAAATCCTCCCCATTTGCTACACTGCATATGATCAACCTCCCAAGAGCTGCTCAGACCTCTGGCTCCCATCTACTAAATGGGGGTGGAGAGAATGTTTGATTCTCAGCCCACACACTGGTAGGCTTACAGCTGCTTGCCAGGGAGGCAAGCTGGTTGCTTGGTTTCCCAGCACCTTAAGTTCCAACATGGTGCAGATCTCAGGAGATGCTGGTGGTTCTCACCCTGGGGCAGCTGCAGCTTGCCAGGACACAGCCACTTACCAGGGCAGAAAGCTGGTTGCTTGGTTTCCCAGCACCCTAAGTTCCAACACGGCGTGGATCTCAGGAGACACTCGTGGTTCTCATCCTGGGGTGGCCGCAGCAAGCCAGGTCACAGCTGCTTACCAGGGCGGAGAGCTGGTTGCTTCAGATGAGGTGATTAAATGTAATATGATAACCTGGGAGGAGTCCTGGAACAGAAAAAGAACATCAGGCTAAAAACAGACTTAAGAAAAGCAAGTTGAAAATATGCAGCATATATACATTAGTAATAACAAATGTGTCATATTAACACTGGATGTTAATAGAAGAAGCCAGATATGGGTTACATGAGAACTATCTGTACTATTTCTACAAGTCTTATATATCTAAAACTACACTAAAATAAAAATGTATTTTAAAAGAATTTTTAAATTACCTGATACTATCTGAGGATATAGCTCAGTCACACAGTACTTGCTTGACAAGTGTAAGGTCCTAAGTTCAAATCCCAGTACAAAAAAAAAAAAACTGACACTAGTTTACCAAATTTTCAGAATTATTGACAAAAATTTTTAGTCAAATATATGTATTTAATTGCAAACTCAAATAGTATTATTTTTAGATGCAATATTAATTCACTAAACCCAAGAATCAAGAGCTGCACTATTGATGTGAACATTCTGCTAAATTGTAGTTTCCTTTAGTTTATCATGCCATATACATACTCTATAAAGAACTCTCATAATAAAATAGGTAAGATAGCTTTTGATAATACTTATTACCTGTGCCTAACTAACCACAGTATCTCACACAGAAATGCTTACAATAAAATATTTTGTGAAAATATTTTCTGTTACTTGTTTTCTACCTTGACTATAAGCTATTGATGAGTCATATGTAGATGTTATTTTGATTAATCCTATAACATTTTCTTCCCCTTCTTCAATCCAATTTATTATAATGTTAAATGTGACAATTCTAAATCTTAGCTAAAATGAATATCTAACAAATGTCCTTACATTCTAAGGGGAAGGGCTAAACACAGACAGTACTGACAACAAAGCACCCAAAAGATCAAAATTACAATCCTTAACATATCATCAGAATATCAGAGAAAATTCTAATGAATCACTTAGGGTTATTAGTAGGTCTCTCAAATAGAATTATCAGATTATTATGCATTCTAATTCCAATTCATTTTATAAGACACCCTCCACTACCACCAACCCAATCAGGGACAGTGGTCTCAAGAGAAAGCTGAGAGAGTACAATGATGTATGCTAGGAGTATGGGGAGAGGAATCCCTAGTTAAATAGTTTACTGATCGCCAAGCATGGATTGGCCTTACCTGGTGTCACCATTGGAGGGAGTTAACCTATGTCCTCTGTAGGTACACATATTGAGTACAGATATTGAAGTCTGTCTCTAAACTGGAACATCGTAAGATGAGAGGCTGGGTGGCATAGCTTTCAACTTCAGAAAACTGCACCAACTTCAGGAAGATGTTGAAGGCTTCAACCAATGGAAGGAATTTGGTCTCTCAAAAGTCCATGAAATGGTCTTTACGTGAAAGCATCAGCATTGGTGTGTGAGCCATATACAGAGTACTAATTCTAGATTACAAGCCCACCAACCTAGGTAGAATTGCTTTATAAGAAATGATCACAACTGATATGGAATCTACAAAAACTATCCTTCTAAGATTGTTCCTATGCCTGAAAACAAATATATTAATATGTTCTGTTTGAATTAATATGCATTCCTTCTCCTAAGACAAAGAATTTAAAACAGATTGCATTATGGAAGAAAGTAAGGGAAGAAGAAAGAGATACTTATCATCATTAGGATTACTGGCAAATTGATTCCTGCAGATCAGTTGTTATCTTCAGATTTAACCACACAAACTGGTTTTATGAAAACCCCAAAAGAATTCTAAAAACCACTAGAGATTGCCTTTCAAAACCACATTGATTCTTTCTGCAAACCAACTATTACATAAACAAAAATTTCAAAACAAATTTATTCAAGAAAAAAAGCATGTTAGCATAGTATCAAATAACACCCATCACCCAAATGACAATTTACTAACTGTGTAAATATCTGTGTCAATCTCTACTATTGTAAGATACCAGTAACTCACAAACTTCAAGTACAGTCCATGAACTGATACCTTGTTTTAAGAAACACAGCTACTCTACCACAAATGTGCAGGTTTTCTTAGGAAAACTTTCTTACAAATTTCTCACCTATTTACAACTATTTACAAGAAACTCTCCCTGGAAACAACACTACGATGACAAAGATTGATACAGGATAAGTATAACTCCCAACCTGCTCAAAGTTGGATGTGTTGAGTTCATTTCCCTTGAAATAGAAGGAATTCTAGATAACAATGAAGGTTAAGAGTAGGAAAACTTTGCTGAGAAGTGAGTCCTGAGAGATGGGAGGGATCCCAAAGTGTGTGGCCACCCATGCCTAAGCAATGTCACAATGTGATTATAAAGTATAGCTTCTTGGCTAATATTAGTCCAAATGGGAATTGGGTCATGCAGCAAGAGCACATGGAAAACATAAAGGAATTTTGGGGGAGGGACGGTTCTGGATGCTCTTGTCACCCATCTGGGTGACGGATGCCTCTCTGACCTTTCTGTATTAGGTGGTACTAATTATAGCATAATTCCAAGTTACTGCTTAACCCTTAGAATAGCATATAGGCTTGGCCATTGCATCTTTATCTTGATGCCTGGCCTTCTTCAGATGTACCTCCAGCCACAATTCTGATGACTTTTTCTACTGACTTCATTGAAAGCCCAGTCCCTATCTGACTGTATATTAATTTTATTTAACTTAAATGCCTGTACTAATACCATTTAAATAAATTTTATTATAAATCTGCTACTTAGATACTTCTCATGCCTAGAACTCAGTTATGTATAACAATGTGATTAAGCCACTATAAACTGTATCCTACATGCTCTCTGATGTCCTTTATTTGAGTGACATTATGTGAAACAGTCTGCTTGGGCTGCTATTGACCTATAGCTTAAACAAAAAAATTTATTTTCTCAGTTTTTAAGGCTGGCAATCTGAGATCAGGGTGTTGGTAAATTTTCTGATGAGGGTGCTCTTGGCTTGATGACAACTACCTTCTCATTTAGTCCTTGCATAAGACTTATGCACAGACTTCCTCTGTGCTTGGGTGGAAGGAGAGAGAGACCTCTGATGTCACTTTCTCTTCTTATAGGACCCTAATCTTATCAAGGTAGGTACCCGCTTTATAAATTCATTTAGCCATGTGATGCTAATAAGTGAACCTGTGCTACATCTTGCATGTTTTGGCAGATGAGAGCACTTACTGCTGGCTATGATTTGAATGTATCTCTAAAGTTCACATGCTAGAAACTTGGTGCTCCATGCAATAGTTGGGAGATGGGGCTTAACGAGAGGTGATTAGGTCATGAAAGCTGTCTTTGTGAGAAAATTAACTCTTCTCTGTAACTGTGGGCTTGGTTTAGTTACAGCAAGGATGCTCTTGTTATAAACGAGTTTGGCCTCTTTGTTGCCCTCTGTCATGTTCACCCTTTTGTCCTTCTGGCTTCTACCATGAATGATGCAGTAAGAAGAACTTCACAGATGCAATTCCTCCTACTTGAACTTCATAACTTCCGGAGTTACAAGAAATAAATCTCAATGCTTTACAAATTATGTAGCTTAAGAGTTCTAACAGCACAAAACAGGTTCTCCAAAAATGTGCAGTGAACGAAGTGTCACTCTAGTATCAGGCAATGATGAAAACTTGCTGTTTCAGTTCTTTAAACCAACAATTCTCAGTCTGTTAGAATGCAGTAGTGTGTGTGTGTGTGTGTGTGTGTGTGTGTGTGTGTGTGTGTGTGTGTGTTATTAAGGGTTGAACCAAGGGTCTTCCCACTAAAAGCTACATTCCCAGCCCTTTTACAAATTTTCTTTTGAGATAAGGACTTGTTAAATTGCCGAGACTGGGCTCCAATTTGTGATACCCTTGCCTTAGCCTCCCATACTGCTGAGATTACAGGCATCATCACGGCAGGTTGGAATGCCATTTCTTTTCTAAATTACCTTTACACCTGTGCCTCCACCAACAGTAATCTCAAGTATAATTATATTCACACATAAAGTATGTAAGTCAAAAATATATATCTTTACTAATGTTCTAGACCCATGAGGATAAATGGATTATTTGGAGGGCCACCTAGATGACTCTCCTTGAATAAAGAGTAATTATCTCCATTTTGGCTAACCTTGGCCGTATCTGCATGTACTGATATATACAGGTCATTTCTTTATCCCTTCAATTGGTTTAAAGCAATCTAAACAGATCTGAGTGAGGAGCTGACATGTAATCTTTGAAGCAAGGTGACAGTTGCCCTTTCTCTAAAAACATGGTTGAGTCAGGCAGGATGAAAAGCCACCACTATATACCATTAACTGAGATCAAGCCTTAGATAAGAGGCTATGACTTCCCAGGTCAGAAAAATTTACACATCAGAGCTGAAACATGAACCCCAAAACCACAGAAAGTACATCGACTGTGTTATGTAGGTTAGTCTTTCTGCATACCCTTCTCTCTGCATATTGCAGAGGTGATTTCAGGCCTGCTAACATAGCTCAGCTCACAGTACTCATATATGTCCCACCATTCTCACAGTCACTCATCCTCAACCCACTCCCTTCCTCAGAAATTAATAAAACCTGGGTTCAAGCATGGTTTGAGGCCTTTGTTCCAGTGAATAACTATCTTGACTGGACTTTGGATCCCCTTGGCTCTCCATAACTATAAATGTGTCTTAGTGTCTTTATTCTTGCTATGGATTGTACTGGAAGTGGTAGATTGGAATTAACTGATTGGAGTTCCAATAACTTTTCCATAGAATTACAAATGCAAACTTCCCAGATCAAGATGAGGACTAGAAGGGCCCTCTATAGGATTACACTGAAGTGCCTAAAGTACCATTGATAGAAACTAAGCACTATTTCTCAGCACTTTATAATAATGACAACAGTACCTAAACAGATCTCACAACTTTTGAGTTCCATGAAGTCTGATAATCCAAACAATATTTCCCAATGTTTTTGGATAAAGTGTTAATTCTAGTCAAACACAGATATAATTTGCCATTGAGCCTAACTTTGAATAGTCCCTAAAATTTAAAAAATAATAATAATAGCTTTGAGGTTGTGCCAAAATTATACAACCAAGAGTCCCCTGATTAACTGAATTGTAAGCTTAATAAGCCATAAATAATAAGTTGAAAACTGGCCACACGTTTCTTTCCCCTGTACCCACAACTCTTTGTCAATCTGAAATTGACCGTGTGATATGTTTTGACTAAAGGTATATGAGCAAATGTGATCCAAGTTACTGTTTGAAAATCACTTAAGTTCATTGAGAGTTCCCTTCTTACTATTTCTAGAACTGCTCCCACTACCCCTGCTAGGTGAAAGGCCTAAACTAGTCTTCTGGGTGATAAAAACCATATGTTCATCCCTGTCACAAACCAAGAGCCTCCAGACCCCCAGAGCACAGCTGACCAATGACTAAAAAGAAAACTAGCCAAAACCAAATAATTGCAAAGGCACATCTCAGTCCCTACTTCTGATGCAATGAATTTTGAGCTAAATAAATCATTTTGCTTTGATTTGCTTTTCTTAAACAAGGTCTCACTATGTAATTCAGGCTGACTTTAAACTAACTAAATAGCAGAAGCTGGCCTCAAACTCTCAGCAGTCTGAGTCATCATTCTTTGATGGGCTAAATAAATTGGTCATTGTTTAAAATTACTATATTTCATTATTCAATAGTAGCTGACATGCCAAGAGAATTCAAATGATAGTCTGTCATTACCCCCCACTCTTTAACTCCTATAATCCCTTTTTTAAATTGGTCATTACTGGACCTTTTATTTTTCCTAACTTATATGGAATTATAGGATGGAAACCTGGAAATTAATTTAGAAATTTAAGAGATTACCCCATAAATGGCAGCATGGAATGCAGCTTTCACCAGCTGGGTCTTACTAGAATTCAGCTGTTCCATCACTATAGTACATTCCAAATGGCTGAAATACAAGCACCAGTGTTCAGCATTACTTGAAAAGGTATTTAATATCTTGTGCACAAATTTAAGCAGAAGAATGGTTTCTCTTTTTTTAATATCCCAGAGAAGTGGCCATTCTAAACACAAAAAAAGCATTCAAATTTCAATCTATTTCAAAAGAAATATATCACAAGTTATCTGGCTTAATCATAAATTAAATTCTCCAAATATATTTAGTTTCCACACTCTAGTCCCACAACTGAACCAAGAAGAAAACATAAAACCATAAAACTAAGGGTAGCATATTTAATGTAAATCATTCATTTATATCACCCTTGAAAATCATGGTAATTTAATACTACCACGGGTACAATTATTAGAGCAACTATTTTTATGTCTCCTATAACGCAATATAATTTATTTTAATTTTGCATACTTCATAACTGGTTTTGCTTTAAGGACATTTGAGTATATTCCTCCAAAAACATTTCCTGACATGAATCCATTTTCATACCAAAACTTAGGCCAAATTATTTTTCTCGTCATCCAATGAACAGATAAGAACTAAAAACTTAAATAGCGACTTGTCACAAATATTCTGGGGAAGATTCTTGTAAGATTTTCAGTTAAAACTTCAGACACTGTTAAATGTCTTTTGAGGAGTTTTTTTTTTCCTACCACTTTTATATTTATTTCATTGTAGGGAATTAAAAGGCAAATGAGTTTTAGTATCCTCTGGTAGACACTTAACTGAGACATTGGTCTGGTTTCTTCTTTGAAAAATGTATTTCCACCAGAATTTTAGAAACTTTTCTCAAATAATGCCAAAAATTAACTGAAGAAACACTCCTTTACAGTATAGGTTTCTTGTAGACAGTCGTGTTAGTCTGTTTTCCATAGGTTTATTTTGGCTCACTGGTTTGGAATGTTCAGTCTGGGATCAGTTGGCCCTGTTACTTCTAGCCTGTGATAGCATATCATGGTGAGAGCATGAAACAGAGCAAAACTATCACTATGGACAGGTTGATAGCAAATGAAACAGAGCAAAACTATCACTATGGACAGTGATAGCAAAACTATCACTATGAAAAAAGAGACTTGACCAGGGTCCTACAATCCTTTTCAAAGGCACGCATCTCAGTTACCTAATATCACCCAATAAACATTACCTTTTAAACTTTCCACAACCTCCCAAAAGCACCAGTTTTGGGATGAAGTCTGACATGTGGGTCTCTGGGGAAAATTACAGAATCAAACTGTAGCCCTAGGTCATTTAAATGAGCTAGGTTTCTGACTACAAATCAGCCATTTGGTTTTTTCAAAACCTAAAACCTATATTCATTTCTTTAAAGATAATAAAACCCAACAAAACAAAACAGAATAAATCCAGTCAAAATAAAGCAGTGAAATTGGTACAGAACTTCAAAGCAGGATAATAGAAAAACAACAATGGCTACCATAGTATATCTTGTTATCACAAAAGTTGCCCATTCCATCAAATATAGCAAAATCAAACCAAAACAAGATAGAATAAAACCAATAAAAACAGAATATTGAATAAAACAAAACAATTAATTAGAACAAAAAAGAACAATATTGGATTTCACAAACAAGACAGAAGGAAATCGCCTATATTTGCTATATTGCATACTGTTATTCTCCTAATAGATGCTCAGACTGCTGGGCCCAGGCCTGCAAAGTCAATCAAACAATATAAACATTCAGTTGCTTTTTGTACCTCAGTTGCAATCAACTCATCCTGTCCTCTGAACCAAGCAGTTGCTGGGGGTGGGGAGTGAGGGGAAGACATTGATGATCCTCAATCTGTGCACCAGTAAGCTCACAGGAGGTGCTGACTTTTCTCTCCCTGAGCCCTGCATGGCTTGGGTGGCTTACCAAAAAAAAAAAAATTATAATCTTAATGGAATGAAAACGATTCAAAATCTGAAGTCAAACAGAACCAAATTCGTATATTAAAACAGTAATGGTTTTGCTTGTGTGCTGAATGAGGACAGGCACTAAGGAAAGAATAGAAAGAATAATTAAGGGCATTTACTTATTAAAAATGAAAGCTAGATTCATTTCTCCCTAACATCTAATAATTTGATATTATTTAACACCTCATTAAATGCTGGAAAGGGATAGAGTAAGACTAATTTCATGATTACTAGCAATTAATTTTGACAAATGTAAGCAAAAGTTGTTGAAAAGTATTCTTTAATTGGTTTACAGTTTAAAAAACTTAACTTCCTGTCACTTAGTGAACTGGGTCTATATGATCATAGTCTTAAATTTTCATTATATGTACGAATAGTCCCATGGACCTTATTTGTAAGAGAAAACCTTTCAGAGGTAGTCAAAAAGCAGTCTTGTCTGTCCATCCTAGAATTTTTGTGGCTTCCCATTCCATATGACTACATTATTACATATCATAACCTCAACCCCTCATGTGGTGGTTTATGTCAGTGGCCCCCAAGCATCATGCAATTCTGTGTTTGTGATTGGTTCATTGTCTAGCACTCAGATTGGTGGTGTGAATGCTACACTCACCTAGGGGTGGAGCCAGGATATGATGTAATGGCAGGAAGAAGGCTTGTCTCTCTCTCTTGCCAGTTTCCACCTTGCTGTTTGCAGTGGCCATGAAGGGCTGCCCCACCATGCCACTCTTCCTTGGAACCAATTGAGTATGGACTGAAACCTCCAAGAACTGTAAGAAATAAACCTTTCCTTCCCTAATTTTGGGCATCAGGTATTTTGTTTCAGCAATGAGTAAAAGTATCTAAGACACCTCAGGACACATAAGAATAAGTAACTATGATCCTCTTATTTTAAATATAGTAAATAAATAAATGGAAGCAAATTAATAGAACTTTTTGAGGTATAAATTTACTATAGCAGTTTCTCTTCTAAAATTTTAATAGCTCCTGATATCATAATATATGCACTGTGTGATTTATCTCAACCCTTACAAACAACCCTATGAGTTAGTTGAGAGACTGAGAGCAAAAACTGAGAGAAATTGGGCAAAAATAAATCACCCATGGTCACAAGGCTTATAAGTAATTGAGCCAGGATTTAAAGAATTTTGGTGACAACTATTCTTACAAGGACCTTCATCCTAACAAAAGAAATGGCAAAGAGAAAACAAAAAGACCTTTGAGTTTGTAGCTGTAACACACTTAACTAATTTGCTTGGCCCATAAACTCTGAGAATGTGTGTTTTGCACTACAAATAAACGCACACACTACATTAGGCTTGACCACTAGAGATATTTTCCTAGATCCCCTCAGTCACCCTAAATGAAGCATATGTCAGCTGGATTTATGACATGTAAAAAGTATCCAGGACCAGAGAAATCATATGGTGTTTCCAGGAGCAAGTGAGAGATTATTTATCATGACAAATGGATGTCAATGAGTAGGTGGGAGGAAAACAAAGCAAGTTTAATAAAAAGGAGCTCCTATAAAAGCAGTTGCTGCTCTCCACACTTTCATAAAATTCAATTTATGAGTACAAATTTGTGCCACATAGCTTCCCACCTAGCAACCACGCCAAACCATCAGTATGCACCTAGTAACTGCTCATAATAACTTCATTCTTTAGTATTTAATGCTAATCATATGATACTCTGAAGGAAAAATATGGAGAACTGAAAGAAATTGCAGTGAGATAGAATCTTTGTGAATGCTGGAGTTAGCATTCTGGCAAAGTTTACTCTCAGACTAAATCCTATCAATAGGCTATTTGGGGAGATAATTTCAAATATACTATTATTTTTAGCCATTATTGCTTATAACTTCATTAAATAAAGAAACTGAAATTGACTCTGCTTATGTAATTTTATAAAGTTCATGGCAAATGTCCTAATGCACTTTCTTTTTTCTAACTTCTCTAATTCTTCCTCACCTTACAAATGGGACCTCACAAAGAATATATCCTCAGTTGGATATGGTGGTGCAGACTTGTCATCCTAGCACTCCAGAAGGCTGAAACAGGAGAACTATAAATTCAAGCCCAGCCTGGGCAATTTAGCAACTTAGGGAGACCCTTTCACAAAAAGGCTGAGGATGCTGTTCGGTGTCAAGGTCCTGAGTTCAATCCCCATTCCAAACCCTGTCATTCACTCACCTTTCTTTTTCTGTCTCCCTATTCTCTTGGCTTTTTATTTCTTTTATTTCTCATCACCTCTCAGCAGTTGATTCTGAGTCTATTTCACTACTAGCTCTAACTTCTCTCTTGAACTTCAGATAGTGATTTCCATGAGAGTATTAGGCATTTTCACTTGCTTGTTTGTTTTCATAGCCATTAAAATGGCCTAGACTAATATACCAGCATATTTCCACCTCTGGGGTTTTGTTTCCACTGTTTCTTGGGCTGGAGGTCTGTTCCCCTGTATATGCATGGCTTTCCCTCTCACCTCTTTCCTCAACTCCTTCTCATCTTCATCTCATGTCACTGAGATTATCCTCACTAATCATCCTCATCAAAATTACAATGCAAGCTACCAGAGACTCTTGTTCCCTTTTCCTGCCTTAACAGTTACCACTTCTAACTCTGTGTTTTGATTATTTATTTTGTTCATTGCCAATTCCCCACACAAGCTCCATGAAAGCCAAAATTGTTTAATTTTTATTTTATTAGTACATGTTTGTAGTACATAGAGTTTACATTCATCTTGGGGAATAGGTACATGTGTCTAACACGTCTTGCTTCTTTTTAAATCCCTTTCTTCACCAAATACTTCCCACCCCTCATCTCTAAATCCCCTTTCCCCACTTTCATTATTATTATTATTATTATTATTATTATCATATTCATGTTTATGACATATCATGTTTACATTCCTTGTGTTTGGTACATGTGCATGACACATCTTAAATCTTTCTATTTTTCCCTTCCCTATCTCCTTGCCCTCAATCTCAGCTATAAAGAATGATAACACTGGTATTTGATGATATTTATAATTAAATGAAGGCAACTTGAGACCATATTCATAAGTGAAATAAATTAAACTCACATGTGTAAATTCCATATTGTCTCCCTACTGCAAAAAATGGTAACAGTCCGTAAGATACAAAATCCTCAATAAATATGGAGGATCATTATGTAAAATAACAACCCTAGTTATGCTCCTACCACCTTGTTTGGAAGGCCTTTATCATCCTTGTTTTGGGCCATTTGCTATTGTTATTTATTCATCTTTTTGACTTCTTGTTTTTCTAGTAATTTGTTTTGTTTTTCCCTCTAAAACAGAAAGGATAGGTATACATGTAAAGACTCATGCATGTGTAGAACTTCTCCTAAACAGTTTATGAGAATTGATTATATAATGCATGATGAAATGAACAGCTACTTTAAAGAAAAAGAGACACTATGGTATCCAGTTCTGATTCCATAGCATCATGCTGTGAAATCCAGAAATACTATTATTCTTTGTTCAGCGAGATTTTAGTCTGTTTTGTATTTGTTTAATTTCAGCATACATGAAGGTATGGACAGATATTTGAATAAAATGAGAGACATTATGGCAGCCATTGCTGACTTCCATATTGTCTGGCCTATAATACCTTCATCATCCTGTTCTGATCAGCTTAACACTATTTTGTTGTGTATGAATTCATTGTGTGTGAAGATATGGACAACTGTTTGGAAGAAAACAAGACACAATATGATAGCCAATGATGATCTCCTATTGTCTTGCTTTGAAATCTGTGTTACTTACATTGTTTTCTTCTGATCTTCTTTGTTCTGTTATGTTTAGTTTTACTCGCTTTAAAATAAAATTTTAAAAAAGAAACTTTTGATATGCTACTCAGCTTTTCAGTTATATCAGGCAGATAATTAAAAATATCTCTCAGGTTGATGCTGTATCTCCCCAATAGAGAGTTTTGCTAGCATGCACAAAGCATACACAAAGTCCTGGATTCAGTCCCCACACTGCTGAATAAAACAAAATGCACACACACACACACACATACACATATACACACAATCTTTCAAACAACAATATGTTTAATGCACACATATACTCACTGAAAAGTCACTCTAAAAGTGTGAAATGAGTATAAAATGTCAATGAAGGGTTTTTATTTTCTTTCCACTTATCTGTATTTCTAACGTGTTTACAATGAAGTTGAATTGCTTATGTAGTTTTGAGTGTTAATTTGGTTAAAATATTTATGCAGAGAAAAAGAATGGTTTCTAGCCAAATTTAGGATATTTGAACTGAAAAATTAGAACACTTCATACAATCTTGTCATGTTAAAACTGAAAAGACTGAGGTTATGTCAATTTTTCTGATAATCAACTGAAAGGATAGATTATATAAGTCAGCAGATCCCAACTGTGGCTGATTTAAAGGATTAAAAAAGTGCCTGGGTACATCCTACCCCAGACCAATCAAATCAGAGTCAAGGTTACTCTTTACTAAAAGTTTAGGTTGCCTGCACTGTCTCCCAAAAATCTAAGAAAATAAAAAGGGCAGGGTGGACTTTATTACATTAAAAAGAAAACCAGAGCTGGAGACGTAACTGAATGGTAGAGCCCCTGCTTTCGTTCACAAGGCCCTGCTTTCATTTCTCAGCACTACAAAAAATACAGTTAAATAAAAATTGAGCAATTAAAAGTCAGAAATTTTAGAAAACATCTGCTAAAATGTCCATATCCTAAATACATATTTATTCATTGAAAGTGTGATCCAACCCATTCAAATACAAAGTGACCATAGGGTACTGTATCTGTATCTTATGGTAAGGGTGCAATTACTTCTTTGACCTCTTAGGCAAATTTCAGTCTCACACTCTACAAAGTATAAAAGTAATACTTATTGAGTTGGGTGTGGTGGTGTGTGCCTGTAACCCAAACACTCAAGAGACTGAGGCAAGAGAATCTTCGCAAAAATCAAGGCCAGCTTGGGCTACATAGTGAGTTCAAGCCCAGGCTGATCTATATAACAGCCTCTTCTCAAAAAAAAAAAAAAAGTAAATAAATAAAGAGATAGAGAGAGAGAGAATGTAAGGTTTATTGAATGTGTACTATGTGCCAGGCATTTTTCTATGTGTTTTGTTCCTTTAATTCCCTCACTCCAACATTTTAAAAGCATGTAATACCCTCCTTGTTGCAAATTAATGAAAAAGTATTTAAATGCAATAAAGAAATAATTTAATTTATGCCAGATGAGTTACATAACCCAGTGGCGCTACGAAAGGAAGTTTTTAGAGTGATTTTAATAAAGAATAGAAATAGTAGAATTGAGGTACCATAAAATATACTGCAAATGCTGAACTGAAACAATGTGTGGCACTTAGAATTATATGCACTTTGATAGAAAATGTGTTGCTTATATATTGGTAGTATAATATGAATTTATTTTTAAAAATAAAATAATATAATAATAATGATTCATGGATAATATCTAAAAGGTGTTGGAGTTTTTTGTTGTTACTTTGGTTTGGGTTTGTTTTCTTGATGGTGGTACTGGGGATGTCTGAATTGAATTCTGGATGTTTTCACTGAGCTACATCCCCAAACTTTTTTTTTTTTTCTATCTCAATCTCCCAGAGTGCTGATTACAGGCATGCACTACCATGCCCTGTTTAAAAGGTTTTTCAGCTACATTTTTCTATGACTGTGACCATTTTCCATCACCACGTGCCCCATCACCAGCAAGGCTCATGCATAAACATCCTGGTGTTGACCATAGTCAGGGTAAACCTGTGGATCACAAAAGTAACACAAAGTAATTGATACTGAGACACTCAGGTCATTTTCTAGTGGGAAAGACAGCATACATGTATTGTAAGTAGGATGCAGTTTATCTACTTCATTAAAAATTTATTACCCTAAAAGAATTATTTAATGAAGAGAAATAAAGCAAGTTTTCCTAAAATGAGACTGAATTGAAAGTTAATGCCATTGAAAAGAAATGTCCAGCTCTATCTTATCCAAAATGTTCAGGGAGCTCAAGGAAAGTGACAGGCAGCCTTTTTTCTTTCCTGGACATAACTGCTCATGCTGGCTCTGTTTTCCTTCTTGTTATCATAGCTAGCAGTCAATTTTAATGTAATTCAATGCTTGTACGCTGGATCTCTTTGAAGGTCTCTGAAGACAGTTGAAATTTTTTTTATCCAAAATATAAGAGTATTGTTTCTGTCTCCATACATGACTTCCTTTCAGATTCATATTAGATTTTTTTAATGTGATTCTTTTCAGTGCCAGAAAACATTAAATTAAGTTACTTAACAGATAAGAAAAAATTTGCATTCATTCTCCAGTCCTAAGAAGTTTAAATGATAACGGTGCAAAAAGGAAGAAATTTACTATCAGCATGACTGAAGTAAGGATAAATCAGCTTATTTACAACTTGTAAGCTTTTTAAACCAAAACAAACAAAAGTAAAGTTTTGCAAACTTCTGAGGTTTGGTTTGTTAGTCTCACTGAATGCTGAGGATCAGAAGCACTGAACACAGAAACAAAATATCAAAGAATTCTTCAACTTTGAGTTTCCTTCAGCAAAACTTCCTTAGCAGAGATGTTCAGAGAATCATTATGCACGGTATGTACAAAAAAAAAAAAAAAACCCTCATCTTTCTTTCCAACCTATTTCCATTGCTGCCTGATTAAACAGGAAAGCAATTTTCAAATAAGAGGATTTAGGTCATTCAAAGAGTCATGGGAGGGCTGAAGAAACAGGTTCAGAGCTAAGTTTTCAGAGATAACAACATAAACTTCTTGCAAAAGGCACCCAAAGCCAAAAATACCAAACTCGTCTTTCCAAAGACCAACTTGAACATGTTTTTTTTTTTTTTTTTCAAATCCAAACCCAAATTTACCTTTTTGAGCCAGAGGGTCAAGACTGGTTAGTCCTCACTAACCAGATTTTTTATGTTATTTTATTTTGTTTTAGAGTAATCATTCCTGAACACAACACAAGGATCCTGGTTTAAGGGCTAGACATAGGACAAGGAAACATTGCTGACAATTAGTGAAATATAAGGGTATGGGTGGAAAAATAAAGGATTTGGCTGGGGTGAGACAGAGAATTGTAAGGAGAGTAACACAAGCTCTGTGTTGTCTAAATCATGAGTAAATTCAAAATTCACAAGAAACTTTGCTGCTTAAGAGATGAGGGAATAAAAGCAACCAAAAACAGAAGGCTAAAGTAATTAGGCTGTTTTCCATGGAACTGATCCCAAATTGAAAAAAGAAAGGAAGGGAAAGAAACGATGGGTGAGGATGAGGACAAGAAACAGGAAAGGAGATAAGAAAAAAACAATTAAGAATTAGGGCAAAACAAAGCATTTCAGACAAAAAATGAGAGCCTAACCACCACACTTCCTCATTAAAGAAATTCTGAAGATCATACTTTATTCATCAAAAAACTATCTCAGATCAAAGATCTAATATGTAAAGAGTATTCTGCCCACTAGAAGTATTTTTCAAGGCCATTTCTGAGGCAGCTTTTTTTTAAGCTTGTACTCATATAAAAATCATACCAACAAATTAAATAGAGGAATAGTAAAGACCACCATTCTCTTATCTTTTGTGTAACAATGACACCAGTCCCTGGAATGTGACGCGAGTTTTTGCCTTACTATCTTAGTTACTGGCCATGGTGAGATATAGAAGAAGCTTTAGAGGCTTCACCTTGGCTTTTTCTATATAATAGCTCTTAGATTACAAGCTAAAAAAAACAATTTTTGGAGGTAAGAAGATTGGCCAAATGAGCCTTGCTGATTGCATGATTCTTAGAAAATCTCAACCAGATAAAGGCTGCACTAGAGTTGTTCATCAAAAGAATCCCATGTGGAACAGAGATGATCCATTTCTGGTACTCATGCCATGCTCAGTCACCAGCTGGGACCAGGGCATGGAAGTAGTTTTAGCTTGACCTCAAGGTGCAGTAGTGAGAAGCAGTCAATCAGGCACATTGCTCAAAGCTGATTCTCCTAAGGAACATGTGAGCAGAAGACTTCCATGATCATCGTAGAAAAAAGATGGCATGTGTGTTCAAAGAAACATGGACAAATCATATTTATAGGTCACTGTCAAAATAACCCAAACTGGAAAAATTGCAGATGTCTGTCAACAGGAAGATGTATGAATACACTGCAACTGAATGCTATTTGAACAGAATATAGCTGTAGCATAAAATGCGCTCCATACGACAACATACTTCAGTTTCTGTTAGTTGCCCAAGTAATCCCAGTTTACTTCAGTTCCTGTTACTAGTACCTGTTACTGCTGCTTCCTAGAAATGGCTGGTCACTGTGATGCATATTGTAAGAACCAATCAAAGATAACCAAGTACTCTGCTGTAACAATGCTAGCCCACCTCTCGCCTAATATTTTGGGAATGGGTCCCTATCAAAACCCTTCAATGTTAAATAAATCCAGGGTGACATTTCAATGTTTCTGTTTGCCTCTGCACAGTCATAGTGCATCAATATGAATAAACCTTGCAAATGATGTTTGATGAAAAAAAGAACATAAAGAAGAATCAGCACTGCATGTTTTCATTTATCAAGTTCAAATATAGGTAAAAGTAAATGATATATTTTAACAATATGTATCTGGGTGATGAAACCATGGAGAAAAGTGAACCATTAACACAAATGTAAGTATAATGATTACTTCTGGAGTGAGAGAAGCCTCAATGCTATAAATGGTCCTTGACAGAGACTTCTAATATGCTGCCAATGCCTTGTCCCACCCAATACATTTATCAATAGTTTGAAACATGGTTGAAATAATTATTAAATTTCTACATGACATAAAATCAGGCCATAAAACTATAATACTTCAGTGGTCCTCAACACTGGAACCAAAGCCAATAAAACAACATTTTCTGAGAAGCTGGGTGTGTGGCGGCACATGCCTATAACCCAGGTATGTAACGCCTGGGCGGCTGAGGCTGGAGGAGTGCTGCAAGTTTGAGGACAGCCTGGGCTACACAAAATTCAAAATTAGCCTGGACTGTAAAGGGAGATCCTGTTTCAAAAACAGTTAAAAAAAGAAAAAGTAACATTTGATGTGAGAAAAGGAAAGGCCTGTGTTTGATCTACCTGAGACCTTTGCTTGAGACAAACTCAGCAATATGTTTCATCTAAAAGATTTAATTACATGTTGTGCTGTAACTCAATGGCAGAGCACTAAGCATGAGCTAGGCTTCAGTCTCCAGAGAAAGAAATAAATAGCCCACTGGGCTTTGAGTTTGAGTTTGAGTTTCTGGTGGGTGAGTGCCTGTAGCTCATGTAAAGTTAATTTGTTTGATAAAATGGTCAGTGTCCCAAAGAACAAAAGAAATATAATGGATAGAGTAGGCCTCAGTGGCAATGGTCAAAGTATTCTGCTCCTTTCTCATTAGAGTTCCATTATCTTTCTCAGAGAGCCCTTGACATGCTGGCAGATGCACACAGATTTGGACTGTATTGCTGCCATTCCAATTTCTAAAGTACTAAAACATCTGCACATTTCTGTAATCTCAGTACTCAGGATGCTAACGCAGGGAGATTACTGTGAGTTTGAGGCCTGCCTGGGCTACATGCTGAGTTCAAGGACAGCCTGAACTTCAGGACAAGTCCTATCAAAAAAAGCAAGAAAAAATTACTGTCTTTAACAACCTCAGGGAATAAGTACTATAAACCATCACAAAACCGTAGGAATTTTTTAATTCCAGCAATAATAATTTTTAGACCTGCAGAAAAGAACAAAAAGAAAGTGTTACTGTAATTTTAAGTGCAATGCCTAGCATATATTTCTGCTTTTGAAGCAGTAGGTTCTAGAAACTGTTACATTTTTTACTGTATATTGCCATTGGGTGGCGCTCAAAGTTCACAAAATTGTGTAAAAATGCAGACAGCAAATAGAAAACAGCCAGTCACTGACCAGCCTTCACAAACACATATTTAAAATATTATTGTTGTTACTGATGCATAAAGAAGCCACAAACACTGAAGATGAGGAAGTAGCCATCTTTAAAAAGGAAGAAAATGTCACTGCAGCTGAGAGAAAAAAAAACAGCCAGTAGCAGTTTTCGAAGATCAATAATATGCAATCTTCTTTAACTGAGCATGTGATTGGTGGCTTACAATAAGGACAGAAGTGAGGACTTTGCAGAAAGGTTTGATTTTATTTTTTTAAATCAGCTTCTTTTTAGTTGCACAGAGCTCCCACCATTTCTGCAGCAATATTCCTCATGTGTACACTGTGCAGATATTTGCATATTAATCATGGGTATACATTAAACACACTCCTATAAGAAAGCCCAGAGGCTGTCCTTGGGATTCAGGCATTCCACCTGGCTGCAGCCACTATCACCTTTGGGAAAATAAAATGCAAAATGTCACGCTGACAACCAATTGTTACACTGTTTTAGATAAGGCAACTGGAACTTCCACAAACTCCTCAAAAGAAAGATTGCAAACCAGAGAAGAAAAGAATAACAAGACTTTCATTATCAATAGAGCATATCCTGAAAGGTTCTTTAACAAAGAGAAAATGGAAATTGGGTGTGTCTCAGCTTGCTTCAGCTGTACTGGCATGTTCTTTTGTAGCTATACTAGCATTTTTTTTCCAATTTTCAGTATCCTTTTCTTGTGCAGATTTATCTAACACTCATTTATCAAAATATAGTTGAATGTAAAATAGATGCAGATGGTGGGAAGTATATCAGGTGCTGAGCATTTTAACTCTGTATCCTTTTAATACACTCAGCAACCCTATAAAGAAAGAAACATTATCTTCTCTGATTTGCAAGTAGGGAAACAGAGCCTCAGCAAGATTAAGTAACTTATTTAAGGATACACAGCTAAGAAATGACAATATCTTGGTCCTTTCTGTGCCAAAACTCCAGTTCTTACTTCCTCATAAGCACATTTGTTTTAATTTTTTTAAAAAGGCAAAACATAAAAAAAGCATAGAAATGATACAGAATTTCAAAAAATAGTAGAAAATTAACACTAATGAAGATATTACATATTGTTACTTTTATTGAAATCTCAGGATGTCCTGGTTTAGCAAGAGAAGATTCCTGGTTTTAAGTCATCTTGCTGGTCCACAGAGCAGCACTGCAACCTGCAGATAAAGGAAAATGACATCTGGCTTCCCAGGATTCAAACTCCCCTCTGCTCCCTGCAGTAGCATCAGTGGCATCCAGATTCTACTACAACCCTCAAAAAAATTCGAACTTTGCTCTGAAGTTTCAATAAGTGAGTTTGCTGAAACAAACCAATAGAGAGATAACAGTAGAAAATGCAGACAAATGTATTAACATACACCTGTGTGTGAGAGCCACATAAAACATGAAACTTAAAGAAGGACGGAGGGACTGATTTTAGACAACCTCCTCAATAGGGGAAAGGGAAGTTGAGACTGAAGACACATTGAGAGAGTAGCAAATGATTTTTCAGGAAGATGAATCATCCTAGAAGAAGACAATGGCCTGGGACAAAGTTTTTCTACATTTTAGGTGTGTTGTTTGATTTTCAGTCTCTTCCTTTTTGAAGTGAATTTGATGTTCCTTGGTTAAGGAGATTTTAGGGGGGAAAGTGGAAGCAATTGTGCTCCTCTTCAATGGAGCCAGTCACTCAAGAAAGGAACTTCAGAGAAAGCCCTCCCCTATGTTTAAGCCTCAGTTTAAAGTCTATATTTTAACGTCTCCTTTTCTGAACTCCAGTACCAGCCTCCCATTTCTATCCCATGGTAGTCAATGGAGACTGTCCCAAATCTTAATGACTATAAGTCCTTTGGCAAGTTATTTCACTTTATTTATTTATGTTTTTAAAGCTATGAAACACAAGTATTAACAGTATTTATATCATAGGCTATTGTTGATGTAACAGTACTTACATCATTACTCAGATTAGAGTTAATGTACATAATGTGTGTGAAAGTACCTCGAATGTTCTACAGTTTAATAAGTGTTGACCATCACTGTTACTATCATTGATCACATAGCTCCAGGTTCACCCCTCCCTTTCCACTGACAGCCTCCTTACTTTCTTCTCACTTCACAAATGACCACTGTCTACTATGAGGCATTCTTTCCTCCACATTCCTCCCCTCCTACATCTTGTACTTGGCTGACAGGCTAGCACCACTAAGATTATGATAGTCTTCATACTAAAGAGGGAGGATTAGATGCCAAAATTTATCTAGAGGTTAAAATTGCATATCCTTAGCCCAAAATTCAAGGCTTTTCTCAGTCTTTCACCAACCCATATTTCCAGGCTTTCCTCCACTTTTCTTTTGCTCTTGTTTTTCCTAGTTATGCCACATGATCATTCAACATGCCTGTAGACCCGCCCCATCTGTCAAAATTTAACATCACTTAAGACATAGGTTGAACAGTCTACCTTAGTTGGAAATAACTTTATTAGTAGTAATTCCCATGGGTTTATTTTGTGATCACTCATTGATTTCTCTGCACTTACTTGTTCTATTATTCTACACTTGATTTTAGGACTTTTTCTTCTACTCTTGTTTTTGGAAATTTTTCCTCAGACTTTAAGCAGTTTGAGGGCAGAACATATTGAAGGGTTTATATCAATTTATGTAGCTAGGCTTCTAATCTGACATCCAAAAAGCTCTGAAAGAATGTGTCACAAGAAAAACACTGGTGAGAACTCCTGCCCCAGCCTGACGGGATGTAATCCTGCTTTCGGGAACTGGAAATCCAAAGTGCAAGCTTCCAAGAAGGTAAACATAACATGTTCAGCCCTCCAGGATTTCTTGGAATAGGAAAGTATCATTGGAGTTGGCAAAGGAGAAAATAGCAGCCTCAAGAATATCAAGGATCCAGCAGGTCAATTTTTTTGGCCAGCAACACTCTCTAGCAAACTTTAATGTTCTAACAGAGATGCTATTCCAAAAAGTATTAAGAATGATCAAGAAAATATATGCAGCATATTTTTAAGTAGTTTTAACATTCTTCAAAAAGAAGCTATTCTCTAAGCATCAGAGACTTTTGGTCAGAAAGTCTGGGAAATAAAATGTGTGCTTGATTTAATTTATGCCTGTTTCCGTAAGTTTGATTTTGATATTCTAAACTCTGATCATTTTGAAGAGAACATAGAAAAGGAGTTAATGTCTCAGGATTTTTATTTATGTTCTTCCATTGGTTAAGCCTGAGCTAAATGCTGTAATAAAACAGAGATTAATTTTTTTACTCTCTTACAGGTCAGTGAGAGGTCAGGGGGAACCCTTCTGCACATAGTCACTGTGGGACATGTAGTCACTCAGGGACCCAGATTTATAGAGGCTCCATCATGTGGGACAGGACTAGTGTCTCCAGGGAACAAAGATCATGCACAACAGCCCAGAAGTGATGAGTCATTTCATGTAGTTTATTGGCCGTAAGGGGCCGCATGGTTCCACGTGTTTATAAGTGGGGGAATGTACCTGGACCTCTCGATGAGCAAAAATTTCAGTGAAATTTTCTATCATTAATATAGCCTCCATTTGTTCAAATTGTGAAACTGAGTCAGGCTAACAAGTTCTCACAGAAAAGCGTCATGGTTGGAGCTGAAATGCCTTCTAGGATTTTCTTTACCAGTGTTTATTATCCATTATTTGCAGTCAAGTAAGTAATAATTAAATCCTTCTTATCAGTTACTTTCTGAACTGTGTGTGGTTGTTATCTGGCTATGAACAGCTTGTCAGTATGTGGCAGCAAAGCAGTGACATTCCTCTCTCACTGTGCTAGGGATAAAAGCAAATCCTATGTGATGTGATGCTGCCCACCTGCACTCATTCCACTCACACCAATCAGCTTTTTCTAACTCACCACGTTAGTAGCTTCTAGTTGAGGCAGGCCTGAGTGGGCAAGGACAGGATGAGATGGTCTTGTATGGGATAGGCACTGAGTAGGAAGCCAGCTGTGGCCTGGGACCAGTCCAGGCTGGTTGGAAGCATGTCCTTTACTCAGCAGTGGTTGGCCAGTGTCAGGGAAGCCACCATGAAGTATGAGTGGATGAAAGACTATGGTCATCAAGAATTGAGAAGCAGTTATTATCTGAACATCTAGGCTAGGGAAATGCTCAGTGATAGCATGTTTGCCTAGCATGCGGAAGGCTCAGGCTTTGACCTCCAACACCACAAGAGAAAAGATTTCAAGAAATCCTCTAGCAGCTAGATTATTAGAGTCCTCAATGGCATTTAATTAAGCCCATTTCTGGTTTCAACTCTTCTAGAACTTACGGTACAGGGGCAGCAAACTGGTCTGTGTAATGTTCAATGTCTACTCTAATCAGCACAAAAATTATTTTAGACAAACATTTAATATGATGAAAATTAAGACAGAACATATCACAGGAGTCTTTGATTATGGAACAGTTAAGTAGTTTAATCGACTTTATTGATTTTTTTTAAAAAAATTGAAAACAGTTCTTTTAATAATCCCCTTACACAGATTGAGAGCAAAACTTTCCTTGGAGTGGCAGCCTTTGTCACCTGGACCTCACCTAGAGATCTAGTTGTGGCTCCCACAGCTGGTAGCATTCACCCACTGCCCTCAAGCACTAGACTACTTTACTCTCTCATTTCAGGCCTGTTGTGACTTAGCCCGTGCACAAACTATTACCTCTCACTAAAACATCCTTGGTCTTCCTTTTCTGCCTTCTGAAATTATGTTTATGGGTCAAAGCACTACTTAAAAGCTGCCACCACAATAAAGTAGTCCCTGCCCGGACCTCCTTCTCTAGGCAAACCTAATTCCTTCACATTACTACCTAGAACCAGTACAGCTGAAGACATTCACTCCCATCAATGGCCAAAATTGAGAATCTTTGTTGTAGAATTAATATATATCATGCATTTGTTTGAAATTCAATAGTTCTATTTGTTTTACTTAGGTTGAACTCCTGTGAAACTAAATAATAATGATTTTTATTAAAACAGCTTTACAATATGATCATGTTCTGTATCATTTTCTTCACTAATTTTTGTACTTTTCTATGTTGCTAGAATCCTTAAATGAGTATGTTTAATAAAATAGTCATTTTTTAAGAAGCTTCCTCTGTCGTATCTAAAAATATCTACCCATTCCCAATCCATTAATCTCTATCGTTGCATTCTATTGGTTTTCTATTTAACATTTGCCACAATTTGTAGTTATGTATTTATGTAGTCATTTCTTTTGCCTGTTTATTTATTACCTTTCCTTTTGAAATTTTATTTAAAGAGAAACAAAAGCATGTAATGGGTAGAGGTAATATAGAATTCCAAAAAAGATAAACGATAAGAAATCACTAGTTAAAATTACATATTGTCCTCTTAGAAATAGTTGCTCAAGTCACAAAATTAAAGCATACAAAGTAGATAGTCAAACAGTGAGAGTGTAGACAGCTATGCATACATGAATATCTGCATGTATTTCTATACTTTCTGTATTAGAGGGAAAAACAAAACTTAGCAAAACAAAACAAAAAAATTCCTAAAAAAACAAAAAGTCGTAAAAAAACACACTACAAGGTGATATACAATGATTACTGTGTTGTTTCTTATTATCTTCAATAGAATGTCTATATCAATAGACATAATTGAATATAGCAGTATAGTTGAGTATAGCAGTAAATAACAATATTAGTAAAAGTAAAATATTGTAGACAGTATAAAACTTCAAAGGCAGGTAATAATCAAACCATAGTGGATATTCTAGTGGATCTTGTCATCTTAAGTGCAGTTTCCTATACTATCAGACTTGATACTATCAATCATAACAGCTTTGAATAAAATCTATCAATGATCCAACAAACCAGATTTGATTATGATCAGTCATGGTAAAACACTGTAGGTTTTACAGAGCTTTAGATTAAGTTAATAGGAAATTAAGGATGATTACTGTACCATCTACTGTTATTTTCAGGATTAATATCTGTGCCCCCAAATCTAGTACAACAAGTAAAAATGACTGGAACAGAATATAATACATCTAAGTAGAGTAGTGTGGGTAATGTGGGTTTTAAATCCTGATGCACTATTAACAATAAAGTGTATCAAGACCATCTATGTTAGAGATTCTAGCCATCCTTCTCTGCCTCATTTCTGCTATGCTATTTTTCTGTGTTTGTTTGTCTAGTTTTCTCTTTCATTCTACTTCCTGCCCCACTCATTGAGGCCTTTCTGCCACTGTTCCTAAAATCCTGGTATTTTTTTTGTCTCTCTAGAATGTCCTTCAGTATTTTTGTAGGGTTGGATTGGTGGTCACAAACTCCTCCAGTTCCTCTTTGTCATGGAAGCATCTTGTTTCTCCATCAATTTCTAGTGACAGTTTTGCAAGGTACATCAATCTGGACTGTAGGTTATTTTCTTTCAGGGCTTGTAACACTTCGCCCCAAGTTCTTCTTGATCTGATGGTCTGTGTTGAGAAGTCAGCCGTGATTCTGATGGGCTTACCTTTATAGGTAATCTGGTTTTTTTTCTCTGATGGCTTTTAATATTCTGTTTTTATATTGAATTTCTGGCATCTTGATTATTATATGTCTGGGTGTAGATCTACTTTGTTGTAGATGGCTGGAGTTCTGTATGCCTCACATAACCAAATGTCATTTTTTTTTCCCATGCTTGGGAAGTTTTCCTTAATTATTTCCATGAATAGCCTTTGTAATTCCCCTGTATGTATTCCTGCTTCTTTGTTCACGTTTCTTATTCTTAAATTGTAGATTCTCTTGTCATCTTCTAACCTTTGTACTGTTACTGCCTGTTTCCTTGTTATTTTTAAGAGATCTTTCCTTTCATGATCACACATTACAAACTTGTCTTCAAATTTTGATAGTCTTCCTTAGTTTCTTTTAAGGCATTTTACCAGCTTTCAATGGAGTATTTAATTTCCTGGTAGTCTCTTTGAATCTGCTTCATGTATTCTGTATTTTCTTTATATTCTTTATTGAATGTTTCTCTCCTTTTTTTGTGTTCCTCCCTTCTTCTGTCTGTATCATCCTGAGAGATGCTTCCTGAGAGCATTTCTTTTATTACTCTACTCATATCCTGCTTTACCTGATTTAACATTTCAGTTTCGTGCTCGTCTACAAGGTCCTGAAGATATCTCTTAATGTCCATTGAAGCCATGTCTGATTTTGTGTGTTTGCCACCTTCAGTCTCCCTTGTTTTTCCTTCTCCTGAATCAGGGCTCTCACGATTCTGGACTGAGGGCCTCCTCCCACCTCTCTCTCCTGTCATGGCCCTGGCTTCCTCCACACAGGTTACAGTGCAGGTCCCAGCTCCCTTCCCTGTTGGCCACGTTTCCTACAGAGCAAGCTGGTGAGGGAACTCTGCCCTCTCCTGCCTGAGCTTGTCACTGAGGTGTAAGCAGCGTTTGCGTATGTCTGCTCCTCCCTACTGGGCCAGCCAAACTTCAGCTGCCTTCACCAAGTTAGTACTTGCTAGGTGCAGGGAATCAATTTGGGACAGCTCATTGGATCCTTTCCTGGGGTGAGGCCCAGTCCAAGCAAATCTCACGAATCTGCTCTGGGGAGGGAGCAATCAACTGAAGTCACTGTCACTTCCAGTTCAGGCTCCTCCTGCCCGATTCCAACATGTCACCCATTTGGTCTTGCCTTTCCCGTGGGGGGGGCCTCATTCTCAGCACTGACCATGGATTAATGAAGGTGCCTTCACCCACTCCGCATTCCATTGGGCTCACCAACCCCCGACTTCAGCACTGTTGTGCTTCCTGTGAGTGGTGGCAGGAATGAGTTTGGGCAGCTCTGCCTGCAGGCACGGATTCAAGCTGGTGCAAACTTGGTGGGTCACTGCAAAAACACTGTGTCCCATAATTTTTAGCTGTTTCAGTTGTAGTCCAAAAATATTTGATGAGCTTTTTTATGTTTTAATTTCTTCCTGTGTCAAGAGGATCCATCTCCCTCTGTCTGGGTCTCTCCAGGGTGTTTTATTCTGGCATATGAATTGTTTCTCCTGGGAGGCTTTGTATTTTGTTGCTCACTGATCAGCCATCTTGTCTTCTTCCTTACCTTTCCTCTTGACTATAAGTTCCTCAAAGGAAGAACTATTTTTTATAGTTTATTAATTGCACTATTAAGGATCAATCCCAGGAACACTCTATAACTATGCTGTACCCTCAGCTCATTTTTTGTTTATTCTGAGACAGTGTCTCCCTAAGATAGTCAGGTTGGACTTGAACTTGTGATCTTCCCACCTCAGCCTACCAGGTTGCTAGCATTATAGGCATGTTCCACAGTACCCAGCTAAGGACAATGTTATTTTATTCACCTATGTGTACTCAAAACTTAGCACAGGGACTCATACAGAAAAGATGCTAAAAAATATCTGTTGTTTAATGAATGAATGAACTCATAAAAGAGTGATGGGAGTTCAGCAAACACTGGAGAAAATGAGTAAGTCTATTGGGGAAATCCAAGGAGACATCTCAGAGAAGGAGATATATGAACTGAGTCTTGAACAAGTAATAGGACTTTTTTAGGCAACAAAGGGAAAAGCATTCTGGTCAATGAGAACACCAACGGCAAGAATTAGGGGCAGGAAAGGATACACAGGTCTATAAAGGAAAAGTTGGGTGTAGCTAGAAGACAGATAGTTATATGGGGAATCAGAGCTGTAGGGATGGTTTGGAAACATTATTGAACAGCCTCACCCCTTGAAAAACTGGTCATTAATGTCCACCTAAGGACACAGTACCCCAGAGAGAAATGGCAGAAATTAGGTCAGAAGGATTTTTTTTTTGCTAAATTTTTATTTTGACATAATTTTAAATGTGCAGCAATACAGTTCCTATACATCCTTTACCCATTCCCTCTAATGTTAACATCTTTCAAAAACAGAATATAATTCAGAAAATGAAGGAATTAATAAGGTTAATGAAATACTAATAACTAATGACAGATTTTTGTGAATCACCCTCAGCTTTTTTTTTTCTCTTGCCTGGGTTCCAATCCAAGAATCCTACTTTGTATTTGTCTGGGTGTCCCCTCAGTTTCCTCCTCTTTTTGGCAACCCCTTGTCTTTCCTTGTCTTTCATGAACTTGACATTTTCAAACTGCCCTGTCATTTTGTAGACTGTCCTTCAGTTAGGGCTTGTCTGGTGATTTTTATGATTAGATCAGATTATACATTTTAAGGTCTTCTTTGGGTATTATTTTGAGGTTAAAATGTTTATAACACATTATTCCTGCTGATGTAAACTCTGGTCAGTTGGTCAAGGTAGTGTCCACAAACTTCTCCACTGTAGTTATGATTTTTACCTTAGTATATTGAAGTATTTTAAATAAGTGTTATTGTGTATATTTAACTTGTAAATGTATAATAAGATAAATATAAATAATAGAAGTGATAACTGTGGTGAAGTAGATTAACATATCTGTCATCTTACATAGTTAGGGTAGATACTTTTTGACTTCACAAGTATTTTGTTTCTCCACAAAGTTCTGCCCACTGATATAAGTCCATAATAATGAACCTTGCCCAGAACAGTGAGCACTGTGATTATGATTTTTCAATTTCCTTCATTTCCTCCACACTTATTAATTAGAATTCTTTGGCAAGGAAGAGCTGTGCCTTCACTCCATTTACATTACAATTAATCATTCAGATCAGTATAAATTTATGGATATTCATCTTATTTTCTGGGTCATAATGCATTGCTCTATTTTGTAGCTCAAAATCAGTGGTAGTGAGCTGCAGCCAGCTGTTCATTACCATTGAAGGCTCTAAAAGGATTGCCATCATTTCTGAAAATGTTTCATTTTTGACTACTGGAATTCTTTTAGGTTAGTTGCTTTGTCTTTTCAATCTACCTTTATCAACAGAAGTTTTTTATTTGAGATTTTATTTCTGAAACCAAAATGTATAATAGATATTGGGAAATGAGAAGAAAATGTTCAAATGAGAAAGGGAACAAAGGAGGTGTGGAGGAAGGAGAAAAGGGAACAAAGGAGGTGTGGAGGAAGGAGAAAAGAGACAAGAAAAAAATAGAATAGAAAGAAAAAATAGAATAGAAAGAAAAAATAGAATAGAAAGAAAAAATAGAATAGAAAGAAAAAATAGAATAGAAAGAAAAAATGGAAACAAAGAAGACATAAGAAGGGAGGGGAAGAGGGATTGAAGGATCGGGAGGGGAATGGAAAAAAAGAAATAAAATATATTATGTATAGGTGCAAACTTCCTATAATGAATATTATAGAGATAGATAGATAGATAGATAGATAGATAGATAGATAGATAGATTTAAAAAATGGGGGAAAAAAGAAATAAAAAATTAGATAAAGTCAGACTCATGGAAAGACTGTGCTGTAATTCTCTATGCCAGAAAAAAACCCCTCCCCATTTCTTCCTCTAACATTAGAGTACATTGATTAGAAATCTGGGATGATGTTAAAGGCTGTTATCATGGTTAGTATTATTTTAAATTACCTGTTGCCAACTTACAAGTGGATGTGAAGAAGACCACACCCTGCCTCCGGAGCCAGCCTAAGACAAAGAGAGGGACGGGTGGCTCTGACAGGGCCATGCCCAATGAGCTACAAACAGTGAACAGGACCTGGAATCCAATCCAAGGCCATGACCGCCTGCTGTGGCAGCATCACAGCACACAGGGTGGACTCGGAACTCTGCTCCCAGGTGGTAAGATGATGCCCTAAGTCTGGGGCCAGCCTAAGACAGGAGAGGGACCAGCAGCCCTAGCCGGTCCATGCCTAGCAAACTCCAGGCAGCGAGCCAGGCCCAGAATCCAACCCAGGGCTGTGACTGCATGCAGTGGTGGCATCTCAATGCATGGGCAGACTCAGAACTCTGCACCCACGTGGTGAGACCACGCCCTGCATCTGGGGCTAGCCTAGCGGGATTGAAGGACCAAACACTACTCAAAAGGGAAAAATGGCAAAACGAAAAAGCAAAATGCAATCTCAAACATCTAGTCTAGTATAGGAAACAATGAAATAGAGGACTCCAAAAGTAACACATCAGAAATCTCTGAAACATTAGTGAGTGAAATAAAAAAACAACTCCATGAGGCTACAGGAAATCAAATTAGAAGTACTCTCCCATGTAAAGATAAAAATAACAACCTTAGTAAGGGAGTTGTTGAATGCAGCTAAAGAAGAAATAGAGAAAAAGTACAGGAGCATGGGAAACTGACTGAAACCTTGAATGAACAATATAGAAAACAAACAGAACTCATGAAACAAATTAAAAGAGACATCAAAGAAACAAAAAATTTTATTGAAAGTGTGCAAAACTGCTAAAATGAAACTGAGGGTAGGAGTTTGAACCTTGAGGACAGGATTGAAATTAGTGATCATGAAAGGATAGAACTTTTAAAAATAACAAAGCAGCATGAAATGACAATCCAGAAGCCTCAAGATGATACCAAGAGCAACAATATAAGATTAATGGGAATTAGTGAAGAGGCAGGAGTCAATGCAAATGACATATGGAAAAATATTCACAGAAGTAACAGCAGAAAATTTCCCAAACATGGGGAAAAAACTGATATGCAGATAAGTAAGGCATATAGAACACCAAACAGTCACAATCAACATAAATCCACACCCAGATGCATAATAATTAAGATCTAAGACATACAGCATAAAAACAGAATACTAAATGCTGTTAGAGAAAAGACACAACTCACCTATCAAGGAAAGCCCATTAGAATCACAGCAGACTTTTCAACACAAACCCTCAAGGCAAGTCAACCTTGGAGTGAGGTATTTCAAGCTCTGAAAGAAAACAGTTTTCAAACCAAACTGATGTACACAACAAAACTTTCATTCAATTATAATGGAGAAATAAGATACTTCCATGACAAAGAACAGCTGATGAAATTCATGTCCACCAAACCAACCCTAGAAAGAGTACTGAAAAACATACTAGACAGATTTAAAAATGACCACAATCTGCAGAACAACAACAGAAAGAAACCACCAGGTAGGACAAGCAACTAAATAAGGGGAAAAGCATAAAGCAAACAACTGGAACACAACATGTCAATGTCAAGGCAGTACACATCAGTGATATCCATAAATGTAAATGGCCTCAATTCACCTATAAAAAGAAATAGATTGACAGAATGGATCAAGAAACAGGTTCCCACAATATGCTGTATACAAGAAACACACCTGACCCAAAAGGAAACTCATAGATTAAAAGTCAAAGGATGGAAAACAGTATTCTATGCAACAGGAACCCAGAAAAAAGCAGGGGTAACTATTTTATTTGCAAAAAAATGAACTTTAAACCTAAAATGATTGAAAGAGATAAAGAAGATCACTACATACTCATTAGTAGAAAAATTCAAGAGGAAGAACTAACAATTATAGATATATATGCACCAAACACAGGAGCACCCAACTATATAAGACAGATAATAATGGACATGAAAAACAAAATACAAAAGAACACAATTATAACAGGGGACCTTAACAGCCCATTGTCACAAAGAGATAGATCAACTAGACAAAAAGTCAGCAAAGAAATAATAAAACTGAATCATACCTGTGAGCAATTGGACTTAGTAGATGTTTACAGTGTTCCACCCAACCACATCATAATACACATTCTTCTCAGCTGCACATGGGACATTCTCCAAAATAGACCATATATTATCCCATAAAACATTCTTAAAGTAAATGCAAAGGTATTGAAATCATACCATGCATAATATCTGATCATAGTGCACTGAAATTGGAAATTAATGGCAAAAGAAATTGTAAAACCTGCATAAATGCATGGAAATTAAATAACAACTTTTTGAACAACCAGTGGCCTACAGATGAAATTAAAGAAGAAATAAAGCAATACCTACAATTCAATGAAACTTTAGAACAAACATACTGTAATCTGTGGGATGCAATGAAATTGGTCTTAAGAGGGAAATATATAGCAATAAAATGTCATATCAAGAAAACAGAATGAGCACAAATAAACAACCTAATGCTCCATCTCAAGCTTCTAGAAAAAGAAGAGCAAGCTAAACCCAAAGCTCATAGAAGAGAGGAAATTGTAAAGATTAGAGCAGAAATCAATGCAATTGAAACTAAAAAAAAAATACAAAGAATTAATGGATCAAAAAGCTGGTTTTTTGAGAGAATAAACAAAATTGACAAACCCCTAGCTAACCTTATCAAGAAAAAGAAAAAAATCCAAATTCATGTAATAAGGACTGAAAAGGGGGAAATTACTACAGATCCCATGGAAATTCAAAAGATCATGAATATCTACTTTGAAAATCTCTACTCACATAGAGTGGAAAACACAAAGGAAATGGACAGATTTCTAGAAACATATGAACTACCAAAGCTCAACCAAGAAGATATAGCAATTTTGAACAACCCAGTTTCAGCTATTGAAATTGAAAACGTGGGAGAACCAGCAGCCCCAGAACTCTGACCATGGAGGGACTCAAGGCACAGCACAGTCAGCCAATCTGCCCGCCCTCTTGGTAAGCCACCCTTGCCTGAGCTGGGAAGAGAGCCAGCAGCTCCAGAGATCTGACCATGAAGGGACTCAGGATGCAGTACACAAAGGCAGTCTGCCCATCCTCCCAGTAGGGGCCTCTGGCCCGGGCTGGGAGGAGAACCAGCAGCCCCAGAGCTCTGACCATGGAGGGACTCAAGGCGCAGCACAGAAAGGCAACTTGTCCACCCTCTTGGTAAGCACCCCTGGCGTGAGGCAGGAGAAGAATCACTCAGTGGCTCCCATGAACCTACTGGAGAGCAGGCTAAGAATCAACCCACCACCACCCACCATTAGCAAGTGAACCAGAGATCTAGACATCTCTTGAGAGGTTGACCATATGCAATGTAGTAAACAGGGGGGATTTTCTTCTGTCATCTCTTTGAAGGCAAATATTGTTATCACTGTTTAGCTTTGTTCTGATTAATGATATTGCTCTATTCAATGTTCTGTTTCGATAAGTTCTAGAATGTCCTGCATTTCCTTTGATTTGGCTATATCTTATTGAAAGAACAACTGTTGTGAAGATGATGGGATATACTATGGTACCTATTACTGTTATGCCAGTAACCTGTTAAGGGTTTCTGTACCAATTTCACTGCACTCTCTTAGTTGGCTTTGTTTCATCTTGTTCTGTTGTATTTTGCTACCTTCAAAATAATAAAAAAATTTAAAATAAATAAAAAATAAAAAGTAAATAACAACAAAACAGATCAGTAAGGTACTGAGCAAACAGATCAGTAAGGTACTGAAAAATGATATAACTAAACAGATAATGGACTTGCAAAGCAAAAGGAGGAAAAGAAAGTGCTCTAAAGGATATAACTGCATGTATGTTTAAGTGTGTAGAATTGATGACCATGTTGCTGGGTTTTTGTTGGATGGTTGAATGGAACTGTTCACAGACTCACTGTTTGAATGTCCACCTTGTATACTTTAATTTTGTAACTTGAACAACAGCTATATCTAGAAGACAATATGTAATTTATCAACTAATGATTTCTTACTGTATTTTCTTTTTCTTTGAAATCCTGTATTGTTTCTTCCCTTTTTGTTTTGCTTTTTTCCTCTATAAATAAAAGAAAAAAAATTTTTAAAAAGAAATTAAAAATGTAATTAAAAACTTACCAACAAAGAAAAGACCAGGTCCTGATGGATTCACAGTTGAATTTGACAAGACATTTATAGAAAATTTTATGCCAATACTCCTTAAACTCTTCAGTGAAACTGAAAAGAAAGAAATCCTCCCTAAATCATTCCTGGAGGCAAGTATAAGTCTCATACCAAAACCAAAGAAAGACCCAAACAAAAAGAAGAACTATAAGTCAATCTCACTAATGAACATTGATGCAAAGATTCCCAAAAAATACTGGCAAATAGAATGCAGCAAATTATCAAGAAGATCATACATCATGACCACATGGGGTTCATTCCAGGAATGCAGAAATGGTATAACATATGCAAATCAATAAATGTGATACACCACATCAACAAAGCCAAAAACAAAAACCACATGGTCATCTCAATAGATGCAGAAAAAGCTTTTGATAAAGTCCAACACATGTTCATGATAAAAACCCTTCAGAAACTCGGAATACATGGCATCTACCTCAACTTTATAAAGGCCATCTATGACAAACCAACAGCCAACATTATATTAAATGGATGAAAACTGAAAGCTTTCACTTTAAAATCAGGAACAAGACAAGGATGTCCACTATCACCACTCCTTTTCAATATAGTTCTGGAAACAATCAGACAAGAGACAGAAACAATAGAAATAAATACAGGAAAGGAAGAAGTTAAATTATCACTATTTGCAGATAACATAATACTCTATATAGAAGACCTAAAAAACTCCATTACAAGACTACTAGGGTAATAAACAAGTTCAGTGGCATAGCTAGATACAAAGTCAATGCTGAAAAATCAGTAACATTCCTGTACACAAACAAAAAACTCACCAAGAGAGAAATTATGGAAATATCACCCTTTACAATAACATCTAAAAAAATGAAATACTTAGGAATCAACCTAACTAAAAATTTAAAAGACCTATATGCTGAAAATTATACTATGCTTAAAAAGGAGACTGAAGAAGATATTAAGAAATGGAAGGATATTCCTTTATCTTGGCTAGGAAGAATCAACATTGTAAAAATGGCCATACTACCAAAACTGTTATGCAGATTTAATGCAATCCCAATCAAAATACCATTGACATACCTCACAGATCTAGAGAAAACACTCCTAAAATTCATTTGGAAACAGAAGAAACCTAGAATAGCAAAGGCAATTCTGGGCAAAAAAGGCAAGGCAGGAGGCATCTCAATTCCTGACTTGAAACAGTTCTATAAAACCACAGTGATAAAATTAGCCTGGTACTGGCAAAGAAATAGACCTGAGGATCAATGGAACAGATTAGAAGATGCAGGCACAACTACAAAGACACTCAGCCACCAGATATTTAACAAAGGGGCTAAACATGTTCACTGAAAGAAGGATAGCCTCTTTAATAAATGGTGTTGGAAAAAAAAATGGCTCTCCACATGCCGAAGACTGAAACTAAATGCATGCTTATCACCATGCACACAACTATAATCTAAATGGATCAGGGACCTAAATATCAAAACAGAAACACTGAATCTACTGGAATACCAGGTAGGTAGAAGTCTTGGAGACATAGGGGTAGGCAGATAATTCATGAACAAAATGCAAACTACATGGGAAACACTTCAAAGAATCAACAACTGGGATCTTATATTATTGAAAAGTTTTTGCACTTAAAAGGAAATAACCAACAGAGTGAAAAAAACCCCACAGAATGGGAAAGAATTTTAGCCAGCAATCCCTCAGACAAAGGATTTATATCCAGAACATATAAAGAACTGAAAAACATCAAGCCCCCCAAATTCAAAGACCCTCTCCAAAAATGAACATCTGAGATGAACACACATTTCTCAGGAGAAGATATACACAAGGCAAATAAATACATGAAAGAATGTTCACTATCACTGATCATTCGAGAAATGAAAATTAAAGCAATATTGAGATTTCACCTCACTCCAGAAAGAATAGCTGCCATCAAGAAATCAACTGATAACAAATGTTGGTGAGGCTGTGGGGAAAAAAGAACACTGTTCCACTGTTGGTGGGAGTACAGACTGGTACAACCACTATGGAAATCCATATGGAGAATTCTCAGAAGACTAGGATTGGAAGTTCTATTCAACCCAGCTATTCCTCTCCTGTGTATTTTCCCAGAAGAACTGAAAAGGTCATATCACAGAGATATATGCACACCCATGTTCATAGCAGCACAATTTGTAATAGCTAAATCCTGGAAACAACCAAGATGCCCATCAACTGCATAGTGGATGAAAAAGATGTGGTATTTTTGTAGAATGGAATATTACTCAGCTATAAAATGATGATCTTGAGGCCTTCATAGGCAAATGGAGACAACTTGAGACTATTCTCATTAGTGAAATAAATAAGAAACAGATTTATAAATATCACATTGTGTCTCTAGTGTAAAAAGTAATAAGAACTATAAGAGTAAGAAAACCCCAAATGTGTAATTGCTATTGTAACAAAGAGGAAAAGAAAGTGCTTTAAGGGATATAACTGCATGTATGTTTGGGTGTGTAAAATAGATGACCATATTGCTGAATCTTTGTTGGATCATTGAGCAGAACTGTTTGCAGTCTGTTTGTATGCCTACTATGTATCCTTTAATTTTGTGAACAACTATATCCAAGATGACAATTTGTAATTTATCAACTAGTGATTTCTTAGGGCTTTTTTTCTTTATTTTTCCTTTTTTCCTTTGGAATTCTGTATTGTTGCTACCCTTTTTTCTGTGTTTCTTTTTTCTCTTTAAATAAAATTTAAAATAAAAAAGAAAGAAATTTTGGAAGTGGGGACCCAAGTGGTTGGCTAACCATCTCCTAAACTGCCATTGGCCATATATTTATGGTCCTTTTATAATAGAATTTTAATCTACTAATTCCCTGAGTTATCAGGCCTCATCAGTTTTCCCACAGAACAATTTTGCAAAGCAAAGGGAGCCCCCTGGGCTAACAGGGATCTGTCTTTGGGGTTAGGAGATTTTCAGGGTAAAATGGAAAGAAAGACAAAATATTTAAGTGTAAGGCAAGTCTCCCACAACTCCCAAATTTGACCATAAGTTGCTACTTTCCACCTTCATGTTGTTATTAAATTAGGTCAAACTATGAGATAAAAGTCCATAATTTGTACTCTAAAATATAATCAAATACTGAAATTCTGGCATGAGGGATAAAAGAGACTGAAAACTTCAAAAGTTGATGCAACTGGTTGGTGTCCTTAGGAAAACTGTGGAATTGATGTTGAATTTCTTCAAAGGTATGGGATAGAAGTTTTTGAAAAGGAAATTCCTGAAGTGCCCAGCAAAAGAGCCTGAAACCTACCTTACATACCTATTTCATTATACTCCTTACCCCTTATGCCTTTTTTCCTTCATCTTCCCTTATTATTCCATTGAATCAACTAGAGGTTCAATGGCAAACTCCGTCATGTGAATTGCCAGCAAGTTGTGAATAGCTAGGTGGAGTAAGCCAATTCCCTTCAAAGGTCAGGACTCTTGTCCCAACTATTCTTAACAATTAACTGGGCCTATAACTCTCTGAAACCTTAATAGCAAATAAATTTCACCATTTTACCCAAATCTGATTATCAAATTCATACAAAAAGACACATGAGTAAATGAGCCTATAGAAGTGTCTTCCCAATTACAGGAGAGATACTGCACTCAGGAGAACGAGCATATGAGACCACTTAAAATATTTTCATGTTCACCAACATAAAATAATAAAGGCAGAAAAACAAGTAAAGATAATACCATTCGATGGGTCTTAAATTTGTAATAATTTTCTATGCAGTTGTAGTGGGAACTGTAATTGTCCTCTGAACCTAAGCCAAAGCAACTCCACCATGTAGTAGACCCCTGTTTAGTATTCCTTTGGTGTCTCCAGGTGTTGCAACTGCTTCCCAACTTTTCGTATCATGGCACAAAGAAAAAGAAAAAGTAACTGGAAAGTTTTGGGAGGATAGCTATATATCCATATGGGGCTTGGTTTAAAAAAAAACTACATTCATGAAAAAAATATAAAGTATCAACTTTGTATAAAACTTTCAAAGAAAATATATACAATATAGCAATTCAAAATTTGAGTCTATTCTTTTATAACTTTTGATAAGTTTTGTTATTGAAATGGCTATATTAAGTTCATTATTATGATTTTTTAATGATAATCAGTAAATATTTGTAGCCCTTTAACCCATTATTCCACAAATCATCCAAAACTTTACAATATTTTAAACTATATATAAAGACCTAACTGATTTTCTTTTTCTTTCATTGCAAATTTAATGTTGAAATTCTTGTTGTAATGGATTTGGGCATTTACTTTTAACTTATTGAATATTTCCACCAGCCCAGCCCTGGGCATGCAGGTTTATGCATTCCTTCGGGGAACAGAATAATCAGTGAGACCAGCCATGTGGAAGCATCTGAAGAGCAGTGAGGAGTCCAGAGCTGGACTCTGGAGAACTCCATCAAGAGAACACCAGTTCCAACACCCACATCCAGAGGCCAAGATCAGGTCCATACCCAGTACATTTCTGAGATCTAACACGGCACTATCACAGGACTGTACACATCAGAGGTATTTTACTACTCTTTTTCTCCTTTCTCTACCTTATTGGATATCTCTTTCCTGTCTGGTTGGATGCTGTCTTGTTTTGTATCTTGTGGTTATTTTTGTTTTGGGTTTTTTTTCTCCTCTCTTTCTTTCTTCTTTCTTTCTTTCTTTCTTTCTTTCTTTTCTCCTTTTCTTTTTCATTCTCCTCTTTCTTCCTTCTTTTATTCAATGCTTAAGTGTCTTAACTTGATTTTTTGTTTTCTTCCATTGATCCTCTTTCTTTTTCTCATCTACTTCTTGAATTTAAACATTGTTGCTTCTCTTTTGTTTATTTTTTTACATTCTATATCATTCCTTCCCTCCTGTGTCCTCCAGTTTCCCAAAACTCAGACGATCATCCTTTGACCTCCAGCTTTGACTCTACTATATTTGACTTCATTCATCACTTTATCTTGTCCCTTTCCCATCATTAAAACCCTCCACCCACTGCTGAAGGGGAAAATCACTACATACGAGTATATGCTATATGTTTGATTTCATTACATAATTTTAGACTGTGCTTCTGTGTTCATAGGTAGCAGGTTAATGAATACCATAGTTTGTCAGTCATTAAGCTGTACTTGAAATTATGTTTATTACTAACTGTACGACTTTAGCCAGGATGTCATTCATGTTATACTTATTTTTCTCCCCTATATAGTAACACTGTGGTTTTATGGGGTCATTATCATCACCACAGCCTAGTATCAATGGATTGGGTGTGGAGCCAAATAGTAATTGCATGCTTTATACACTGGGAAGGTAGATTCTTGGTAGCTGTAAAGAACCACCTACATCTAAAAGACATCCCTGAAGAACAGACATCTCCTTGAGGAGCCTCCATACTACTGATAAATCTATCATAAGAAATTGGCAAGCATCAATATAAAAAAACAAAATTGAAAAGAGAAAATACAAAATGACAAGATGCAGAAACAAAATCTCAATGGCAGATACTCAGCCCACTCAGGACAAGCCCAGAACTCAATAGGATAGACAAACTGGAAGTCAAATTGACACTTTCTGAAATGGTATCAACAGAAGTAAAAAAAAAAGTAAAAAAGAAAAAAGCAGAAAGGGCTACAGTGAAGACAATCCCTCAGACGCAAAATGCTTAAAATTGAAGATTGTAGAGAAAAGACTAGATGAACTTAGAAAAATGATGAAACAAAAAATGCCCAACATAGGGAAAAAATGGAATCTATGAACCAGATCCAAACATAAATCCAAGAGATGAAAATGTCCTTTGAAAGTATATGCAATGGACTGAAAGAAGAAAAGGATAGAATGTAAGATCTTAAAGGCAGAACTGCAGAAAGTCATAATGAAAAAGAAGACATCTTAAAAATAAAAAGAGACTATGAAAAAAAATCAGTTCAAAAGCTACAGGTTGAAGCCAAGAAGAATTACATCAGATTGTTTGGAAAATTGATAAACTTGAGACTAAACCAATAAATGAAATAAATCAGACTCACGTGTGTGAACATCACATTGTCTCCCTAGTGTAAGAAGCTGAAAGAGTAAATAAGATCCAAATTGTAAAATAGATATTGTGAAATAGGAATTAACTTTTCAGAAGAAAAGAGAAACTGGGACAGAAGAGAGAAGAAAAGAAGGAAGAGGAAAAATTAAAATATATATATATTATATATATATATATATAATATATATATATATAAATTTGATTATACTATTAATTGTTGTTGGTTCATTGAAAAGACATGTTTGTTCCTATATTATTGAGTAAATTTTTCATGCCTGTATATTGGAATATGAGTAACTACTTTGTTTTGTTTTTTGGGGTTTTCTTTTTTCTCTCTCTTTTTTTATTTAAAGAGAAACAAAAGCATGTAAAGGGATAATACAGAATTTCAAAAAAAAAAGATAAACAATAAGAAATCACTAGTTGATAAATTACATATTGTCCTCTTCGAAATAGTTGTTCAAGTTACAAAATTAAAGCATACAAAGTAGATAGTCAAAAAGTGAGACTATAAACAGCTATGCATGCATGAGTCTCTACATGTATTTCTATCCTTTCTGTATTAGAGGGAAAAACAAAACATAGCAAGACAAAACAAAACAAATTCCTATAAAAACATGAAAACAAAAAGTCATGTAAAACCACAGTACAAGGTGATCTACAGTGATTACTGTGTTGTTTCTTATTATCTTCAATAGAATTGTCTATATCATCAGGCATAATTGAATATAGCAGTATAATTGAATATAGCAGTACATAACAATATTAGTTAAAATAAAACATAGTAGACAATATAAAACTTCAAAGGCAGGTAATAATCAAACCATAGTGGATATTCTAGTGAATCTTGTCATCTTCAGTGCAGTTGCCTATACTCTCAGACTTGATACTATCAATCATAACAGCTTTGAATAAAATCTATCAATACAAAACAGCGATCCAACAAACCAGATTTGATTATGATCAGTCATGGTAAAATAGTGTAGGTTTTACAGAACTTTAGATTAAGTTAACAGGAAATTAAGGATGACTACCATATTATATCCTGTTATTTTCAGGATAACTGTCTGTGCCCTCAAATCTAGTACAGGTAGAATGACTGGAACAGAATATAATACATCTAAGCAGAGTAGTGTGAGTAATATGGGTTTTAAATCCTGGTGCACTATTAAAAATATAGTGTATCAAGGCCATCTATGTTAGAGATTCTAGTTATCCTTCTCTGCCTCATTTCTGCTCTGCTATTTTTCTGCCTTTGTTTGTCTAGTTTTCTCCTTCATTCTACTGCCTTCCCCACTCACTGAGGCTTTTCTGCCACTGTTCCTAAAATCCTGGTATTTTTTTCTCTCTCTCTCTAGAATGTCCCTCAGTATTCTCTGTAGGGTTAGATTGGTGGTCACACACTCGCCCAGGTCCTCTTTGTCATGGAAGCATCTTGTTTCTCCTTTAATTTCTAGTGACAGTTTTGCAGGGTACATCAATCTGGGCTGCAGGTTATTTTCTTTCAGGGCTTGTACACTTTGCCCCAACCTCTTCTTGATCTGATGATCTGTGTCAAGAAGTCAGCATGATCCTGATGAACTTACCTTTATAGGTAATCTGTTTCTTTTCTCTGATGGCTTTTAATATTCTGATTTTATATTGAATTTCTGGCATCTTGATTATTATATGTCTGGGTGTAGATCTGTTTTGGTTGTAGGTGGCTGGAGTTCTGTATGCCTCACATAAGTGAATGTCATTTTTTTCCCCCATGCCTGGGAAGTTTTCCTTAATTATTTCCATGAATAGCCTTTATAATCCACCTGTTTATATTCCTGCTTCTTCATTCACATTTCTTATTCTTAAATTGTAGATTCTCTTGTCATCTTGTAGCCTTTGTATTGTTACTGCCTGTTTCCTTGTTATTTTTAAGAGATCTTTCCTTTCATGATCACACACTGCAAACTTGTCTTCAAGTTTTGATAGTCTATCCTTAGTTTCTTTTAAGGCATTTTGCTAGCTTTCAATAGAGTTTTTACTTTCCTGGTAGTCTCTTTGAATCTGCTTCATGTATTCTATATTTTCTTTATATTCTTTATTGAATGTTTCTCTCTTTTTGTGTTCCTCCCTTCTTCCATCTGTATCTTCCTGAGAGATGCTTAGCATTTTTTTATTACTCTACTCATATCTTGCTTTACCTGATTTAATATTTCAGTTTTGAGCTTGTCTACAAGGTCCTGAAGATATCTCTTAAGGTCCATTGAAGCCATGTCTGATGTTGCGTGTTTGCCGCCCTCAGTTTCCTTTTTTTTTTTCCCTCTCGTGGATCAGTGCTCTCAGGGGATAGGGGCCTCCTCTTGCCTCTCTCTCCTGTCATGGCCCCAGCTTTCTCTACACAGGCGTACAGTGCAGGTCCCAGCCCCCTTCCCTGTTGGCCACAGTTCCTCCAAAGCAAGCTGGCGAGGGATCTCTGCCCTCTCCTGCCTGCTCTTGTCACTGAGGTGTAAGCAGAGATTGCCTATGCCTGCCCCTCCCCACTGGGTTAGCCAAACTTCAGGAGCCTTCACCAGGTTAGTGTGTGCTAGGTGCAGTGAATCAATTTGGGATGGCTCATTGGGTCCCAGCCAGGGGCGTGACCCACTGCAAGCAAATCCCATGAATCTGCTCTGGGGAGGGAGCAACCAACTGAAGTCATTGTTTCTCCCAGTTCAGGCTCCTCCTGCCAGATTCCAACATGTCACCCATTTGGTTGCACCCTTCCTGTGGAGAGGGTCTCATTCCCCAGCACTGACGTAGATTAATAAAGGGCCCTTCGCCGGCTCTGCTCTCCATTGGGCTCACCAACCCCCGACTTCAGCACTATTGTGGCTCCTGTGTGTGGCAGCAGAAACAAGTTTGGGTGGCTCTGCAGGCCGGCGCAAATTCAAGCTGGCACAAATTCAGGCCGGCGCAAACTTGGCAGGTCATAGCGAAAACACTGTGTCTTGTAATTTTTAGCTTTTCAAGTTGTAGTCCTGATGTATTTGACAAACTTTTTTACATTTTAATTTTTTCCTATGTCAACAGTATCCATCTTCCTCCATCTGGATCTCTCCAGGATGTTTTATTCTGTCATATGAGTTGTTTTTCCTGGGAGGCTTTGTATTTTGTTGCTCACTGATGGGCCTGGAATATGAGCAACTACTTTGAAGATAACAGTATACATTGTATTATCCATTGTAACTCTCCTACAATCTTGTTTTGAAATTTTGTTCCACTTTTTTTACTTTAAAGAAAATAAAACCAAACAAAACAAAGCAGAATAAAACTAATCAGAATAGAACAATGAAAACAATATAGAACTTCAAAACAAGATGAGAAATCCACAATGGCTACCTTAATGTCTCTTGTTTTCTTCAAAATAGCTGTCCATACCGTAACAATAAAATCAAGCAAAACAAAACAGAATAAAACCAATCAAAACAAAAGAATGAAAGTTTATTTTAAAAAAAATAAAACTAAACAAAATAAAACAATAAAGCCAATCAAAATAAAACAATAAAAATGACAAGATTTTTAAACAGGATAATAGGAAATCAACAATGGCTACCATAAACTCTTGTTATCTTCAAAATTGCTGCCCATACTATCAGACATAATAAAACCAAACAAAAAAAGAACAGAATAAAACCAATCAAAATAGAATGTTGAATAAAACAAAACAATAAAATGAAACAAAAAGAAACAGTGAGAACAATATTGGATTTCAAAAACAAGACAGAAAGAAATTCCCCATATTTGTCATATTGCATAGTTTTAATAGATGTTCAGACTACCAGCCTTAGACTTACAAAGTCAAATAATACAAGAATTGGATTGTTTTGGTCCACTAGTTGCTATCAATTTGGTCTATCCTCTAAATCAGCCTGTTACTTATGGAGGGTAAGGTTGTTGTCTCCCAGCCTGCATGCCAGCTGATGGGAAGGATTAATTGGCTTCTTGTTGCTCCTTCTGGGTCCAGAATGGCTTCTGTTGACTCATAGTAAGGGCAAATTGGCTTGTTTTTCCTCCAAAGTGCCACATGGTTTGCCTATACCATTTTTATTGGGTTTTAAATTTAAAACAAAACATATTTACTGGGGTCAATAAGAAGGCTAGAGACAGTGCAAATGCATTAAAAAAAAACTATTCACATAAATAATGGCAAGTGTGGATAAAGAATTTGACATACAATTAAATGAAACACATAAAACTCCAAACATCCATGACCAAAAGAAAACTACTCAAAAACACGCAATAATCAAGAATCCAGAAATTCAGTACAAGAACAGAATATCAAAAGCTGTTAGAGAAAAAAAACAGATCACCTATAAAGGAAAACTAATCATAATCACAGCAGACTTCTCAACACAATGCTTCAGCTCAAGAAGATCTTGAAATGAAATATTTCAAATCTTGAAAGAAAACAACTTCCAACCCATTTTGAAGAACTCCAAAAAACTATCCTTCAAAATTAATGGAGAAATAAGATACTCCCATGACCAACAACAACTGAAGAAATTCATTACCACCAAACCAACACCACAAAGTGTACTGAAAGACACTCTAGACAGAGATAAATTGAGTACAATTCCAAGAACAACAATAAGAAACCACCAGGTAGAACAAGCAATTAAACTAACAACTGGAAAATATCTTGACAAAAATAACCCAATACATATCAGTTGTAACTACCACTGTAAATGGCCTTAATTCACCAATCAAAAGAAATAGGCAGAAAAGATCAAGAAATAATATATGACAATATGCTGTATACAAAAACACATTTAACTCAAAAAAGAAATTCATAAACTGAAAGCCAAAAGATGAAAAATAATCTTTCATGCAGAAGGAACCCAGAAAAATATAGGGGTGGCTATTCTGTTTGCAGACAACATAATCTTCAAATCAAGAAGAGATAAAGACTATTATTGCATACTTGTTAGTGGAAAACTTCAAGAGGGAGAGATAATAATCATAAATATGTATGCACCAAATATGGGAGCACCCAAATATATAGGACAAATATTAATAGACACAAAAAATCAAATAGACAATAACAAAATTGTAATGGGAGACAGTAATTGATGGAGCTCTGGAGAAAAAGAAATACTTCTCCACTGTTGGTGGGAGTGTAGACTTGTGCAGCCACTGTGGAAATTAGTGTGGAGATTCCTCAAAACACTAGAATTAGATGTCCCATTCAACCCAGCTATTCCTCTTCTGAGTGTTTTCCCAGAAGAATTAAAAATATCATATCATAGTGACATTTTGCATGTATGTTTATAGCAGCACAATTTATAATAGCTAAATTTGAAACAGCCCAAATGCCCATCAACAGAAAAATGAGTAAAAATTATGTAGTATTTTTATACAATGGAGTACTATTCAACTATAAAGAAGGATAATTATAGGTAAATGGATGCAACTTGAGACCATACTCATAAGTGAAATAAATCAGACATCATATCATTTACCTAATGTAAGTAGCTGAAATAGTCAATAAGACCTAAAATGTTCAATAGATACTATAAAATGGGAAGAAACTATTTAAAATGGGAAGAGAAACTGGGATGAGAAAGAGGAGAAAAGAAGGAAAAGAAAAAATATAAATATGATAGTTAAGATAGTTATATTACTAATTTCTATTCATTGAAAAGAAATGTTTGTACTTACATTGTCTTATCAGTTTTCATGCCTATATCTTGTAATCTGAGCAAATACTTTGAAGATAACAACATATAATGTATTCATCATTACTCTCCTACCATCTTATTTTGAAGTTTATATCATCATTTTTATTTTTCTCTTTAAAATAAAAAAATATTTCGACATAATGTTGAAGCTGTAATTTGGTAAGTATACATACATTAGAGTTGTTATTTCATAACTAGTTGGATATTACTAACAGGTCACATTAGAGGTTATCCACTTCCCTACCAAAAAGCTACTGCTAGTTTGCTTGGATAAATCAACACAGATAAGGAAGATCTGGAGCTCCAACAGCTGTTAGATAAGTCAAAGAAGAATAACTCAATATTTATTAGAGTCAATGAAAAAGCAGGAAGCAGCAAAAATGATATAAACACACTGTTCACAGATGTCATGGTGGAAAACTTTCCTGGTAGGGAAAAAGAATTTGACATACACATATGTGAGGCATGTAGAATTCCAACTAGCCATGATCAAAAAAAATCTTCAGCCAGGCATATCATAATCAAGATTCCAGAAATTCAAGACAAGAATAGAGTCAAACAGAATCAAATTTCCCCATAAGATTCAATGTAAATATGGTTAATCCATTCTGAACCGTATGTATTTTTTAACTACAAATATATGAAGTAAAGTACAGTACAGCATGAAGACAGAGAGTGCTGTGTCCAGCACAGCTCTTGAGACTCCAGGAGGACGACGAAGAAATGAAGACAAGAGTCAGAATGCAGAAAGTTGAGGTCATGTGGAGCCCCTTCCCTGGATGGAAGAAAAGACTGTCCAACAGTTGCAGTGCATTTACTTATACAATCAGCATAGGAGGCTGTTTACAGAGAATCTTAAGGAGAGGGCAAGATCCCACTCCAACGAGAGAGAATAACAACTTTGAAACAACTTCTGGCATGGCGGACAAGAAGGTATGTTGGAGGAGATTACTGTTTGGAGGCAGAGTCCCACTCCATAAGGACATCATGGAGATCTTCTTCAGGGGTTTCTTCACTTCTTTGTCTCTTGGTTACAATTTTATTGGAAAAAATCTGTCCAATGTCACTTGTTTTTTCTTACACTGCATAACCTGCCAGAAATGAGAGACTATGTTATCTTTCAACATATTCCATACTGTTCATTACTGTTATGTTGGGGTGATTTTTCTCAAAGAAATTCTGGCACTTATTCCATTTTTCCATAATGAATTTTATCACATCATTGCTAACCTCCCTGTCTTCCTCTTCCTCAGTATAATGCTTTCCAACAAGCCCTTTCTGCTGCTCATTCTGGAGTTCAATAAAATTTTCTCTCAACTCATTCTTATTATGGTCTTCATCAAGCTCCTCTGTGTCGGTACCATCAACCTCCAGACCCAAATTCTTGCCCATGGTCACAAATTCCTGCACTACTTGTGCATCAGACCTTTAAAAGTTATGTTCAATGACATATGCTGGCCACAGTTTTCTCCAGGCTGATATATCTTCCCAGGTTTATACAGTGGAGGACATTGAAATGTTTCTTCCAGAACTCTTTCAAGATGAAGGATATCTCTTCAGTGACATTAAAATACCTGTTGAAGAGTGCCCGTATGTACAGTTTTTTGATGCTGTAGATCACTTGCTGGTCCATGTGCTGCAGAAGTGTTGTATTTGGAGGAGGAACTTGACCTTTTTGAAGTCACACTCAGCATCCATATCATCACCAACGCTGGAGGGTGCACTAGAGCACCGTCCCTCAGAAGAAGGTACCTTTCAGATAATTGGTTATCATAAAGAGATTTCCTAATGCTGGATACTAACACCTCATGCAGCCACTCCATGAACAATTGTCTTGTGACCCAAGCTTTCGCACTGGCCCTCTTCTAGATAAGCAGTCTGGCCTTGTTCACATTGTGTGCCTTGAATGCATGAGGGGTCTGGGAATGGCAACCAGTAGTGGCTTAATCTTCAGATCAGTACTTGCATTCACACACAACAGAAGCTAATCTGAACTTCATGGGCTTGTGCCACAGCAGTGCCTTTTCCTCTGTGTAATATAGGTTTTGTTTGGCATCTTCTTCCAGAAAAGTCCTATTTTGTCATGGTCGAACTCTTGTTAAGTGATGTATCCTTCCGCCTTCATGAATTCCATAAATTCTCATAGACTTCTGCAGTGCCCTTGTCAGAACTAGAAACCTCACTTGCCACACTGTGGATGCCACTTCTCTTGTGGAATTCATCAAGTCACCCTCTACTAGTTTTATGTTCATCACTTCTTGGCCTTGTAAAGGGGGTTTCTTGCAGTAAATCACTGTGCAATTTCCTAATTTTTTCACAAATCATAACTTCTCTAAAACTACCAGATGTTTCTCATTTAACCATGTAACAAAAGTGTCTCCACCTCTTCTGGCACTTGTGTCCTCTGCTTTGTTAATATCATTTTTCTTGTTCCCTTCATTACTATTCTGCACATTCTTTTCACCTTCGTCACCACTCTGCACATTCTTTTTTACCACCATGCTTGCTGTGACTTTCTTTGGCATTGTACTAGAATAAATAATACTATATATTACTGTATTGCTAAAACACACACACACACAAAATAACTTCACAGCATGTGTGCACAAGCCTGTCTATTACCTCAATCTCAACTAGAGGAAGCTACAACCTGCATCACAGCAGTAAATACTGTCCTGTTTGTGTTCATGTGGGGAAGGTGGCCATGGTCATTTTTGTCATCTAATAAGAAGTTCGTGAATTTTGCTAAATGCTTCTGTTCACAAACTGAGTTGTTCGCAAACAGAAGCATTCATGAACCAAAGTATTACTATATTTGCTCCAGCAACAAGAAAGTAACTAAGACAAACTCCATAAACATGAAGAATTATGTCCCAGTCACCTTGCCAGGCATCTCTAGAAAAGTGCACATTCTACACAAACTCAGCTACCAACACTCCCAGAAGTGCATGATCCCATTTTCCATAAGGGGCAACAGTGAACTCTACAGACCAAAAAAAAAAAAAAAATAGTACAGTTGGCCTGGGGGCAGGCTCTTCAGCCAAACTCTGCTTCTTGGTGCTGGAGTCTGCATCGAGTTTTCAGCTTCAGAAACAACACAGTGCATACTCAGGATCCATTGTCCTAGCCAAGATGAGCTCATCTCTGATGTTTTGACTCTTCCACATCAGTGTTGTTGCAGTGAAACACAGCCACTAGAATAACTGCAGCAGTTACTACAATTTAATTTGGCTATAAAATTCTCGAACATCCAAGATTAATGAATGTGTTAGTTCCTGCACCATTATTTCAATCCAAGTGCCTACTAGCAACCCTTCATAGGCCCAACCTGTCCCACTCCCTCCATATACATAAAGACATGTTGCATTTCTAGATGGAGACCCCATCTCTGACCTTCTTTTTCCTTTGTCCTCCAGAAGCATCTTGAGCAAACCAGTACCCACTGCTCTGCCTCCCAGTTCATCTTCACTTATTAGGCCCAACCCTGATGCCAGCTTTGTCAAGTTTTTTTTTTTTAAAGTAGGAAAATACCACAGAACAAGATGGAACAAAGACAATTGAGAAATTGGTACAGAACTTCACAGCAGGTTACCAATATAACAGAAATAGGTACCATAGTATATCTTGTTTTCTTCAGAATAGTTGTTCTATCAATCAGGTGTAGCAAAATCAAAGGAAATACAGAACATTACAGAACTTATCAAAACACAATATTGAATAGAACAATACCATTAATCACAACAAAGCAAAAGTGATAAAAATATTTGCCTTCAAAGAGATAGTACAAGGAAATCCCCCTTTATTTGCTATATTGCATATAGTCAACCTCACAAGAGATCCTCAGATCTCTGGCTCCCACTTGTTAGGCGGGGGAGTGGATATGGATGTTTGAATCTCTGTGCCAGTAAGATCACAGCCACTTACTAGGGAAGCGAGCTGGCTGCTTGGCTTTCCAGTGCCCTAAGTTCCAACATGATGCAGATCTCAGGAGATGCTGATAGTTCTCACCCTGGGGTGGCCACAGCTTGCCAGGGTACAGCCACTTACCAGGGTAGCAAGCTGGCTGCTTGCTTTCCCAGTGCCCTAAGTTCCAACCCAGTTTTGTCTAGTTAACACTAATATGAGTTGCAGTTGAGTAAAAGTTATATAGAAATAAATTTTCACATTCTAAATTTCTACTTATATGCCAGCTTATTTGAAAATCAATTACCATTCACAATTTACAACTAAATTAAATGACTAGAATTCTTTTTTTTTAATTTTATTTAAAGAGAAAAAAACAGAAAAAGGGGTAGAAACAATACAGAATCTCAGAAAAAAAAAAGCAGTAAGAAATCACTAGTTGATAAATTACATACTGTCTTCTTAGACCTAGCTGTTAAAGTTACAAAATTAAAGCATACAAAGTGTACATTCAAACAGTGAGACTGCAAAGTTCAATGATCCAGTAACAACTTAGAAACATGGTTTTCAATCCTACACATTTTCAATCCTCAAACAAGAAGTCTTGTAGAAGATGGCTACAGTTTTAGTCTTTCCACTTTACTCTGCTACTTTCTGCAAACATTGTATTAATGGAAATGGTTTTAAAACAGTATCTTTGTTGGAAACTTTCTTACAAATTTCTGATTGCATGCCAAGCTTCTGACTGCGTCTTCAGAGTCTCCTCCTCTGACCAGTTTTTCCTTTGTTACTCTTTGCAAAGCCTCTATTTGCAATTACTTGAGAAGAGTGAGCCTGGAAATCAGGTTCCTTAGAAAAAAAGTTTTCAGTGTGTGCTTTCCTGGAGTTCAAAGAGAAATTCATTAAAAAAACATTTAAATGTTATTTCTTTTTTTATGTCTTGCATCTTGAAGTTCATTGCAATAATTAACCTCTCTGCTCAAAGGAGACTCAGACTCGGATTCAGTTCTTTATGAAAATGATGTTTAATGTTTATAATTCCACACGGTAAGTAAATTGAAATAGGTGAATATGAAAATCCTACTAGGCTCTTAAAACAGAGAAATTTCTTTGTGTTCCTCCTCCTGAGGGCTGAAGTAGTGGTGAGGTGATAATTAAATTCAGAAAAAAAGTGTCTGAAAAGGTGCTGAGCAAGTCAACAGGAACTATGAGCATAACACTGAAGATCAAGCTTCCAGACCAAACATCAATAGACAATTTACAGTTTAGACTTCATTTCTTTTAATGTGGCTCCTCATCCTGTGCAAATCTCCAAAAAAGTGTGTGGGAGAAATAGGTTCTGTGTAGGTAAAACCAAACCCTCAAATCTTTGGGAAGAAATTAGATTTTCAGAGAAGCAGCAGGAAACTGGAAATGCCCAGGCATCTATGCAATTTCAGGCTCCACACAACTAGAGTTTCAGTTGTCTACCCCCGTGGTGGTGAACCCATGGCACACATGCCTGTCATCAGGCAAGCCAAGTCACCCCAGTGGCCGAGCATCAGACAACAGCACACTTAGGGGGCATATGTATGCTTGGAAAGGAGTAGCAGAGCCAGGTGATGACGTCACAAACCACAGTTCGTTAGTGGCAACTTGTGCAAGCTTTTGCATAGCACTTGTCCCTAAATGGCTCACCATCACTGACCTACCCAGTTGTTAAACAGACATGGTGCACCATCCCCTAACTTGAAGTCTACAAGGTGTTAAGCAAGACTCATGACACATGAGACCTTGATAACTCTGAAAAAGTTAAAGACCCATACTATCATTGGTGGTATTTAGTTTTTTGTTGAGTAGGTAGGACTTTTGGGGGCTACCAAGGTCTGTTCGCTAACCAAGTTCTTCATGTCAACTCTTTCCTCAGCCTCCCAGACTTCTAGGATTGCAAGTACATACTACCACACATGCTCCCACTCTTCATGCAGCCTCATCCTCTTTCTCTCCCCCGCCCCATCTCTCTTTCTTTCTTATCTTCCTCTACTCTTTCCTTTTACTTACAGAAGACAGACTTATGGATAAGAGGTATTCTTGTTCCACTCTTCCCCTGACACCTCAACTTGCCTCTCTAATTATCTTGAGTTCTCACACATAGTCAATTTTTTTTTGCTTTTTTAAAATTTTATTTTAAAAACAATAAAACCAAACACAATAAAGCAAATCAGAATGCAACAATGCAAGCAATACAGGACTTCAAAATAGGACAACAGAGAATCAACAATCTTTACCATAATGTCTCTTGCTTTCTTCAAAATAGCTGTCCATATCTTTACACAAAATAAAATAAAATAATAGAAAATAGACTAAAATCAATCAAAACAAAAGAATGAAAACATTATAGGTGATAGAAAATCAGCAATGGCTATCATAATTCCTCTTATTTTCTTCAAAATAGCTGTCCATACCATTACACAAAATAAAATCAAACAAAACAAAACAGAATAAAATCAATCAAAACAAAAGAATGGAAGTATTATAGGACTTCAAAACAGGATAACAGGAAATCAACAATAGTTATCATAATACATCCTATTATTTTTCAAAATAGCTGCCCATAGTATCAGTAAAATCTTACAAAACAAGGCAGAATAAGACCAAATCTAACAAAATTATGAAAATGATACAAGAATTTAAAACAAGATAATAAGAAATTAACAGTGGTTACCACTTTCCTTTTTTAGATGTTTCATCTTCCATCTCATTCCTAATATCTATCTTGCTTTTTGGATCCAACTATCTCCTTCAGTTTTTTATGCTGGGGAGACAACTCAGTGTTCACCCATATGAGTCCCAAACTATTTCATCCATGAGTGTGATCTCTAGTTGCATCCATTTACCTACAAAGACCTTGAGATTATTCTACTTTATAGCTAAGTAGCTTTTCATTGTATAAAAATACCATATGTTTCTTATCCATTCTGCAGTTGATAAGCAAGCTGACATTTTCCTGGGTTCCTCCCAACAAGCTGGTTGTGGGATCCCAGGTATTCCCACATTGGCTGTCCTTCTGTGATGTAGAACAATGGGACAGACACTTGGGTTTCTCTGAACCCAGGTTCCCAGGGGTGTAGCAGGGTATGGGGCAGGCTTCTCCAGACCCATGTAGCTACACTGAGTCTTCCCTGATGATCAATGGTGTGTGGTGGTGGGACTGCTGCTTCTCTCAGCCTGCGTGTCTACATCAGGACTCCCTCATTGGAGGCAGGCGCATGCAGGTGTGTATGTCTAGTTCTCCTGGTGGGCTCTGGCTGCCCAAAGGAACCAGATCTCCAGTGCTGGCCTGTGGTACACGAGGTGTATCTGGCTGTGTTTCCCTTCCTGCGCTGGCTGCTCACAGGAAGCAAGCTTTCCAATGGTGGCAGCCATGCAGGTATGGATCTGGCTGCATCTCTCAAATCTTTGCAACACAATAAAAGCTTGCTTTTTTTTCTTTTATCCTTTTAACATCCTGCCAAACATCCTCCCCATAACCATAAACTGGGAGTTCTACTGCAGAAAGAATTGGTGTCCTGGTGAATCAATATACCTTGTGATATGAATGCCACCTGCATCATCTCAATCACTTATGTTGTCATTTAAAGGAAGGTAATTTAGATGCTGTGTCTAGACATAAAGAAGAAACCTCACAGGAGATATTTTCATATAACTGTTGGGCTAAAATGAATGATGGATACTTTTTTAGCACAGAATCACCCTTCTATAAAAGCATACTTGTTTTAGTACTGCCATTATTACTCTTTAGGTATTTTTTTTTAATTTTAAATAGAATAAAACAAAACAATAAAATGAAACAAAACACAACAATGAGAATGATCTTAGATTTCAAAAATAAAACAATAGGAAGTCAACAATAGTTACTATACTGCACATTGTTATCTTCTAAATAGTGGTTCAGACTACCAGATATAAGCATGCAAAGTTAATCAAACAGTGTAAATGCTAAGTTGTTTCTTTACTTCAGTTGATATCTTTTCAGAAATCTCAGGTGTGATGCTTCTAGTTTCTTCTATGCCTATGTCTCTTGGACATGCTCTGGGTGAGCTATAGGAATGTAAATGTAATCAAACAATATAAGAACTAAGTTGTTTCTTTACTTCAATTGCTATCATTTCAGAAATTTCAGGTGTGTAACTTCTAATTTCTTTTGTGTCTATATCTTCTGGACTTGTTCTGGGTGAGTTGGAGGTCTGAGATTTCACCTTGCCCCTTCATCCTGGTATTTTCCTGTGTTCCTTCAAATCAGCCAGATGTTGGGTTGTGGGCACTCCCTTCACTGGCTGCCCATTCCACAGTGCAGGGGATTGGGCTAGGGACGTGGGTTTCTCCAATCTGAGATTCCTGGGGTGGTGGAGAGGTGCAGGGCAGCAACTAACTAATGCTTTCCCATTAGTGGATGGGACCTCAGGGTCGGGGTGTGGCCTCCTCTCTTCTGGGCGGAGGCAGTGGGCTCATACGAGGATGTCCAGCCCCAACAGTGTCAGGGCCTCAGCTCATGGCTTTTTCTCCTTCAGGCCCATAGTGGCAGGCTTACCAGGGCAGTGTGGCTTCCTAGCCTCCAGGTGCATGGCCTTGGGCTCATCAGGAGGCACTGAACCCCAATGGTGGTGGGGCCTCAGGATGTGGCCTCTTCTTTTCCAGGCTTGTGGCCATATGCTCACTAAGGGCCATGGCTTGCTGGCCTCCAGCCCACGGCAGTAGACTCACCAGGTCACCTTTAATGTACTTTTTATGGATGGGTTTGAAACAAAGTTGCTGGTTCCTTGCTTGCCTCTCCTCTTCTGATGCTCCTATGTTTTTTTCCTAGAGAAGGCTTATATTACAGATTTCAGAATGAGTACCCCCAAAGCCAAGGCCATTTTCTCAGTAAAGCACATCCCTAGTGGTCCAACATCTACTCTTCTTCATGGCCTCACATCCTCCTCAGCAATTCCAGTCACCCTTGTGACTCTGATTCAACTCACCAATGATGCATCTCAACTTGAACCTCCAGCCCTTCCCTAAATTCCATATGACTTAGACATTCTCATAACCACCAAGTATTCCCTAGACCCTTCAACTCAGTGGGTCACAAGCTGAATTTGTCATCTTCCCTCTCACTCACTACAAAAACATTTTCCTTTTCAAAGTATTGGAACAGTTTTCCACACCCACCCACAAAGCCTGAAGGCACACACAGTCTTGTCTTTATTCCTTCCTAATGGTCAGTTCCTCCCTCCCATCTTTCTTCTCGCTATCAGTACACCATCACCATCTCTTGACAAGATAACTGCGAAGACCTCAGCTAATGACCCTGGGTGCAGTCTCTCACCTTTTCAAACCCCTCCTTTATTTGCTGCCAGAATGACTTTTCTAAACTAAAAAACTGACTATGTCATTCCTTTACTAGAACTTCTTAAACTTTTTCATGTAAGAACTCCTAATACAAGAAGAAAACACAAGGTTTGACAGGGATCATAAAAGCAAGATCCGGAAAGACCCATTCACAGCATGAAGTTTCTTTTTAAGTCATTGCTTTTAAACTTAGTCTTGCTGTTCTGCTTTCTATTCTATAATACATGAATTTTTGGTTTAAAATGAAACTCACATTTCCTGTAACACTCAAGCAAAATTGATCCACAGAAACATGCTTCTTTAGCCTGTTGCTTCAGAGCCTCTAGTTTGAGAAGCCAACAACCTAGCTGAAACCCACATTTCACTGCATGTTATACTAGGATCTTTTTTATCATTAATGTATGTTTACAGTTGTTGTGTGGAGTTGGTAAATGTACACAATACACCTTAATTCTCTTTTCTACATTTTTTTCATCTCTTATTCTTACCCTTCCCTGATCCTACCAATCTTGGTCCATTTCCCATTGGCAAAGTTCTATTTTCATCACTTTTTTCTTTAATTCATTTTTTATCTTCTTTCCTTCCCCATCCTCTCCTCTCTCTACACCTTTTGTTCTACTATCTGTTTGAGAAAGATCTCCTCACTTGCTATCTATCTGTTATTTTGATACACACACACACACACACACACACATACACAACTAAAGCACTCAAACACTGAGGAAGCTAAAACAAGAGGATTATTGTGAGTTTGAAGCCAGCCTGGGCTACATAGTGAAGCCCTGTCAAAAAAAAAAAAAAAAAAGACAAATTGTCTTATTGTAGATACATTGTGTCAAATTGAGTTTAGAAGTTTAACTAAGTGACTCAGCTGGGAGCTGAGATCACTTTATAAACATCCTGAACCTGAGCAAGAGAAGGGCACAAGACGGTATGACTGCTCTACCTGCCTTGAGAGTAGGGAATCCATCTTACAATACAAGGGAGGAAAGAGGCTTTGCTCTACCCCTCTTTTGCTCTTGCTTTTGTTGTCTTCTGCCAACTTGAACTGTTCCCCTTGTGCCATGCCACTCTGTCTTGGAACTAGCTGATGACAGACAGAAACCTCCACAAACTGTGAGCTAAGTAAGCCTTTAATTTTGTTTGTTGAGTATTTTGTCTCAGCAACAAAAGAAAATCAACCAAGAAAGAATTTGATACCAGAGGACTGGGGTCATTGCTATAACTATACTTGACTATATGGTTCAAGAACCTTTGGGAATGGCTTGTGGGAAGAGATTGGAAAGGTTCAGAGATGTCATCTGAAAGAGTAGAACTGGAATATTAGGCTGTTTTGTATGGGGGATTCTGGTCAGAGCTCAAAAGGCCAGAAGGCTGATAGAAATCCTGCTGTTAAAGACCAGGTTTGGTAGGTTTCTGCTGGGAAGGACTGCATTTGATGCTGAACTCCAGATGTTGTATGTTAATGGCTTGGCAGAAAGTTTGTCTTCATTTTCCTTGATGTCTAGAGACTCTCCCTAAGACTAAAGGTGGTGACTAATTAATCTGAGAGAAATTTCAAGGCAGTCAATGTTGAGGCAGTGACCTGGCTACTCATGTGGGATTTTAGCCAGATTTATGTTGCAAATCAAGAGCAAAGAGCTGAAGAAGGACGATTTAAAACATTTTGAGTATGACCAGAAGGAAAGTACCAATAAAACTGTGATCCACAAAAATGGAGCAGAAATGAAATCCATTGCTGAGAAGGAACCAAATAGAAAAGATGACTTGAGGCTATCACAAAAAGCAGCAAGTTTTATTTCAAAGATAACAAAACATATTATGGCAGTCACTATTTATTTCCTAATACATTGTTTTGAAGCCCTGTATTGCTTTCATTGGTTTGTTTTGACTGATTTTATTCTATTTTGTTTTGTTTGATTGTATTATGTCTTATGGTACAGGCAACTACTTTCAAGACGAGATGCATTGTCTCGTTTATCTTACTCATTTTACTATTATCTCATTTTGAAGTCCTATACTGTTTCCATTGTTTTGTTTTTATTGGTTTTATTCTGTACTATTTTTTTATTTGATTATCCATGATGGTATGGGCAATTGTTTTAAAGATAACAAGAGACATTATGGTAGTCATTATTGATTTCCTTGTATTTTGTTTTAAAGTCATGTACCATGTTCATTTTTTTGTTTGGATTGAATCTATTGTTTTATTTCATTTGGTTTTATTCCCTTCAAAAAAAACCAGCAAGTCTTCACCCTTTGCAGCCTCACAACTGCAAAAGTGAAAGACTTCTTTTGAGGAGAAAGCCACAGAGCACCGTGTTCCAGAATGGCAGCAGCATAGAAGATTTGTTACTCAAAACTGGATTCAGAGTGCCTAGTGATCCAGGCACTCGACCTCTACAGCGAAGAAAGAAGAAAGTCTGGCTACTGCTCCAGCTGTCAGCAGATTCTTGACATCATCCACATGGCACTGGCTTTAGGTACATTCAGAATACACAAGAATTATGGAAGGCTTCCACCTCAATTTCAAAAGGCTTGGGAGGCCAGGAATGTGCCCCTGAGAAGGTAGTGTGTGAAGGTTTGAGTGTGAAGCTGAAGATACAGTGGAGACCTCAGAAGTTTGGGAAATCTAGGAATGTGGATCATCTAAAGAAAGCTACAAGGAGAGAGCAAAGCATGCCTAAGAGAGAAGCCATGGGAGCTGTAACCACCAGAAGTGCCATAGGGGTAAAGTCACTCAGGCACTTTGGAGATCACAATTTGCCACAGACTGCTTAAGATGTTGGACATGTAACTATTGGACATAATGTTTGCCCTGCTGGACTTTGGACTTGCATTGGTCCCAATCCTTTGTATTTCCCTGTTTGTAACTTTTGGAATGAAAATCTTTATCTTGTGCCATTGAATGTTGGAAGTGTTTAACTTTTCATTTATACAGGGGGGTTGCAACTAAGAGTTTTCCTTAAATCTCAGAGGAGACGGGACTTGGACTTTTCAGCAATGCTGAAAATATTAGGACTTGGACAACTCTTGGATATGGACTAAATACCTTTTGCATAAAGGGATGTATATGAGTCTTTGGGGGGGGGCAAAGATAAAATGTTATGGTTCTAAAGTAAGATAATTTTGATAGACCTAACACTGGTTCTTAAGAATTGTTAAGCCTGTGTTACAATGTTCAAGTTGTCAAATGATAAGAATAAGCATGTCTTTGTATCTGCTATCCAGTTTAAAGAAATATGCCTTGTTGCCAAGTTGACAATGGGTGAATTGTTACGATTGATATATTATTATGTCAACTTGAGAAGATTACAAATTTAACTAAGCAACTAACCAGGAGCCAGTGTCCTCACTTTATAAACATCCTGAGCCTGTGAAAAAGGAGGGCATGAGATTAAATAACTGAATGTGTGTGGAGTTGTTTCTACTTTCTATATTCTGTCCCATTGTTCCACAAGCCTGTTTTGGGGCCAGTATCATGCTGTTTTAATTACAGTATTTTTGTAGTGTAACTTTATATTTGGAATTGTGATGTCTCCCACTTTGCTTTTGTTATTCAGTATTGCTTTTGCAATTCTGGATCTCTTCTTGTTCCATATGAATTTTAGGATTATTTTCTACAGATCTGTGAGAAATGCTGTTTGTATTTTGATTGAAATTGTATTAAATTCATATATCAGTTTTGTAAGTCGAGTCATTTGGACCCTGTCTATCTTGGTTCTGTCTATCTGGGTGAAAGTTTATCTTTTTATTTTCTGATGTCCTTCTCAACTTTTCAGAGTGATATAATTTTCATTGTAGAGACTTTTCACTCCTTTGGTTAGATTAATCCATGTTTAATTTTTCTTGATGCTGTTGTAAATGGTATTGTTTTCTTATTTCTTTCTTGATGAGTTCATTATTAGTATATTGGAACATGACTGATATTTGTAGGTTTACTTTGTATCCTGTTATATTGCTAAATTTGGATCTTAATTCTAGGTATCTTTTGGTGGAGTTTCTTGAGCCTGGTAGGTAGAGGATGATGTCATTTTCACATAATATTACTTTGACTTCATTATTTCTTATATCTATCACTTTTATTTCTTTCCCGGTTTGATTGCTGTGGCAAATGTTTCAAGGGTAATACAGGAGTGGTGATAGTGGACATCCTTGTCTTATTCCTGTTTTTAGAAGGAAAGCTTTCAGTACAGATTTGTCTCTGCATTCTCTGTCTCTGCATGTCTCTGATTTAGTACCTATTTGTCTCTGCATCTGTACCCCTCCAAACAGCTTCCTGCTATCCAGTTATACTAAATTCCTTGAAATTCTGTGACCACCATACTGTTTATAATTTCAGCATATTTGCTTATGCTATTTTCTTGACCTAGAATGTACTCCTTCCTCAACTACCTATTTATCATCTAAACTTACCCAAATACCACCTTGCCCTGTGAAGCACTCCATGACAAATTTCAAAAGGCCAAATTAGTTATCCTTCCCTTTATGCCACCAAAATCCAGATCCCTCTTATAAAGTATTTCTCACTATATTGTAACTATGTCTCTCCTCCTTACTGGTCTGAATTGCTTCAGGTAGTGTTTATTCCTTATTCATACTGGCCTTCCAAAGACCAACCTCAAACCTGGCACATGAATAACTGAGAGACCAGTATGATAACAACTGTCTATCAAACAAGATCATCTCAGACCAACAAGGATACTCCATTCAAGGGTGTGGTGCTTGTTTTCCTTCCCTGAGGCCCTCCAAACAAGCTCTCAGGCCCAGAATGCAATGGATTCCCAATGAATGTCTGCTAAGTGTTTGAATGAATCAATGCACTTTTCCTCTCTCATATTAAGCCACATAGTCTTTTCTCAACCTTTTCTTCTATAGAATCCTGATATCTCTGAATTCTCACAAACTAACAAAATATCAATACTTTCTCGGCATTCAATAAATGTATAATAAACACATAAATGAGTGAACAAAAGAATTAAAGTTTCCATGTGTGCTTCCATATTACTTAAAAAGTACACACACCTCCTTTAACTTTTTACCCTGACATCTGTTCTGTTTACTAAGCTATTAAGGACCTGGTTTGTTACTCAGAAATGGAATCTTGACAAATCAGTGATGGTTGAACTTTTTTAAAAAATTTTATCTGTGATTAGTGTGATATGTTTAAATTGTAGGGTTGTTTTAAAATTTCAGGCTCCTGTAGGAGTAGAGTTTTTGAGTAGCTTTAATCTATGCTTTAATGAGTATAAAACTGTTGTCTGCAAGGAAGAACCACCTTGCTTCTAAATCTTAATGCTTCATAAATATGAGTTTGAAGCATGAAACCTGCATGAGATATTGTGCTGTAGCTACATAAAAGTGTTTGATACTCCACTTAGAATACAGAATGGATGTCTTTCTTGGTATTTATGCATTTTCACTCAGATCTGAACATGTGATAGATGACCCAATGTCTCTGGAATTTTAGTGAAATACACAATTTTAGTTGATGACAATGATAGTCTTTCCTTAGCCACCATTTGGTCCCAGCCTGACTGCCAGAGACTAACAGGATGCACTTCATTTTTGATCAGACATAAGCCAAGTAGAAACTTCAGGCTGCAAAATATCTTGTCTTTACCAAACTCTTAGGTCAGTAGTTTTTGTTTGTTTGGTTGGTTGGTTGATTGGTTGGTTATTGTTTTGACTGGTTGACTCATTATTGTTTTGTTTTGGTTTTGGTTTTGGAGATATTTTTTAAGTGCCAGAGACCAAACCCAAGCTCTTGCACAAGTTAGGTATGTGCTCTACCACTGTGCTTTACATCTTATCCCTTCATTTATTGATTGCATACATTTATCAGTAAAATGTTTCTAATCAAACATCCTAATATGAAAATAATTATTCTTTTAAAAATTGTATACATGTGTTACCATAATACTGTAACTATGTTATCGTAAAATCCATCAAAACAGAAATTTAAAGAATGTCATAAAAATGAATTGAAATAGAAGTTCTTGTGTTTGTTTCTTCCACACCAATGGATTGTCTCATAACTGACGAGCTGGCTAAACTAGAAACAGTTTGTTTCTAGAAGATGTGGTGGAAATAAGATTTTCTAAAGTCAACTCACTAAGTACACATAGCCCCATCTCACCCACTGGCAGCCTCCCTTCCATAAATTCTGCCAAAATCAATTGGCTTTACTTTTAAGAAAAAGTGATAATTCAGTGATTGAATGATAGCTTAAAGGCTTTATTTCCAATGGAACCAGCTTTTTATGGTCATACTAAACACTCTATTTCATTCTGGATGAAAAAAGCTAGACTGTTGATTACACTGTAAGATAAGGAAAAAGTAATAAAGCTGCTGTATATCCTTGAAGCACATCAAAATGGTCTGGTAAGGAAAGGAGGGCTTAATTTGTAAGGCTACAAACACTGAGCAACTTGAATTTCCATCCCATGAAATCAGTAAATCATCATCATGCATTTTGCAAGCTGTTTAAGATTTGTGATAATAACAAGTGCTGCAGTGGCATTCCGTGTGGTTCTCCACTCTGACATTTCCCTTAACTGTGACCTAAGGGGCAATGAGGGAAAATGAGAGAAAAGGAAAAAATTGGGAAATAGTAAATAAAATTATAGCCAGCAGAGCTAAATAGATAATTGCTACATTAGTATATTTGTCATTTCTCAGTGATACTTTCACTCTAAAAGTTTAGATGCATATTTTCCTAACCCACCTTTCAGTCTGAATAATTCCAGCCTGTACTCCCAAGGTGACTGACTCTTCATTCTTTCTTCTTCCCTTCTTTTACAAAATGGAGCTGGCAGTTAAGCATTATGCATGAAAGGAAAGTGCTCCGTCATTAAGCCACATCCCCAGTTCCTAAAACCTCATCAATTGATGTTACATATTTATTTTTGCGGTGCTAGGGATCAAATCAGAGCTAGGCAAGTACTCACTGCACTGCATCCCAGTACCCTGACTCTTTTTTGAAACTTTACTTTTTATTGACGTATAACAGTTGTGCATATTTATAGGTATATGACAATTGGGTACATATATGCAATGTATAATAATCAAATCAGAGTACTAGCACTTGCATCTTCTTAAGTATTTCTTTGTGTCGGGAAACTTTAGACTCACTTTTTTTAGTTCTCTATAAAATATAAAATAAATTGTGGTGAATTATTGTCACCTTACTGTGCTATGAAACACTAAAATTTACTCTTTCTATGTAGCTGTGTTTGGTCTCAATAACCAGCCTCCCTCTGTTCTCCATCCCCTTGACCTTTCCTTGCCTCTAGTGACCACTATTCTGTTCTGCTCCAAGAGCTTTTCCCTGTTGGGCTCCTAGAAAGTTTCTGGCACCCTTCATATTTTTACCTTGGTAAATGCTTTGGCCACACAGCAAGAGGCCTCTGAAGTGATGTTCTTTGGAACCAGCATTGTCTTCTTGGACCTTGCTGGAGTGGGGTATGCCTGGGAGAAGCAGCAGCCTGCGCACTGATAAATGGGGTCACCCAACATGGAGAACAACTTATTTTCCTTTAGCTTACATTCTGGGCAACCTATCAGATTTAAAAAAAAAAAAAGTAAAAAACTCAAAAGTGATTCAAAGAGAAGTCATGAATATTTTCTTATTATGAGATGGTAAATATTTTTCCATTTAAAATAAAGAAAAAATCAATCTTTTTGGCCATATGTTACTCTTCATATAGAATACTTATTAGTACATTCACCTTACTGTGAAAACAATTTTTTCAGACTTGCATGGGCATCTTAGTTAAAATAGTTTCTCTCTCTTTGAGCATGGATCCTCTACCCCAGTGCTAACAGTACGCCTAGAAAAAACACAAACTTGACAGGTGAAAATACCATGTTTACCTGACAGACTTGCTTAGAAGCAAAGTATTTCCCTTGTCAGAATATGCTATCATTTTTCCTCATAGAAACTTCAACCATTGACAGAGAAAACTATGTCAGAATTAAGAAAGCTTGTTGAATGTATAGAGCCTAAAATTAGACCAGACATCTGCACTTGGAACATGGGATTAAAATATTACCATTTATCTAAAGAAAAACTGTAATTAATAGTAGCTCACAGTTTCAAGGATAATGGAATTATATTAGTCATTATATGAGATTATTCAAAGAATTCAGCAAAACAAGTTTAATACATAACATTTATTTTGTTTTTCTCACACATTATCTGATGTGAAAATACGTCTACAAAGGCAATGTTAAAATTTCAAGAACTCAGAGAAGTAGAGGTGGGGAACTGAGCTAACCAGATAGTTTTCTTCTCATAAAACTCAGATAAAGTATAATAAGGAATCTATTTCAGGTGAAAATATGCAGGCTACTTAAATTGATTTTTAAGATACTATTTTCACTGTAAGTTTTATGAACTTAATTTAATTTCATGTTCACAATCTATAAGTGCCTAGATATATATCCACCAGTGAAGATTTACCACATTAGAAAAGGAGATAGAAATGTAATTAATGGAACTGCCAATATACACCTAGCAATGAGTACTTTCCTTATTACTTGGAATCCAAATTTGGTCACATACCTTGCATTGTATACTCTCTGTCATGAAAAGAATGGAGAACATGAAAACATACACATAAGATGACCAGAATGGCAGCTGCATATTTTCTGAAGCAGTCCATGGCTGTCCTGCAAAAAAAGACATAGCAAAAAATAAAAACTGCAATAATATTCTAATTTTGATTCACCTGTTTTAACATCAACACCAGTTTCAATATTACTGCCAATAGTAATCATCTGACCCTTCTGCTTTCAGCTCCCAACACATTCTAGAGCCACGTAGATAGAAAGTAAGTTCTCTTTGAGAAAGACGTAAGGAATGGAATCTTCCTATTTCCCACATAAACAAGTAGAATTGGTCTTAATAACAAGAATTATCTTTTTAAATATACCATCCCATTGTCTTGCTGTAAAAACATAGAATTTAAATTAAATAATATTTAGGAATATTGAAGAATATATATGTATATCCTTCCCATTCATACATTGCCAGGGTGGAGAACAGAAAGAACTACATCCTTCCTGCCTTTTGTTCTCTAAGTCTATCAATGAGTAAATGCTAAGCCAGCAATGTGCTAAGGGCAGGCAGCAGAGAGTATTGCCCCACATTTTCTATTTAGGGTTTTTTATCCAGTATGCTTAGCACTCCTTTGTTTAGACCTCTAGTTACAGCTTTACCTAAACATTGTGAGTGCATGAGATCAAGCTATGTAAGACCAGATGTGTGATTTACCATATCCAAGCATTCAATTGACTGCATCTAAGAATGAGTGAAAGGAAATTTGGACTTTAGCCCACATGTCACAGGAAAAATCTTATGCAAGATCAAAAGGGCAATTTTTGTTCCTATTTTTAAGTGAAAGTATTATGGATTACTCATGTTCAAATGAGGAGAGACAGGAAAGACAGAGTCATTTGCCTTTTTTTTTTTTTTTTTTTGTACTGGGGATCAAACTCAAACCCTGAACTTGCCAGGCAGGCGCTTATGCCACTGAGCTAAATCCCAGGCCCAATGACAATTTGGGACACTTAAAGAGAAAGTAATATCAATTTTATAGCAACTCTTAGAAAATAGAAACAGGAACAATTTTCCCAACTCATTTTATGAAGCCAGGATTGTCAATACCAAAACCAGGCAGAAATAGAACAAAGAAATTAACAGATCAATACCTGTCATAAAATTAGATGCAAATATCCCACAACAAAATAACAGCAAAGTGAAATTAGCAATGTATGAGAAGAATTAAACACATGTAACTAAGAATAAGACATTGTATGCAAGGCTGGCTCAATATTTGAAAATGTAATCTACTCTCTCAATAAGATAAAGAAGAAAAAATATATGTGAATGGACCCAGAAAAAAATATTTGACAACATCTCATTTTCTTTCTGATAAAATTTTAAATTTTCTGCAAGTAGGAATCAAGGAGTATTTCTCAAATCAATAAAAAGCACCAAACTTTAGACTTAGCAGCATAAACTACTGGTTAAAAAAATCCTGAATGCTTTCCCCTAAGATTGAATAGTAAGGGTATCCAGTCTTGTCTAACATTTATTATTCAACATCATGATGTGGGAAATGCAAGTCAGCATTTCATGGCAAGAAAAATAAATTTAAGGCACACAGATAAGAAAGGAAAAAATAAAACTTCCAATTTATAGATGACACACTCACATTTTTTGGAAAAAAAAAAGACAAAATTCCAAGAAAGCTACCAAAAAGTATTCCTGGAACTAGTTAATGAATTCAACATAATCACATGACATAAGTTCAACATGTAAAACTCAGTTGTATTTCTACATACTAAAAACAATATTGTGGAAACAAGTCAAAAACACAATACTCTTTATAACTCACCCAAAGAAAATAAAATAGTTAGAAATCTTAACAAAATATATCAAGATTTGTATGATGAAAAATATAAAATGCTAATGAAATAAATTAAAGAAGACTTACCTACATAAATGGAGAACATATCATATTTATGGATTAAAAGACAATTCAGTAAAGATAACAATTCTTTCCAAATTAACTTATGTATCAAACAAAATTCCTATGAAAATCCAGTAAAGTTTCTACAGATACTAATATTATATGATAATAAATAGCATTGAAAAAACAGAATAGCTAAAACAATTTTTAGAACAAAATTAGAGAAGTCATTATTTTCAGTATTAGGACTTAGAGGAGTTGGAAGTGTGGCTCTGTGGTAGAGCACTTGCCTTGCACACACAAAGTCCTGAATTCAGTCTCCAGCATGGGGGGGGGGACATTATATAGCTACAGTAATCAAAAGAGTAGGATTTCGATACACAGATATATACATAGAGTAATAGGACAGAATAGAGAACTAACAAATAGACCACACATATGCGCGCGTGCACACACACAGAGCCAGTTGATTCTTGACAAAGATACAAAGCAACTTTTCACAACTGCTATCAGAGCAACTAGACATCTGTGAGCAAAAGAAGAAATTTTAAAATAAACCTCACATGTTTTTTAAAAAACTTTATGACATATGAAAACTAGTTCCAAATAGAACATAAATTTCAATGTGAAATGTAAAACAATAGTTAGCCACAGTGGCAAAAATCTGTAATGCCAGCCACGTAGGAGGCAGAGCCAGGGGGATCACACATTTAAGGCCAGCCTTGGCAAATTAGCAAGACTGTATCTCAAAATAAAATTCAAAACATACTGAAAATGTAGCTCAGTGGTACACCATTTGTGTAGCATAAACACAGCCCTGGATTCAACACCTACTACCACAAAAAATAAGAATAAGAATGTGAAACCATAAATTTTTAGGAAGAAAAATAAGAAAAAAATCTCAGGACCTAGGGCTCGGTGAAGTTTTTAGATGTAATACCAAAAACAACATCCATAAATGTTATAGTTTGTGCCTGGATGTCCCTCCAAAATCCTCATGCAGTCATAGGTAGGGGGCTTTTGGGAGTCAGATGAATCTAGAGTTTGTGACTGGTTGATTGTCTAGTGCTGGAATTGGGAGTGTGAGTGCTACAAACACCCTAGGGCAAGTAGCAAGCATACAATATAAGAGTGAGAAAAGCTTACTCTTCCCCTTTTTGCTCCTGTTGATTTTGCTGTCTTCTACTGTGGTTAACTGTTGCCCCTCTGCAACACCACCCTGCTTTGGAGCCAGCTAATTATTGACTGAAACCTCTACAAACCATGAGTTAAGTAAACTTTTCCTCCCTTAATTTTTGGCATTAGGTATTTTGCCTCAGCAATGAGAAAAGTAACTAAGACAATAAGGAAAAAATTGACAAATTATACCTTCTATAAATTATGGTTTAATCCTCTGTTAAAAGAATGAAAATAGAAGGTAAAGACATGGAAAAATATTTATAAACCCCATATTTAACAAAGGATTAGAATCTAGACTATAAATAGACCTGTCAAAAACAAAACAAAAAAATTAATTATAAAATGGGTATTGCATTGAAGAGGATAGATAGATGGAAAACAAACCCATAAAAAGTACTCAACACTCTCAGCCATTAAGGAAATGCAAACTAAAATTATAATTATCAAGATGGCTAAAGAAAAACCTAAATGTTGGCATGGATACAAATAAAATAATGTAGACATTGTTAGGAATGTAAAATAGTACAGTCACTCTGAAAAATAATTTACCTGTTTCATATAAAACAAAATGTGCACTTATGACTCAGCAGTTGTACTCTTAAACATTTATTTCAGAGAAATGAAAATTATCTTCACACAAAACTTGTATATGAATATTCACAGAAATTTTATTTATAATAGCCTAAAACTAAAAATAATAAAAATGTCATTAACAAGTGAATAGTTACACAAAAAATGGTCCATCCATACCGCAAAATACTAGGCAGCATCAAAAAAAGAGCACAGCAACTTTCATGGAGCTCAAGGGAATTGTGCTGAGTGAAAGTTGCACATTATATGATTGTCCTTATATCTTTAGTGGTACTGTGATAGCTGCCTCAGTGATCTGAATCTATTCAAATCTTTTGTTTTCTGTGGTCATTTTGACTCTAGGGAAGAATCAGAAATCATCCAGTGCCAGATCCCTGGATAAAGTACAGGACAACACACCTTAGTATTTTCAAAAGCCTATCCATTGGATGGCACTTGAGAGTAGTGTTCATTGTATTTTTCATCACACTTCATAAAGATGCTCTCAAAAGAGGACTTCTGAAACTGCTTCAGAAAATTTTTATAGAGGCTCCATGATATGTTATATAACAACAGATTCAATAAGGAAGTATATCAGACCTAGCAGTGTTCTACTATGCCAAACATTAAAGAGATTTGCAAAAGGTAAAACAATGCCACTTTTCTCAAGAATGATGGAGTAGTTGTGTTGTAAGTAAAGTGAGTAGCTGGCAATATAGCTCAGTGGCATGGTACTTGCCTGGCAAACGTGAGGTCCTGGGTATATATATATCCAGACTGCAAGCAAAGTGGGTATTTTGAGGGTGATTAATGGCAATGTATCTTTTACTGTCATGCATTTTAAAAGTTTTAAACACACAATCTCTTTTTTTATTAACCCTTATTTCCCAGGATAGCTACAAATTCACAGTCCTCCTGCTTCAGCTTCCCAGGTATCTAGAATTAAAGACTCACCTGACCACTGTTCTGCATCTTGATTGTGATACTAGTAGCACTGGTGTATGTGGATTACAATTGCATAGAATTAAACATATAATACTAGTGAAATCTGAATAATCTCTTGTGAGTTTGACAATATCAGATTCCTACTTTTCATACTGTACTATAGTTATGCAAGATAATTATCATTGAGAAAAATTAACTGAAGACCATAAAGAACTTCCCTGTACATTTTTTGAAATTTCCTCTAAATCTGTAATTATTTAAAATAAAAATTTTTTTAAAAATATTCAGAATTAAATTTAAAATTGAATGAATGAAATGTAAATCAAAACATTATTTTCATGTAAACTGACATAATGATACCACATTCTTGCTAGACATTTATATCAACCTGCAACACTTTTAAAGAATAAATTTTCAGACAGGACCAACATTTTGTAATAAAGAAACATAGTTCAGACTATGAAAGTATAGAAATAAAAGTATAGATATGTCATTACCTCTGCCTGATATATATCTTTATCCATAAGTAACTGTGCGTTTTATCTTCATGTCTGACAGTAAATAAACATTAAACTATTCTGAAGACCTTAGTACATCTGGGAAGTCAAAATAATTTTTATGATAATAAGACTAAAAAGGTGTCTGCCTTTTTGTTCTTCCTCACTTGAATGTTCAGATAAACTATGTATAGGTTCCACGACACATGATACAATGATCAGTTGAATAAATAAGCACATAAAACCTAGCTGTGTTCTATTAGGCCAGCTTAAAGAGATCCTTTTTTCACCAATATCTTTCATTGTGGAAAAGGTCATTAAAGTAAATGTATGCTATTTGTGTTCACAGGATGATTTATTGTTAGTTTTTAATGAATATTTTTTAAACTTTTTTAACATGATTCTAAACCATTCAATATTAATAGAGATAATCCCATAAACGAAAGCTCTTTGGGCTTTTCAATTATTTTTAAAAGTGTAAATGCATTCTGGGATTAAAAAGTTGAAGAACCACTGCCCTAAGTGGTTGACAAAGTCATAAGGGAAATTTCGGAATTAAATTGGTTTCTTTTTTAAGACAGTATCATTTTTGTGCTTTGATGTTGTATCTTATATGAAAATTCAACCGTTATGCAGTGAAAAATTGTATCAGAATTAATTCAGAGAGAAACATTTATAACAAGATTGTAAAATGTTAAAATTTAAGATCAATACAAATTTTAGAGTTTGTGTTATGATAAATTTTAAAAGACTGAAAAAATGGAACCAAAATCACTATTACTGTAGCCTACAGTATTAGAAAGTGTTTCCTTACTTTCTTAGTCTTTATTCTGAAAAAGCATTAACCAGGAAGAAAAGAATAAACTCTCAAGTTTGAAATGTTTTTAATGGTGTTTTGTTTTGTTTTGTTTTGTTTTGCTTTGTTTTGCTTTGTTTTGTTTTGTTTTTTTCCCTGTGCTAGGATTCAAACCCAGGGCCTCTCATACTCTAGACAAACACTCTATTGCTGAACTGTTATCCTAATTACTTCATTTTTTTCCTGTTTTAGAATTTGGAAAGAATAATTATGAATTGGGGCAAGAAAAATATATTCAGCTGCAATTTATGCTATTTTATGATAGTATGCCAAATCTAAAATTAGATTTACTAATTTTATTTCTTTTGGTATTTCAAGAGAATAATTTTGTAGGCCCTATCCATCCAACCCAGACTGATCTTCAATGTCTACTGCCATCCACCACGTCAAAATAAGGTGACTTCAAGAAAATGTGTGTTTTTTCAACTTGACCTACAGGTCCTTTCTCCGCTTTCTTAGACCTTCCTCTTCAGAGGTCTCTGAAAAGTGCCCAACTGCCAGCTTCACTGTGTAAGTTTTACTCATTCCCAAAGCCACAGTATATAACACTCTCCACTGCCCTCACCCATCACTTAGCCTAAACTCTTAAATAGTATCCCATGATCCAGCCAATTAGGTACATGGGAAAGCTTCTTAAGTATAAAAACTTTACCCGATTAATCTCCCACCAATCTAGCATAAGGCACAAAATATATGTTCAGTACAGTTATGTTCAGTTGAGGCTTCAGGGCTGTAACAATATCAGTCAAAAATTTCAGACTTAGAGCTGTCATTCATAGTAGAATGAGATAAACCTTCGACAGCTGGAATAAATGTTCAATAAAACAGAATATTTTCAGATAAATTCATCAGAAACAGTATATTCTACCTTAGATGTGTAATTTGTAGCAGACCAATACTGTACATGAATCTGTAAGTTTTAAATATGACATACACTGAACCATTTTGTAAGTCATTTGAACTCCAAATAAAACATTAATAAAATCAGGGTCCAAATTGGGTTTCTCTTACTTTCTATCAAACTATGTATGTGTACAATTTATATTCTTGAAATAATTTGACTGTGAGAAAAACGTAGCATTCTTGAAAAAAATGAAAGAATATAAATGCCATAATTTATCATTATTAGCTAAGGTTTGCACAATTTTTCTTATTGTGGTAATATAAGACAAATGTATTAATTGATTTAATAAAATATGTTAACACTCTACCAATAATATATATAAACACCCCAAGTATCATGTATATCTGTATATACCCCCATATATATTAAATACGGTTCCAGGAAAGTTACAAATGCTTGAAACAATGTGACATCCTGCTCTTCACTTACAAAGACATTGCCACTGCTCTGTATTGCCATAAACTGAGAGGTTTGTGGTTTTTCTAGTGGTGGTAATAGCCAGAGTGACTCATTTGCACTCTCAACACCAGGAAGCCCAAGTGACTCATAGCACATTTTTGAGATGACTGGCTAGGACTGGAGACATAATTCTATGTTAACCAAACAGATTAAATCTAACTGACTTCTGTAGGGTTAATCTAGGTGTCACCTCTTAGAGACAAAATAAATTGCCATTAGTGGTTGGTAACTAAGGAGCCCCTTGAAATAAAAGTCTTGAATTCCAGCACATTGGGTGGTGTGGGTGTGAGAAAGATACTCAATATTAGCTTACTAAACAGGGAAAAGTACTTTCAAATTAATCTGCATTCTGCCTGGTCCAGAGAAGATAGAAATGGTTTGGCTTAATGAAACCTTTAAGGTGAAAAATCTCACAAAGTGAAATGTTCAGTTTCCATCCTACCATATTCCACAGAGCAGGCCCCTGACCGTCTTCAGACTCACCTCTACCTCCTCTTAAGTGACCACTTCTGTCTCCAAGTGGGTAACTCTAAAGACTCTGAGGTCCAGTGATCAAGAAACTCACCTTGGAGTGAGCCTGGCTGCTAGTGTTCTTTCCTCATGTGCCCTCATCCCACAGATTGATATCATCTTACATGTTCTAAAACTCCAAGTCAGCTGTGTTTTTCATGATCCCATGTCCACATTCCCAACCCAGTAATCTTCTAATTCTTCTGTTCTTCCAAACAGAAGCTCAGATGTTGCTCTGACACTAGTGATCTTGAGAGTTATTAACAAATTCACCAATGCTTTCTCCAAAGGTGGTGACAAAGCATGGCTGAGAAACCCCAGAGTCTGCTTCATCCACTCTTTAATGTAGATAACATCTATCTTATAAAAGGATGCATGTTTAGGTAATTTGACAAAAATTCAGTGGCTATGATGTACAAAATTGAAAGGTCCAAATCAAAAACTTGCAAAAACTGAAGACTTTGAATGAAGCCTACTATAAGCCAAGTACTGTGCCAAACATGGATGATTCAAATATGAATAAGTTTCTTGCCATCTGAGGCACCCAGAGCACAATAAAGAACTTAATACAAAGACAAATAACTAGGAATTGAAACAAATCTCATTAAAAAAGAATTTGTCTTCATTCATTGGTGCGAATGGTTTTATTCTGTTTTGTTTGATCTTAACATATGTGATCATATGAATGGTTACTTTGAAGACAAGACAGTATGGTAGCCAGTGTTGATTTAATATCATCTTGCTCTAAGGTCCTACCATGCTTTGTTTTTCTATTACCATTGATTCTATCACGTTGTGTCTTATTAAATTTTAATATGTATGATAGCAAAAACAAAATTTTTATGGAAAACGAGATAATATAGCAGCCATTGTTCATATTTGGTTATTTGGTTCAGAATGTCTTGGAATACTTCCATTCTCTTGAGTTGTTTATTCTACTTTGTTATGTTTGACATTATTGTGTGTAAAGCTAAGCTCAACTGTTTCAAAGAAAGAGACATTGTGATAGCTACTGTTAATATCCCATTGTCTTGTTGTGAAGTGCTGTGTTGCTTACATTGTTCTGTTCTGATCTGCTTAGATCTGTCCTCTTTTGTTTTATTCTCTTTAAAATAAAAAAAATTTTAAAAAGGATATAACTGTATGTATAGTGTGTAAGATAGATGACCATATTACTAGATTTCTGTTAGATCATTGAACAGATGGATTTGCACTGTCAATGTTTGAATATATAGCCACTTTTTATGCTTTGGTTTTGTACCTTTAGTAACTGTTTTTACGATATGTAATGTGTCAACTAGAGATTTTATGATGTCAATTTTTTTGAATTGTGTATTTTCTATTTTTTTTTCTTTTTTCTCTTTTTTTAAATTGTCTTTTCTTTCTTTAAGTAATAAATAATTGGAAAAAAAGAATTTGTAGACATTGAGACAGGCAGGCTGGGGACAAGAAAATTGAAAGATAAATGAAAATGATGAACATATACTTGACAGAAAAAGAAACACAACCGTAGTAAACATAGTGCATCTTTTTGACATCGATTGAAGAGTATTGCACACTCACTAGTTTAAGTAAGTTCCCCAGCAAATACAATTGTACATAGAATAACCTCAAAATGTTCCAGCATCCAAAGGAAAACAAACCAAGTGAAATCGCACATTTTGGCATTGACTGTAGTATTCAGAACAGGATTTCTACTTATCAATCACATAACTGTTCTCTGCTCACAAAATTTTAAGTGAAACAACTTGTTTTCAAGAGGAGATAATTTTGCTGGGGATTTAAGCTCAGTGGCATAAGCGGCTGCTGGGCAAGTGCAAGGTCATGAGCTCAATCCCTGGCACAAAAAAAAAAAAAAGAAGAGGAGATAATTTTTAAAGGGAGTAGGATCTCATATATAAGAAATATACACATAGCTTCCAAGGTCTACAAAATTGGAGATTTCTATAAAGAAGAATAAAACATCACAAAAAAGGATAAAACAAAAGATGACCTTTAAAATATTTACTTTAAAAAGAAAGAAAAAGTAGGCAGTATTCAGAAGAAAACTAAAGGATTCATAGAATTACAAAAAATTATTTCAATTCATTTATGCTTTTCTAACAGTTATACTTTGAGACATTTTCTTTTTTGATTGATAGAATTTAAAGGACTTATAAGATGTACGCACACTATTTTAATTGTTACTTTAAAACTCCACAATGTTAATGCAATTATGTAATTAAAATCTTGTCTTTTCCATTACCTTCTTGGTTTTCTAGCACATCTGCAAAATTTTTCTGCATACTAAACTTATATTGAAAAAAATCAGAAAGAAACTTTGATAGGACAAATTCTATGTACCATAAAATATTCTTTTAGTGGAGAAATCTTAATGCTTGTTGCTTTAAAATATTCAAGCTTTAAAACTCAGAGAAATTTATTGTAATAATATATACTGTTAGTCATAAAGCATAGATAGCATCCATCATTCCATCTGTAAAGTAAAACAGAAAAGTACTATCAGGCACAGCATATGGTAGTATAAGAATCTGTCTTGTAGCTTATTAAATTTGTGTATTATATTTTTTGCATTTATTTGAGCTATTTTGAAACAGCAAGTACCATTCACATTTGAAAATACTATGGCAAGGAGCTAAAGATGGCTGATCAGTGATCAACAAAATGCAAAGCCTCCCGGGAGAAACAGCTCATATGTCAGAATAAAACACCCTGGAGAGACCCAGACAGAAGGAGATGGATCCTCTTGACACAGGAAGAAATTAAAACATAAAAAAGCTCATCAAACACATCAGGACTACAACTGGAAAAGCTAAAAATTATGGCACACAGCGTTTTCACTGCGACCAACCAAGTTTGTGCCAGCCTGAATTTGTGCCAGCTTGAATCTGTGCCAGCTGGCAGAGCCCCCCAAAAACTTTCCCGCTGCCACTCACAGGAACCACAGCAGTGCTGAAGTTGTGGGTTGGTGAGCCCAAAGGAGAGTGGAGCCAGCAAAGGGACCTTCATTAATCCATAGTCAGTGCTGGGAATGAGACCCACCCTCACGGGAAGGGCACAACCAAATGGGTGACATGTTGGAATCAGGCAGGAGGAGCCTGAACTGGGAGTGACAGTGACTTCAGTTGGTTGCTCCTGCCCCACAGCAGATTCATGGGATTTTCTTGGATTGGGCTGTGCCCCTGCCAGCACCCAATGAGCCATCCCAAATTGATTCCCTGCGCCTAGCACACACTAACCTGGTGAAGGCCCCTGAAGTTTGGCTGGCCTGGTGGGGTGGAGCAGGTGTATGCAGCCCTGCTTACACCTCACTGACAAGAGCAGGCAGGAGAGGGCGGAGGTCCCTCGCCAACGTGCTTTGGAGGAACCGTGGCCAACAGGGAAGGGGACTGGGACCTGCACTGTATACCTGTGTGGAGAAAGCTGGGACCATGACAAGAGAGAGAGGCAAGAGGAGGCCCCCAGCCCAGAACCCTGTGAGCACTGATCCAGGAGAGGGAAAAACAAGGGAGACTGAGGGCGACAAACAAGCAACATCAGAAATGGCTTCAATGGACATTAAGAGATATCTTCGGGACCTTGTAGACGAGCTCAAAACTGAAATACTAAATCAGGTAAAGCAAGATATGAGTAGAACAGTAAAAGAAATGCTAAGCATCATTCGGGAAGATACAGATGGAAGAAGGGAGGAACACAAAAAAAGGAGAGAAACATTCAAAGAAGAATATAAAGAAAATATAGAACACATGAAGCAGATTCAAAGAGACTACCAGGAAATTAAATACTCCATTGAAAGCTGGCAAAACTCCTTAAAAGAAACTAAGGATAAACTATCAAAACTTGAAGACAAGTTGGCAGTGTGTGATCACGAAAGGAAAGATCTTTTAAAAATAACAAGGAAACAGGCAGTAACAATAAAAAGACTAGAAGATGACAAGAGAATCGATAATTTAAGAATAAGAAATGAGAATGAAGAAGCAGGAATACAAACAGGTGAATTACAAAGGCTATTCATGGAAATAATTAAGGAAAACTTCCCAAGCATGGGAAAAGAAAATGACATTTGGTTGTGTGAGGTATACAGAACACCAGCCACCTACAAGCAAAACAGATCTACACCCAGACATATAATAATCAAGACACCAGAAATTCAATATAAAAATAGAATATTAAAAGCCATCAGAGAAAATAAACAGATTACCTATAAAGGTAAGCCCATCAGGATCACAGCTGACTTCTTGACACACACCATCAGATCAAGAAGAGCTTGGAGTGAAGTATTCCAAGCCCTGAAAGAAAATAACCTCCAGCCCAAATTGATGCACCCTACAAAACTGTCACTAGAAATTAATGGAAAAACAAGATGCTTCCATGACAAAGAGGAAATGGAGGAGTTTGTGACCACCAATCCAACCCTACAGAGAATACTGAAGGACGTTCTAGAGAGAGAAAAAAAATACCAGGATTTTAGGAACAGTGGCAGAAAGGCCTCAATGAGTTGGGCAGGCAGTAGAATGAAGGAGAAAACTAAACAAACAAAGGCAGAAAAATAGCATAGCAGAAATGAGGCAGAGAAGGATGGCTAGAATCTCTAACATAGATGGTCTTGATACACTTTATTGTTAATAGTGCATCAGGATTTAAAACCCACATTACTCACACGACTCTGCTTAGATGTATTATATTATGTTCCAGTCATTCTACCTGTACTAGATTTGAGGGTACAGACAGTAATCCCGAAAATAACAGGATATAGTACGATAATCTTCCTTAATTTCCTATTAACTTAATCTAAAACTCTGTAAAACCTACACTGTTTTACCATGACTGATTGTAATCGAATCTGGTTTGTTATGTCACTGTTTTGTATTGATAGATTTTATTCAAAGCTCTTATGATTGATAGTATCAAGTCCAAGAGTGTAGGCAACTATATTGAAGATGACAAGATTCTCTAGAATATCCACTCTGGTTGGATTATTACCTGCCTTTGAAGTTTTATACTGTCTACAATGTTTTATTTTTACTAATATTGTTATGCACTGCTATATTCAATTATGCTGCTATATTCAATTATGCCTGATGATATAGACAATTCTATTGAAGATAACAAGAAACAACACAGCAATCATTGTAGATCACCTTGTACTGTGGTTTTATACTACTTTTTGGTTTCATGTTTTTATAGGAATTTGTTTTGTTTTGTCTTGCTAGGTTTTGTTTTTCCATCTAATACAGAAGGGATAGAAATACATGTAGAGACTCATGCATGCATAGCTGTTTACACTCTCACTGTTTGAATATTTAGTTTGTATGCTTTAATTTTGTAACTTGAACAACTATTTCTAAGAGGACAATATGTAATTTATCAACTAGTGATTTCTTATTGTTTACCTTTTTTTGAAATTCTGTATTATCTCTACCCTTTACATGCTTTTGATTCTCTTTAAATAATAAAAAAAAACACTATGGCATCTGGAACAGGAGATGTGGCTTTGTAGTATGGCATTGATCTAGCATATTCTAAGGTGCCAGATTCAATCCCCAGGAAAAAAAGACACTAAATCATAAAAACAAACTTAATTTACCTGAAGTTTTAAATAATAAGAAACAGAACTAGGTTACTGATTAACCAGCTCTGGCACTTTATTTAATAAGAATAATTTTCTGTGAATAAAAATAGTAAAGGAGCTGCAAAATTGGAAGTCTCTTTGTTTATTGACCTGAAGTTTTCACTGCAGGTTGCACATTCTGAAAAGGGTCACGAAAATATTTTCAGTAATGTGACCTTGCCACTCCTATATAAAAAATTAATATGTTTATCTTTGCCCCTTATTTGATCCACCAAGACCCTGTATCTTCCTATACTACTAGAAATTGGGAGGAATCACACTAGGGGTTTATCCCTTAGCTTCCCTGGCAGTCCCTGCCTCCCGTTTCCTAGAAACCAGCTGGTGTATAAGAAATGCCTCCATTCTGGGACTACCATGAAATAATATATTCGAGCCACATGGAAAGACACTGGAGGATGAGATGTCTCATGGAGAAGAAAACAGGCTAAGGAGTAATGAGGAATTAGACATGTGAATGAAGAAACTATCCCTATTGAGCCATCAAATAATCCAGCCTGAGCCACTGACTGCCTGCCTAAGAAATCCAAATTAAAAACTGCTCAGCTGAGCCCAGTCTTCCAAAAGACTTTTAGAGATGGTAATAGTTTGTTGTTTTACTCACTCAGGTTTCAGGTAGTCTGATGCACTGCAGCAAGAAATAACTGGAATAGCTATTGTCTCTTACAATAAAAATTTTCTCAGAAATCAAAAAAAGTGATCCTCAGTTTGCCTCTTTACTTTGTCCTGGTACTTTTCCCCTGTGTTAGGGAGGGCAGATGTGACAAAGTAGTTATATAACATACATTCAATTAATATTTTAAGGAATGTAATAAAACATAAAAAAATTGGAGTTAGGGTTCTACATGGCATCTGCAGTACTGGATTTAGTACCAATTACATGTCACAATTTAAAAATGAACATACAAGCGGCTGCCCCAGGGCGAGAACCATATCAGCATTTCCTGAGATCCGCGATGTGCTATGTTGGACCTTGGGGCTCTGGGAAAACAGTCTGCCAGTTCACCCCTCTGGTAGGTGGCTGTGAGCCTACTGGGGTGTGGGCTAAGAATCAAACACCCACCCTCACCCCCCACCCACTGCTAGCAAGTGAGAGCCGGAGATCTGAGCATGTCTTGAGAGTTTGACTGTATGTGATATAGCAAATAAGGGGAATTTTCTTCTGCTATCTCTTTAAGGGCAAATATTTTTATCTCTGTTTTGCTCTGTTTTGATCAATGCTATTGCTCTATTCAACATTCTGTTCTTGTAATTTTGGTGTTTCCTTTGATATTGCTCTGCCTGATTGAAGGAACAACTATTGTAAAGAAAACCAGATGTACTATTGTGCCTATTGCTGTTGTCCTGGCGGCCTGCTGTGAGGTTCTGTGACAATTTCACTGCACTACCTCAGTTGGCTATGTCCTGTCTTGTTCTGCTGTATTTTACTACCTTCAAAATAAAATAAATAAATAAAATAAAAAATAATAATAAATAAGAAAAAATTAAATAACAACAAAACAGATCAGCAAGGTACTAAGCAACCTGAAACATGATATAACTAAACAGATAATGGACTTAAAAAGCAAAAAGAGGAAAAGTAGGTGCTCTAAAGCATATAGCTGCATGCATATTTAAGGGTGTAGGAATACTAATTATCTTGCTAAGTTTTTGTTGGATCAGAGAACAGAGCTGTTTGCAGCTTCATTGTTTGAATGTCCACTTTGAATGCTTTGAGTTTGTAACTTGAACAACTACATCCAGGAAGACAATATGTAATGTATCAACTAGTGATTTCTTACTGTTCATTTTTTTTGAAATTCTGTACTGTTTCTACCCTTTTTTTCTGTTGTGCTTTATTTTTCCCATCTCTTTAAATAAAATTTTTAAAAAATGAACATACAACTAATTGATCACTTTTTGTGCAAGACATTCTTTGGGACACCCTGAATGCACAAATACATTAAGATTGTGCTGTTTTATTTTCTTTTTTACAGATAAAGAAATTCTAAAAGTAAAGTAGACAATACTTTAATTATTGCAGATCTAAGATAGCTAAATGTCTCTTCACAATTCCAAACTCCAAGCTCTGAGCCACACTTCACATACAGCCTTCCCTTCCCATGTTCTCTCTCTCTGTCTCTCTCCCTCTCTCACCTTGGTCTAGGGATCAACACAGGTCCTAGACACTGCTAGGCTGTGAGCCACATCATCAGCCCAATCTTTTCTAAACAAATTACTAACACTTTTTTTTAAGAGCAACATTATTGTGTGCCAGCTTAAATATAATTTGCCTTTGTGATTCTATCATTTGACTTCAGTTCTCCAGAACTGTCTTTGAAAAGCTATTACATTTGGATAAAAAGGATAGGTTCAGGCATTTAATTACTGATAAGTTAAGAAGACTACTGTTTGGTGGGGGAAAGGGAAAAACCTATGGATTTCACATTCATTCATTTGTTTGATTCTCTTAACACATCTATGAGGAAAGTATTATACAGCATCTATGTCAGAGTAGAAAACCACATGCCAGAGAATTTAAAAGATTTGCTAGTCACTCAGAAAGCAATGTAACACTAAGACTGTGTCCCTCCACTTGTGCTGCCTCTATGGCTAGAAGTAAATCAGTATCTTCCTTTATGGCTGATTCACATGTGTATCATGCTGTTACAGTTGTTTTTTTCTAATTGGATTCCTAATATTGCCCTTGATTCTACTCCAGTCCAGCCAAGTACCACCTCCTCTTAAACTTCAGTACTAAAGATGCTGAAACATTTCTACAATGTCCTCTGTGAGTCTGATGAATTAAGGAATTGTTGAAATACTCTGTGTAACATTACAGTGGTGATGTCATAATGTTATATGCCAAAATCACAATTTCAAGAATCCCGAGTTGATGGCAAACTACTCTAGGATTCACAATCTATATAAAAGTTGAAGCTTAGAACATAAAATTGAGTTGATTTTTATCAAGTAATTATTTAAAAGATATCTTCAGTAACTTGAAAAGATTTCCCTTTCAATGTAAAATATCTTACTTATGAGTGGGGGAGAAAAAGTTGGAAAATTTGGAACTTTGGAAACAAGAATTCCTAAAGAGAAGAAATGGGGCTTCTACAGGCTCGAGAAACCAAATTGTATCAGGCCCACAGTGCTTCACTTGTGCCTAAATCCCATTTCTCAACACTTATCATGAGAGACAAAAGAACACTGATTTTTTTCTAAACTCAGTTTCCCAACCAGACACCACTTCAGCTAGTGCTAATGCAAATGTAACTTCATTCATTTTCACTGTATAGGAAGGGAGTTCCAGGACACCTCTTCCTTCCTGCCACCCACAGTATACCAAAAGCTATGGCTGCTCAAGTTAGTCCCTTTATATAATCTTTGCACATGCTGGCATACACTGTAAATCATCTTTAGATTACTTTTAATACTTAGTACACTGTAAATACTATGTATATATTTGTCATACTATAGTTAGGGAGATACAAGAAAAAAAGTTTGTACATGAAAGTTTTTTTTTCCCCCAAAGCAAATAGTAAATCCTTGGATGCAGAAACTGCAGTTAGGGAGAACCAGCTATAAAGATAGAAAACAGTTTCTAGGAACCCACTGGAACTACCCAATTTGACTTGGGCTTGTAATTTATTACCGCAAAGTCATCAATAATATTTGAAGAAATACTATCAACTGTTATTTCTATAGTATTTTATGAAAAAGAAAGTGGAAATAATATTCAAGAAAATCCAGTGTTACTATTCAAGCCCACGTGAGAAGGTGTACTCAAATTGGTTTTTTATTGTTACTGTTTTGTTTTTTTGTGGTACTGGGAATGAGCTCACAACCTCATGCTTTCTGGGCAGACATTTATGCCCCTGAGCTAAATCCCCAGCCCTATTTACTCAAATTGTAATCAGAAGCTGGAGATTTAGCTCAGCAGCACAAGTACCTGCCTGGCAAGTGTGAGGTTGTGAGTTTGATCCCTGGTACCAAAAAGAAGAAAAAAAAATGTTCAGAAGCTATTGCTATTCTGTTGAACAAGTGAACTGCTTTATTGCCTGTGAACTTGAAGATACAGTTATGCAACATTTAAAAACTAACAATAAAACAATACCAGCAACTTATGTCCACTTGCCCTCACCTAGCTTCTGGCAGCCGCTCAAAATAATGCCTTTCAAATGACATCCAGTAATTCTTGAACAAGATTTATAGATATTGACAAGCACTCCAGTATATCAGCAGGAGACATTTGATTTCTGGCTTTTGTTATATCAGACCACAATTTTTAGACTTCCTCTCAATTCAGTCATGAATGATAAAAAGAGAATCAGTAAATGCCTGTCTAATTTCTTCTTGCTAAGCTTTAAGCATCAACTCTGAAAGTTCCTCTATATTCTTAAATAGTCCTCCATTAACCTCCCCCAAATTATTTCATTTAAATTACCGTCTTCAAATTACCTTTTTTACAATATGTTCAGGGCAGCCAGTTGTAGATCTGAAAAGGAATTTTAATTTTGTCTTGTGATTTCTCAGGAACTGCAGATAATAAAGTCTTCACCCGTCTTTTATACCAGCAGGGTAATAAAAACTGCATGCTCCCACCTGCTTCTAAGTCCAGGGATCAACAGTAAATTTCATTCGATGATTGGATGGTACTTGTTGTAATTCCCATGACATCAATTTGATCTTATCTTGTTTCAATCTTTAGATCATTTTTGTTTTGAGCTCCAGGCGGCAGTGAGCACAAGGTCAGTTTATGCAAAGAAAGACATGGTCATTTTCCATGTAATTTTATCAAGACTTACATTAAACATCCTGAAAGTTGACACTTTCCTATAAACATGGTTCTAAGAGTATCACATTTAATTAGCTAAGTACCTGATGTTTTCATAAAATAGAAGAGCTGTAAAGTTCAGGTAATAGATATGGAGTATTTCAAGGCTTACATTATTCCAGTAGGAAAGAGAAAAATAACATGTCTACTTGGACTTTATGAAAATTAATGAGCACCTGAGTTTCATAAAGATGACTGGAAGAGGTATGAGAGTTCTGAGCAGACTCTGTGGTTCTCTATATATGTGACTCTTTTTTTCTTGTTTCACTGTTGTAAGGTTCAGCTTCTGTCTGAACAGAAAATATGTATGATTTGGCAGCTGTGGAACACTTGTAACTCCAAAGTTTCCCTAAATCCAGTGTCTTCCTAAAACCTACACAGCTCTTCAGGCTGTATCTGCTACTGTTTTTGTCCACACAAAGATTGTGACCTTTAAAGGTCCCTATCTCAATCTGCTTTGTTTATTGCCACTTCCGAAGGAGACACAAGCTACCCAGGACCTCTACAGGGAAGAGCTTAGAGGATTCATGGTACATGTAAATCAACTCTTTGTTTAATATAAAGAAACTACGCTACAGATAACAGTTCAGGGGTAGATAATGTGCGATAGGGGGAGGTTGATTTAAAGAAATCAAAGTTATTCTGTTATTTTCTATAATAAATTAATTTGTTTCATTCTTGTATCTTTTTAGATTTCTATTATCTGTTTCTAGCATCCACCCTGCCCATTCATCTTTTCTTGACAATGACTATAAATGTCTCTATTTTTTATGAATTTCAATCATTTAACTCTCAAAGAATTAGCAGTATATTTTCAATGTAATCCACTTATTTTGGGAATCTGAAGATTGCATAGCCTCAGCGTAAGGAAACTTTTCAAGCCCTCTGGAAAGTCATCTTTTTTCTTCCTTTCCTTCATTCATGAATATCACTGTCCTTCATTGTTTCACCTTCATTTCTACCTTTTTTTCCCAACCCATTTTCTTTTTTATCCAATTGGTTCAATAGAAATGATATTTTTTGTGAGCACTTATATTTTCATTTGATGGATGATTTAATAGGAGGTTTTACTTTTATTTCACATTTCCATATAAAAATTATGACTATAAAGCTGGAAGTGTAGCTCAATAATAGAATAATTGCCTAGCATGCATGAGGCCTTGGATGCTATTCCTCACAACATACACACACACACACACACACACACACACAAAGATTATAGGGTTTGTACAAAAGATTTGTAGTGTTTTAAAAAGTTCATATAGTGTTTTTTGCATAGATTTAAATCATGTGGCAAAATAAATAATACCAAAGCACTATCAAAACTGTCCCTTCCACACTTGTTCTCTCTCCCCCAGACTCCTAGTTTCCCTGCTCAGGAGTAATGTTTCTAGTTTCTTACATGTTTTTGAAGAAATCTTATGTATATATAGTATAAGGAAATTTACATATGTCTCTGACCCTGTCCAAATTCTTCTTAAAATACTGAAAAAAGTCCACAAAAATTAGAAGAAACTCTACATTTGTACACATATTTTGGAAAATTTCTGTAAATATAGTGGAATTATACTTGTTTATACTTCCTACAATAAATATATATTATTTTTACAATTGAGGAAAGTACTCTTTTTTTTTTTTTTGGTACCAGGAATCAAACTCAGGACCTCACACTTGCGAGGCAGGTAGTATGGCACTGAGCTATATCCCCAGCTGGAGAAAGTACTCTTTACAAAAATTTGTTTATAAATTTCAATATTTTCACAACTTTTTTGTGTATTACTGATAATTCTATCCCATACCTGGTAGCAAGATTGGTAGGTAAAGGCTATAAACACAATTCCTCACTCATTTGCAGTTATCTCACAAGGCTAAAATGTGAATGGTTCCTTACCTTGAAGGTAAAATGTCTAAAGACACTTAGATTACTCACCACATTTTCTAGAAAAAGTCCTGAAAGCACATATGCTGCAGAAAACAAGTCAGAAACTTCTTTTCACAACTAAGTATGGACAACCTGTACATATTTTATATGCTTACCTAATTTGTTTTGTTAAATATATGTGATTATCACAAAGAGTATGCTATAATCATAACAACTGACTCTTTTTTTCTTGTTTCACTGTTGTAAGGTTCAGCAGCCTTGTTGCTTGTTTTTTCAAATCCTTGTTTTTTCAAATAGTTCTTTCTTCAGTAATTTCAGTGATACATAGCACAATTTTAACTTTTTAGGTAAAAGAAGAACACATAATGAAAAATAAGTCTTCCTCATATTTCAAAGTCTTCAGTCACATTCCCAAAGGTAACAATTTTAACAATTTCTTAATGTTTCTAAAAATTTTCAAGGTTTAGATAAACATTATTATAGACAGTTAAGTTAGGTAGAAATATTATAGGCAGTCAGACAGGGTCAGGTCCTCAAAGTAATCAGTGCAGAAGATAAGAACACATTATAGCTATGACTGGAGGTTCAGCCATTGAAGTAGGCCTTAAGATAAAGATAGAATGACTGTACCTACATTACCTCCCCAAGAGATAAACAATATACTATTAGTTTTAGTTACTTTTCTGTCATTGCTGAGACAAAATAATACTGATGCCCAAATTAGGGAAGGAAAGGTTTATGTAGCTCAGTTTGTGAAGGTTTCAGTCCATAATCAGCTGGCTCCAAGGCAAGTTGGTATGGCACAGGTGCAACTGTTTATGGTGGCAGAAATCAGCAAAAAGCAACAAAAGCAAAAGGGGAGGAACAAGCCTCTTCTCCTCCTTGATATTGTATGCCAGCTACCAGCCCTAATGTGGGCATAGCACTCACACCATCTCCATGCCCTCCTCTTACACAGGCTAGGATATTTACAGACTGAAGACCCTGGCCCCCTGATGACTTGAGCTGGAAATGCCGCAACTCTGTTTCCTGAGGTGAGGTCATGAGATCCAGGTTTAACCAACTCTTTGAAAAGGCTGTAACTCCTGTGACTGCGTGAGGCTTTGAGGGGACATCAAGACACAAACCATAACATTATTATTGATATTACCAAGTCAAACAAAGTCTAGATAGACATCAATCACTTCGGTGGGTGACCAGGACCTGCTGACTCATTTCTTCCCAAAAAGGTCTTTGTTCTCTCCACATAAAATTGCTATGTGACTTGCTTCCCCAATGGATCAACATTATCTGTTAAACTTGTATTGTTATTGGTTGATCACAGTTTTGTCTCACATTCTACCCAACTCATGATTCTTGCTCTACCAAGCCTCCTTTGAAAATCTGGCTTGTTAGGGGCTGGGGATGTGGCTCAGTGGTAGGATGCTCACCTAGCATGGTGGAGGCCCTGGGTTCAATTCCCAGCATCTCACATACAAGCAAAAAAAATAAAAATCTGGCTTGTCAGCAACCCACTTTCCAGGTCCTCACCTGTCTGTCCCAGAAGCTATCTCTCACTCAACAAAATTTCTTCCCATCAATTTCTATTATTCCTTAGAATTCATCTTCAATTTTAGGGAACACAAAACTCAGTGTTTTAGACACCTAGCAAGTTAGTAGTTACATTTATTTCCCTATATCATTTGGAGATCCAGGGGAGTTTTGCTGTATACATATAGAAAAATAAGTTACACATTGTTTAGTATCCTGTTTTCTTTCTTTTCTAAACCCAGCAATGTCTTGGTGCATACTGAAATGTGAAGATTTAACTCATGCTTTTTAATAGCACAAAGTTACTTTTGACCATTAATTATTCAACAAGGGCTGAGGGTGTAGCTTAGTAGTAAGGTGTTAGCCTAGCATGTATGAAACCATTAGTCTAATCTCCAGATGCACAAGGAAGGAAGGAAGGAAGGAAGGAAGGAAGGAAGGAAGGAAGGAAGGAAGGAAGGAAAGAGAGAAAGAAAGAAAGAAAGAAAGAAAGAAAGAAAGAAAGAAAAGAAAATAATGAGACAGATTAAAGAAGGGAGGGAAGGAGGAAGAAAGGAGAGGGAAAAGGAAATATTATTGAGCCAATCCTCTATAAATGATTATTTGCTGTTAGAGATCTACCTTAGTGGTAGAGTACTTGCATCATTTCTAATATTTTATTGTTACAAATAATACTATAATTATATCTTACCCTAATTACATATAAAATCATAGTGCTAAAATAAGTTAGTTTTTGTTTTTTGTTTTGATTTTTGTGTTACTGGGGTTTGGATACAAGATATTGTACATACCACGCAAGTGGTTTACCAATGAGCCACATTCCCAGCCCTTTTGGGGACAGGGGTTGACAAAGCCTCCCTAAATTATAAGTTGTCAACCATTGTATGTTGCCTCAAAGTTCTGATCCTTCTGCCTTAACCTTCCTGGTTTCTGGTATTACAGGCATGCCCCATCATTTTTTTCTTGGTACTAGAGAAAGAGTTCATGACCTCATGCAAACATAAGTTCTACCACTAAGCCTCACATTTAACCTAGGTATAAGTTTTTAGAAAAGGTCTTCTGGATAAAAGAATTTGAACATTTTTCAAATGTTCTCCACCCTTCCTTAAAACTGATGCCATGAAATGTTAATTTTTGTGAAACTCCCAGACCTAAAGAATATCTTATTTTTATTTCCATTTACTTAATTTGATCAAGGAAGAACATTGTTTCACCTCTTTGAATCATTCTTGCAAAAACCTGTGAAATATGTGGCCCCCATCCTGGTGCACCAGCAGAGATCCACCAGGGAAGAGCGATAAAGAAACAATGTGGCCCTCACCCTCTATGCACTGACGGAGATCCTGCTGGCCACTGGGGAGAAACAGTAAGGAGGCAACAGAGCCCCCAACTCTGGTGCACCAGCAGAGGCCCTGCCAGTTTCCAGGAAGAAACAGAAAGGAAGCAAAGTGACCCCTCATTCCCCATGTGCTGGCAGAGGCCCTACAGACAGTGAGAAGCAACAAGGAAGTCAGGCAGCCTCCTTGTGGGCCAGTGGAGGCCTTGTTAGCCAGGGAGAAGCAACAGGGAAGGCGTGTACCCTCCCTGTGTGCCAACAGAGGCCCTGTTGACCAGGGAGAAGTGACAGAGAAGCCATGCCGCCTCCCTGTGTGCTGGCAGAGGCCCTGTCACCTGGGCAGAAGTGGCAAGGAGACTGTGCAGTCTCCCTGTGTGCCGGCAGAGGCCGTAGTGACCAAGGAGAAGTAGCAAGAAAGCTAAGCAGCCTCTCTGTTTGCCAGTGGACGTCCTGTCAGCCAGGCAAAAGCAGCAAGGAAGCTGAGTGACCTTCCTGTGTGCTGGTATAGGTCCTGCTGCTGGGGAGAAACAGCAAGGAAGTCACCTCCACCTCCCGCTCCCCAGTCTTGAGCAACCAGATGTGACACAGGCTGAGATGATAACTGAAGAAACTGAATCAGGGTAGTGACCTGACATTTATATTGTTTGGCTTTGCAGGTCTGGGATTGGTGATCTGAGTAACTATTTAGAGGATAACAATATGTAACATAGAAGCAATTGTGGATTTCCTACTGTCCTATTACTTTTTTGCTTTGTTTCATTTTATTGTTCTGTTTTACTCTCTTTAAAATTTAAAAAAAAAACCCTGAAGGTTCTAATTTGTTTTAAAATATGACTGCTGATCTTCTGTTGTATTTTTACATAGTTTTATGTACTCAAGCTTATCTTTTACTATCAGACTTACAGGTTTTATGTAATACAAAAATATTTAAAAGAACTCTCCATATTGTATCTTAAGAGTATATACTCATTTATTTTAGGTTTGAAACTTTAATTTATTTGCAATGCCTTTTGGAATGAGGAGTGAAGTAGAAATCTAGCTTTTTAGAAGATTTCCAGGAAGATGGCAGAATGCTGAGTAGCAGAGAAACAGACTCTTTCAGATTTGGTGTCCAGACACTGGAACATAGCAATCTGAAGATAAGAAGAAGGAGGAAAGTGGGTTCCCAGGATCCACAGGGAAAGCAAAGAGAGACACTTTAATGAATAAGGAGGTGACAGGCAACTCCTTTCTCCTGAGATTGGACTCATTGTGTGGGAGAGGCAACTCAAAACAGCAGATACATGGTAACCACTGGTAACCTCACAGGCCCTCAGGGTGAGGCTACTGAGTTCAAGTGAGAAGGAGGTTGGGGAGCCAAGTCCAGGCCAACAGGAAGTACATGAAGTATTGCAGACTGAACTAATCAGGCTCCATGCTCACAGCAAGAAATTGGTTTGATCCTAAATGGAACTAAATGTGCAGACTTGCTAAGACTATCTATTACTCTGCTGTGAAGCTACACTTAGCTTTCTGGGACTAATCAACTCAAATCTGGACTCTGTCCACGTGGCCTATCAGTAATAGTAGAGGTATGCCTTGACATGGGCTTCTTCTTCTTCTTCTTCTTCTTCTTCTTCTTCTTCTTAGACAAGGTCTCACTATATAGTTCAAGTTGGATTTGAACTCATTGTGTAGCCCACACTGCCCATAAACTCATGGCAATTCACCTGCCACAGTACCCCAAGTACTGGGATTATAGATATGTGCCACTCTTTTCTTGTTTTTGTTTTTCTGTTGTTTTGTTTTTCCTTATTTGTTCTTATTTTTCTGTGAGTCTAAGCATGGTTTCTAGTTTTTTGGCTTTGATGTTCTGTTCTGTTCTGTTCTGTTCTGTTCTGTGTTTCTCTTCCCTTCTGTTCTTCTTCACCAGTTTCCCAAATTACCTTCCTTTGTCTTCCAGTCTCACTACTAATCTCTTCCTCTTCTTTTTTTCCCTAATTTCCCCCAGTCCCTTTTAAATTTTCTCCCCTGAGGGAAAAATTACTATATTGAAGGCTTATTTATTGTATATAATTTTCTGGTTCATTTTGGTTCTGTTATAGAACCAAAAAATCTAATGGCAAATTAATAGTTACTACAAGTTTGTCATTTTCTGTGCTGTGTTGATGCTATTGTTCTTGATGATTGTACTACTCCAGCCAAGATGACATTTGTTCTAACCAGTTGTTCTTACTGGTATACCAGTAAGAGTTGCCTAAGGGTCATGAACAATACTATAGGCCAGTGACATATAATCAGAGACAAGGTTAACAGGTAGGAACTTCTCATTCCCAATAAATAAAGAGGTAGAATCTTACAACAGGTTCAAAACTGAAAAACCAACTTGGCTTGCACAGTATCTTTAAAAAAATAGTGATTTCCTAATTGTTCTAAATATTAGCAATAAAGCTACTTACCATAAGCAATTTACAAACATCAACCCAGGAATTAAGCTAAAAGAAGAAGAAGAAGGAGGAGGAAGAGGAAGAGGAGAGGAAGAAGAGGAAGAGGGAGAAGAAGAAGAAGAAGAAGAAGAAGAAGAAGAAGAAGAAGAAGAAGAAGAAGAAGGAGAAAGCAGGAGGAGGGAGAGGAAGAGGAGAAGGAAGAAGAAAATGAGAAGACACTTAGGGTGCAAACCCAGACATCCAGGTCATCAAAGGTAAAATCCATGGAGTAATAAGGTAGAGAAGTTTGAAAGCCATCACTTGAAAATTATAAAGTGACAACAGTGGAAGTAATAAGGCAACTGAAAGAGACTCTAGAAAAAAATCAAATCAAATAATTTCTCAGACAACTACAAAGATAGTAACCATAATTAAGACATGATTAGTGACTACAGGACAGATACAGAAAAAAAAAGAAGCACTTAGAAAAATAATGGAAGCCATGAACACCCAACATAAGAAAGAAATGGAATCCATGAAATGAAAACATACTCAAAAAAATATCTAGGAGAATACAAATTCCACTGAAAGTATATGTAGCAGAATGAGCCTATGTGAGGACAGAATATCAGATATATAAGACATAATTGTGACTAGAAATCATAAAAAGAAAGAGTTCTGAAAATTACCAAGCTACCAAAGGAAACCAATCCAGTAGCTACTAGATGAAGAATAACATAATATTAATCAGAATTAAAGAAAAAGCAGGATAACACACATGACATAAAATAACCTGCTGATAGAAGTAATGGCAGGAGCTGGGTATGGTGGCATAATCCCAGCACTTTGGAAGCTAAGACAAGAGGATCATTGTGAGTTCGAGACCTGCCAAGATCACAAAGTGAACTCAAGGCCAGCCTGAACTGCATAGCAAGACACTGTCTCAAAAAGAGGGGAGGGCATGCACACCAGCCACAATTGGGGTTGCCCAAACTGGGGCAACCACTTACCACCAGAAAGCAATTTGGGTCAGGAGAGATAGCATCCAGCTCCTGGAGACACACAAGCCAGCCATGTCCCACAGGCACACCAGCTGCCATCAGGGATGCTTCCTATCAGTAACCAGCATGGGCCAAGAGAAGCAGCAGCCAGCCCCATTCTCAGGCATACATTGACCATAATCAGGGAGCTTCCTGCAGGTAGCCATGTCATGCTGGGAAAAGTAACAGCCAGCCTCACACCAGCACACCCATTGGCCACCATCAGTTACCTCTAGCCAGCACTGGCTGGGAGAACCAGCCAGTCACACCTGGTAGAAATCATACCCAATGCAGGAAGTGACTGGGACTCCACAACCAGCTTGTCTAGAAAAACCCAGGAAAGTGTCAAGACAAAGAAGCTAAAGGCAGTCTCTGGTCCCAACTCATGCAGAGCAAGTCCAGGAGAGGTAAATATGGAAGAGATTGAAAGTTGCACAACTGAAGTTTCTGAAGTGATGGCAACTAAAGGAAAAGAACAACTTCATGAGCCTTTGAAAGAAATTATATCAGAAATACTATCTCAGGCAAAAGAAGAAATAAAAAAACAATAAAAGAATTGTTGAGCATATCTAAAGAAGACATAGATTAAAAAATAGAGAAACATAAGAAAATGAGGGAAATCTTGAATGAACAATATAAGAAAGATTTAGAATGCATGAAACAGAGTCAAAGAGGTACCCTGGAAATTAAGAACTCTACCAAAAGCTGGCAAAATCACTTGAAAGAAACTAATGATAAACTTTCAAACCTTGAAGACAGGTTTGCAGATAACAACTGTGAAAGGAAAGATACATTAAAAATAACAAGGAAACAGGAAATAATAATTCAATGTCTGTAAGACAACACAAAGAAAAATAATTTAAGAATTATAGGTGTCAGTGAAAAAGCAGAGGCCAACACAAATGGAATAAAAAGACTATTGACAGAAGTAATAGCAGAAAACTTCCCAAGCATGGGAAAAGAATGTAACATACAGATAAGTGAGGCATATAAAACTCCAACTAGCCATAATCAAAATAAATCTACCCCAGACATATAATAACCAAGAAGACAGAAATTGAGAAAAGAAACAATCACCTGTAAAGAAAAACCAATCAGAATCGTGATAGACTTCTCAGCACAAACCATCAAGTCAAGAAGAACTTGGAGTGAAATATTTCAAGTCCTAAAAGAAAACAACTTCCAATCTAGATTTATATACCCTGTAAAACTATCTTTCAAAATTAATGAGAAACAAGATACTTCCATGAAAAATAATAACTGAAGGAATTCATGACCACCAAACCAATTCTACAAAGAATACTGAAGGACATTCTAGAGATAGATAAAAATGACCATAGGTCCAAGAACAGTGGCAAAGGATGTTCACCAAGCAAGGCAAGCAATTAAATGGAGGGGAAAAGTAGAGAGCCAACCATAGGAAAATAGAAAGGCAAAGATGAGCCAGTGCATATTAACCATAATCATTAATTTAGATGGCCTCAATTCACCAATAAAAAGAAATACAGGTAGAGTGGATCAGAAGGCAGGATTTATCAATATGCTTTATACAAAAAAACACATATAACATGAAAAGAAATTCATCGACTGAAAGCCATAAGTGAGAAAACAATGCTCCATGTGACAGGGAACCAGAAAGAAGCAAGGGTAGCTTGCCCATCAACTAAAGAATGGGTAAGAAAGATATGGCATTTTTATACAATGAAAAGCTACTCAGCTATAAAGAAAGATAACCCCAAGACTCTTGTAGGTAACTGGTTAACTTGAGATCATGGTCATGGGCTAAATGGTTCAGAAATACATGGGTGAACATTGTCTTGTCTCCCTAGTATAAAAAACTGAAGCAGTTAGTGGGATACAAAATGCACAACAGATATTGTGAAAGTGAAAAGAAAAGAGATGCCTAAAAAGGAAAGGCAATAGCCATTGTTGATTTTGTATGATCTTGTTTTGAAGTCCTGTATTGTTTTCATTGTTCTGTTCTGTTTGGTTTTATTCTGTTTTGTTTTGTTTTGTTTTGTTTGATTTTATTATATCTGATGGTATGGGCAGCTATTTAAAAACTAACAAGATATATTATGGTAGTCATTATTGACTTCTTACCTTATTTTGAAGCTTTATATTGCTTTGACTGTTTTGTTTAGATTGATTTTATTCTACTTTGTTTTGTTTGATTTTTATTATGTCTGATGATATGGGCAGCTATTTTGAAGATAACAAGAGGCATTGTGGCAGCCATTGTTGATTTCCTATTATCTTACTTTGAGGTCCTATATCACATTCACTGTTTTATTTTTATTGACTCTATTTTATTTTATTTTGTTTGCTTTATTCTCTTCAAAATAAAAAGCAGAAGTAATGTCAGAAAACTTCCCAGGTGGGTAAAAAGAATTTGACCTACAGATAAGAGAAGCTATAGAACTTCAATTAGTCATGTTTAAAGAAATATACGCCAAAGCATACAATAATCAATGGTACAGAGATTCAACCAAGAACAGAATATTAAAAACTTTTACAGGAAAGAAACAAATAACATATAAAGAAAAACCAATCCAAATAACAGCAAACTTCTCAAACAAACCCTTATATCAAAAAGAGCTTTAAGTGAAGTTCTTCAGTTCATGAATGAAAACCACCAAACCAGATTAATGTATCCCATAAAATTTATCTTTCAAAATTTGTGGACAAATAAGTTACTCCCATGACAATGAAAAGATTAGGAAATTCATGAACACCAAATCAGCACTCCATGATGTCCTGAAGGACATTCAAGAAAGCAATAACAAGGACTACAACTTCATGAAACCAACAGAATGAAACTACCATGCAAGGCAAACAATTAAACAAAGTGAGAAGAAAAGGAAGAAACAAGAGGAAAATAACATGGGAAAGTTAAATTAGTACATATGAGTTATAACATTAATGTTCAAGGTCTCAATTCACAAGTCAAAAAAAACATAGTGGCAGACTGGATCAAGAAGCAAGGTTTAACATACAAGAAACACATTTAATTCAAAAAACTCATAGACTGAAGTACAAGAGATGAAAAACAGTACTCTGTGTGACAAGAACCCAGAAATTATCAGGGGTAACTACTATATTTGCAGATGAAGTAACTTCAACTCTAGACTGATTAACAGAGACAAAGAGTGTCACTACATCTTTTGAAAGGCAAAATCCAAGAGGAAGAAATAACAGTCTTAAATATATATGCACCAAATAGCACCACCCAACTATATAAAACAAATATTAACAAACATAAAAAATCAAGTAAGCACTAAATTATAATAAACTTATTATAATTAATTACAGTGAGGGGTACTGATATCCCACTGTTACAAATAGATTAACTGGACAAAAAAAAATCAACAATCAAATTTAGAATTGAGCCAAACTTTTGAAAAAAATGGACTTAGTAGAGTCTACAGAGTATTCTGGGCCACAACATCAGGATACACATTCTAGCTTCACATGAAATGTCCTCCAAATTAGGCCACATATTAACTCATAGAATATGCTTAAATAAATGCAAAGGAACTCAAATTATCTCATGCGTATTATTAGGTCATAGTGCAATGAAATTAGAATTCAATGGCAAAAGAAGCCACAAGAACTTCACAAACACATATTGAATAACACCCTCCTGAAAAACCAATGAGACAGATACAATTTTAAAAAAGAATTAGACAGTTTCTACAATTAAGTGATGATGACTGTATAATATACTAGAACTTATAGGACACAATTAAAGCAGTCCTAAAAGGGAAATATATACCAGTGAATTCCAGTATCAGAAAAGCATAGCTCAAATAAACAATCTAACATTGAAACTCAAGCTTCTAGAAAAAGAAAAAAAGTCAAGCCCAAAATGGAATGAGGGAGGAAATTATAAATACTAGAACAAAAATTAATGCAATGAAGACTAGAGAACAGTATGAAGAATCCATGAATTGAAGAGATGGTTCTTTGAAAAATTAAATAAAATTAATAATTTATTAGCTAACTCTAACAGAAAAAGGAAGGAAAAGACTGAAATAGATGCAATTAGGAATGAAAAGGATTAAAATCACAACAGATCCTGCTGAAATTTAGATCATCAATAACTACTTTGAGAACATGTATTCTAATAAAGTGTAAATAAGAAATAGATTCCTAGAATACAAATGAATTACCAAAGCTGAATCAAGGTGATATAAAACTTATAAATAAACCAGTATCAGTCAATAAAATTGAAGATGTAATAAAAACCTACCAACAAAGAAAAGTGCAGGCCCTGACAGATTCACTACTGAATTATGTAAAAAATTTACATAAGACTTAATGCTGCTATTTCTCAAATTTATAATGAAATTGAAAGGAAAGTAAAATTTCCAATTCATTCCTTGAATCAAGCATTATCTTCCTACCAAAACCAAAGCAGAAATACAGTCCAATCTCCCTAATGAACACAGATGCAAAAATCTTCAGTAAGATACTGGCCAACAGAATGCAGCAAATAATCAAGAAGATTATACACCACGACCAAGTAGGATTCATTCCAGTGATGCAAGAATGGTTCAAAATATTCATATCAATAAACATATATACACCACATTAATATATCCAAGAACAAAAACAATATGATCAACTCAATAGATGCTTTAAAAGCCTTTGATAAAGTCCAACATCCATACATAATAAAAACCCTGCAGAAAATGGAATAGATGGTCTTTATCTCAATCTGCTATAAGCTATCTATGACAAGCCAACAGTCAACATCATACTAAATGGTTGAAAGTTAAAGGTTTTTACTCTAATGAGGAGCAAGACAAGGATGTCCATTGTCACCACTCTTTCACAACATAGTTCTGGAAACATTAGCCAGAGTAATTAGGCACAAAAAGAAATAAAAGGAATAAGGCTAGAAAAGGAAGAAGTTGAGTTATCATTATTCACAGATTATATGATATTCTATACAGAAGATTCCAAAAAAACTCCACCAAAAGACTTAATTTAATAACCAAATTCAGTTGCATAGCTGTATATAATGTCAGCACTCAAAAATTGGTAGAATTCCTGTACTCAAACAAACTTTCTGAGAGAGAAATTAAGGAGACCACAGCTTTCACAATAACATCCAAGAAAATGAAATACCTAGGAGTCAATCCAATGAAGGGAGAAAAAGTCCTCTACACTGAAAACTTCTTTGTGATAATTCCTGTGCAATCAGGGTTTTTTCATAAAGTCTTTGCTTAGACCAAGAAAATAACAATGAGGATAAGGAGAAAAAGGAGATCAAAGAGGATATCAAAAATGGAAAGATATCCGTTGTTCTTGGGTAGAAAAACCAATAGAGTGAAAATGGCCCTAATTTCAAAATTGTTATACAGATTTCAAGCCATTGCAACCAAAATACTAATTATACCTCAAAGAATTAAAGAAAACAATCCTAAAATTCATTTGGAGCCAGAAGAGACCTGGAATAATAAAAACAATTCTGAGCAATAAAGACAAGGCAGGAGACATCACAATTCCTGACTTGAATTTATACTGTGATAAAAACAGCATAGCATGGCCAAAAATAAATAAATAAATAAAATAAAACAAAAAACAGGCAGATCAATGAAACAGACTAAAAGATGCAGAAACAACTCTGAACACACTCAGCACTCGGTCATCTTACCTTATCTTTGATAAAAGAGTCAAACATCTTCACTGGAAGAAAGATAGCCTCTTTAATAAGTGGTGCTGGAAAAACTGGCTTTCTATATGCCATAGACTAAAGCTACACTCATATCTCTCACATGTATTAATCAAATATCAAAATGGATCAAAGATCTAAATATTAAAACAGAAACATTAACTCTGCTAGAAGATACAATAGGTAGAACTTTTTTTTTTTTAAACCGGGAATCAAACTCATGACCTTGCACTTGCCAGGCAGTGCCACTGCACTAAATCCCCAACCCATAATAGGTAGAGTTCTTGAATACATTGGTATAGGCAAAGATTTTATAAACAAAACCTCAATTGCTCAGGAACTATCACCAAGAATCAGCAACTGGGATCTCACTTTATTAAAAATTTTATGCACAGCAAATTAAACCACTAATAGAGTGAAGAAACAATCCACAGAATGGGAAAGAATGTTTGCCAACTGTTTCTCACACAAAGGATTATTATCAAGAACACATAAAGAACTCAAAAAAAATCAGTCCTCCCAGATTTAAAGACCCTATCCAAAAATGGGCATCTGAAACAAGCAGACACTTCTCAGATGAAGAAGTAGAAATAGCAAATAAATATATGAAAAAATTTTCAACATCAAAGGTCTTTCAAGAGATGCAAATTAAACAAACACCAAGATTCCATCTCACATCAGAAAGAATGGCTACTATCAAGAAATCAGCTAATAACAAATGCTAGTGAAGATGCAATGGAAAAAAAAAAACCTTCTCCACAGTTGGTGGGAATGTGGACAGCTGCCATCAATGTGCAAATCAGTGTAGTGATTTCTCAAAAAACTACAACTAGAAGTTCCATTCAACACAGATCTTCTCCTTTTTGGTATCTTCCTGATATAATTAAAAGTGTCCTATCACAAAGATATATGTACACCTATGTTTACAGTGGCATAGTTTGTAATAGCCAAATCTTGTAAACAGCCCAAATGCCCATCTATTAATGAACCGATAAAGAAGATGTGGTGTTTTATGGAGTACTACTCTGCCATTAAGGAAGACAATCCTCAGCCATTTCTAGCCTAATAGGTGCACCTTGGTTGGGACTAGACTCTTAAGTGAAATAAATCAGACACATATGTTCAAATATCACATGGTTTCTCTGATGTGAGAAACCAAAAATCTAAATAAGGGCCAAAATGGATAATAAATACTAATAAATGGGAAGAATATGTTCAAATGAGAAGGAAAATGAGGGAAGGGGAGGAAAAAGGAACAATAAAATATAGAAGGAAAAAAATGAAAGCAAACTTTTATAAATAAAGAGAGGAAGAGGAGTTAAATAGCGGAGAGAGGTTGGGAAAAAAAGAAGCAAGATAGCTCATGCACAGGTACAAACTTCCTATGATGAATGTTATCATTATGTATACAGAAATTGTACCGATAAAATAAAAATTTTACCAAAAAACTGGCTATTTATAATTTTGAATATAAATCTGTTATTGCCAATAACATGTATAGAATAATTCATTTTTTTCTCCACTAATTTAAAATGCTACTAAACTCCCAAATATTTGGCAGTTTATGTGGAGTAATATGGGAGATCTATATTAATAAAATGTTCAATAAATTATATTTAATGTTTTGAATTTGTTAAGGTGATTATTAAACTTAATATCTAGTGCCTGTCTACCAAAGTGTATTGTCAAAGAGAAATTAGACACTAATTAGAATAGCATAGCTAACAGTCCTGTTACTATGAAAGCATTGGAATTTTTCCTTCACTGTTGTCTTTTCATGAAGCCACTAAAACCCTAACCTCCTAATATCTATCTCACACTTTATGTTGCACTGCTGTGTTTCTGGAAATAAATGTCATGCTATACTCAACATCAGAATTGTCAGGGTGTCCTTTAAAATACAGATTCCTTGATCCCATTTGAGACCTATTGCATTGAAATCTCTCTCAGCTGAGCCCCCAAATTTTTATTTGATCTGCCAAAGCTTTAGAAGAATGATTATTTTGTTTAGTAAACCAGAAATTTAGGTGAAAAGCAATGTGGTTTGTTTTCATCTTAAACTGGGCCTGTGGCATAACTAAATTGAAAATGGTAAAGTCATTTGTTCAGCTCTATAAGCTTCACTCTGCACAAATGTCTGATATATCAAGCAGTAGCAATCTATGTTTAAAATATCCCAAAGCACCAAAACAACTATTCCCCAGTCACAAACATGAAAACAGGCAGCAGACAATTTCTTGGTTGAGATAAGGTTTTTAATCAACAGCAACAGCAGATAAGGTAACTGACAGTCAAAAAGAATAACCTTAAACGTGATGTCAACCATGTGCAGCAGCAAGAAAAGCTTCCCAGAACTTCTGGACAAAAAGCAGGCTCACTTGACAAATGCAAAACAGCCAAGAATATTTTTTGCTATTTCAGTCAAAACAGTGTGGTCCAATCAATAATGCAAACACCCTGTTTCTCAAGCTAACAATCTCGGTCACTTGAATCCTCAGAGAGATAAAGAACTGCTGGATACAATTGTATGTAATCTTTCTCTAGTCTGACATGTCAATAGACAAGGCAAATAATGCTGAGAAGAAAACGAAGAAAAGCTCACAGGCAAAAAATAATTTAACATTTTCCCATTTCTTTTTGTTTTGCACATATCTCCTCTCACTTCCTTTTTAGAACAGTTTCAGTAATGGGTTATCAATGAATGCTTCAAAGAAGAAATAGGGTTTGTACAAGAATGAGAAGAGAAGCAATTGTATCAACAGAATGGTTCCATTGCATTTCTGGTGTGAATGAATCCCAAAAGAACTTCCAACCACAATTTTGGCGGGGAAGACTTAGGAAACGTTGCAACCATTTACCTAAAAATCTACATCTGCTAAGGGCCTATTTGCCATGAAAGGTAAGAACAATATGTTCAGAACCCCCTGTGTTTGTGCTAATGAACATACGAGATCTGAGAGTATAGAACTTGATAGGAGATAACCAGCACCTCTTTTATGGAAGAAATTTCCACTGGATGATTCTTTTGGTGTGGATAATGGGGATAATATGGTTTTAATTAGAAGACAAGGCCAGCAGTGCCAGTTGGCTGCTATCAATGAAAAATATGTTTAAGAAAAAAAAAGGAAGATATAGTCATAAATATTTTCCCTTTCTTTCTCTTCTTTCTCTTATGACACTGTAGTCATATGACTTTCTCTTTCTTTCTCTTCTTTATCTTACCGTGAGCTGGGACTAAACTGAAGTGTAGGTAGAGTCTGTCTCAGTCTCTAGCTGCTGCCCAACTTCATTGGGGTGATGCATGCTTCCACCAGTTGTTCCCCAGACAGTGGGAGCCTCTGCTCCTCACAAAGGAAGAAGGTACCTCCATATTATTCCCTCATTTTTAAGAGTACAAGTTGGCCTCTATTCCTCATCCTCCCTACATGTTTATATATTTCCCACACTTACATCTTCAGTATAAATGTCTGGGAGGTGGGAACCAAATGAAGATAGAGTAAAATTATACCCAGTTCATCCATCTCGGAGCCTGCTCAAATTCAAAGCCCACTCATGCCATACTTACATCTCCAAGCCTGTTCTCTACTGGAAACATTTTAACTTGAGTATTCTCAGAAACACCAAGACTACTTTCCAGAAGAAAAAGAACAAGAGTTAAGTAACTCGTATATACCTGAAAATTGCCAAAGGAGTACAATGCCACAAAATATAAAATGACAGTGATCGCTAAAGAGATGGGGAGAAATCAGAATGGAGACAGACTCCTAGACTTCAGGAACTGAGATAACACTACCATCATTTAAGTATAGGGACTATTCCCTATTCCCCCAAATTCTTTAGCTTTAAAATAAATTTTATTTTGTAAAGTATTTATACTGTTTGAGATAATTAGAGATATTCTGGTTATAAATTCAGAAATATTGTTGGAATATCTGACCTAAACCACACAAAACCTTTTTATCTAAGACTGACATCTTTCTTGAGCCTCATGTTAGGGTCTTAGTTTGGTATTTTAATGTCCACTACTATGTTAACTATTTACTGAAAACTTAGCAAATTAAAATACCAAATATGTATCATTTCCTGTAGTTTTTGAGAGTTAGAAACCTGGGACTATCTTTGCTGGTTCAAATCAAGATCTGTCAATGTGGGGTTACATCACTTCAAAGCTCAACTAAAGCAAAATAAACCACTTCTAAATCAGTAACGTTGCTCTGTGAACCCTCAGCTCCTCCCTGGCAGTTAGCCAGAGGCTTTAGCTCCTAACTACCTGGCCAATATGTTGGGCTAACATACATATCTTTATATTATGATTCAACAAACTACTTCGCTAGAAATTTATCCAGCAGAATCTAAAATACATTTCCACACAAAGACCTGTGTATGGATCTGTATGATAACCAAAAATTGGAAATTATTCAATTGTTCTTCAACTAATGAATGTATCTGTAAAGTATAACAAAAACATCTACACAAATAATTACAATGCTACTCATCAATAAGGAGAAACAAGCTGCAGATACATGCAGTACCATGAATGAATCTCAAAATCATATGCTAAGCAAAAGAAGCTATTCACAAAAGATTAATAGTACAGTCCATTATAGGATATTCTGGACAGGTTAAAACTATAGGATCATATAAGTGATTGGGGGTAGAGTGAGAGAACTTACTACAAAGGGATATAAAGGAAGTTTTCTAAGTTTCAGTGAGTGACAGTTATATATATATATATATATATATATATATATATATATATATATATATTCTCAATACCCAAAGGCAGTTCATGGCAGGAAGAAAGTAGGAATTCAGCAAACCAGTGATATAGGGGAATAAAATCCCCAACCTACTATGTCCAGTACTAGCTTGTGTTCTCTAAAATCAAAGAATGAATTTTAGGAACAATGGAAGTTAAGAGCAGAAATATTTATTGAGAGAAAGAAAGCTTCTGTCTGAGAGAGAGAGACAGGAGTCCCAGGCAGGTTGCCAAAGACTCTGTCTTTTCTAGGGACTTTTTTAGAGTAAAATTATGGAGTGAGATGGGTTCAACATGGGAAAACTGGGAACTCGCAAGGTAGATGGGCATAAGGTGGGACAAAACAATGGTTAGCCAATAAGATTAATAGTTCAGGTAAAATTAATTAAATTGGGGACAAATGTAGAAAGTGGCATTCTTAGAGAGCAGTGACTCTTCCCTTAGGTGGTTGGGATGGTGACCCCTGACTTTCTCAGGGTGATAGGGAACTATTTAGAATATCAATCCTTAGGATATGGATGCATTTGTTTGATCTTTTGTCTTGAGCAGGAGCAGGTCTGTCTCCCCTGTAGTTGCAAGGTATCTGGGCTTCTGCACTGGCTCCTTTGAGGACCTAGCTCTGTCTCACTGCTCTATAGTACTTCTAACTAACTCAGCTGCCTAGAATAGCAGTAAAGTAGCAAGCAGCAAGTGATGGCACAAACCCTCTTTCCATCCCTTATATTTTATCCAGACTACACACACCCAGGGTGGGGCATCCTTAATCCTAGCATTATACCATTAATTCCACTGTCACATGCTTCATTCCATCATCACACACACTAAATCCAGCCACCTCTGAAAAGCTCCACATATGACCCCACGAGGCTTTGTTGGGACAGCTAGATACAAACCATAACATTTAGACATGCCCCTCCAAAAAAACACATGCACATCCTTTATGAATAAGGAATTTAGCCCATCTCTAACAACTGCCAAAGTCCTATTCACTTCAGCATTGCTGCAAAGTCCAAGTGCAAAGTCTCCTCTGGGAGTTAAGGCAAACTCTGAGCTTTGAGACCCTGTACCATTGAAAAGAAACTTAAATACTTCCAACACTTAGTGGCACAAGATAAACACTCCCATTCCAAATAGGAGGATAAAAAGGAATGAAACCGAAGCAAGTCCAAAATCCAGCAAGGCAAACATTAAATTCTAAAGTTCCATGTCCAACATCCAAAACTATCTGTGGGAATGTGAACTCCAAAGGAGTTCAGTGGATCTGCTCCATGGCACTGCCAGTGGTTGTAGCTCCCAAGGCTTCTCTCCCAGTTTTGCTCCCTCTTTGCAGTATTCCTCAGGTGATCCACATTCCTGGCTTCTCCAACCTTCTTGAGTCTCCACTGCATCTTTGGCTTCACACTCACAGCTTTTAACAGAGCCTACGCAAAGGCATATTACCTGGCCTCCCAGGCTTTCTCCTGAAACCTTGGAAGCCTTCCTGATCCTAAAACTCTTGCATTCTCCATGCATCTAAAACCAAAACCATGAGGATAATGCCAAGGTCCACTACAAAATTGAGCAGTAGTTAGGCTTCCTTTTCTCTTAGCTATAAGGGTCAAGTGCCTGGATCACTGACTACTCTGAACCCAGTCACAAGGAACAAATTCTCCAGGATGCCACCAGTTTAGAACAGGGTGCTCTGGGGCTGTCCTCTCTAAGTAGTCTGTTACATTTGCAAATTTGAGGCTCCAAATGTTAGCATCATGTTGGTTCTTGTGATGTACACAGGCCATTTTTCTATTGTCCCGTTCCTTTTCAGCAACCAGGTTCTCTGCTCCAACTTTGCAGGTCATAACTTTACTGGAGCTTCCTTTCTAGCCAAATTCAAAACTTTCTGAAGCATTCTGTGAGCCCTTTGTTTTTTGTTTGTTTATTGGTTGGTTGGTTTTTGTTTTGTTTGGGGAGGTTGGTTTTTTGAAGCAGGGCCTTCCTATGTAGTCCAGCTTGACCCTAAACTCACTACAGAGCCCAAGCTGGCCTCTAACTCATAGTGATCTCCTACCTCAGCCTCCAAGTCCTGGGATTACAAGTGTGTGTCACCATGTCTAGTATGTGTCCTTTGTTCTTTATTTTCAACACATATTTGGCTAAAAGCCTCCAACAGTAGCCATGCCACCACCTTAACTTTAGACTGCCCTAAAATTCCTTCCATCAGATTCATTAGTCCACTGCCCTTGATCTTAATCTCAGACAAAGTTTCTGTCCACAAGCATGCCTTGAAATTTCTTCCACCAGATTCATTAGCCCACTGCCCTTAATATCAGTCTCAGGCAAAGTCTGTGGACATGAGCAAAATTTCAGCCAAAACATAGTCCATATAATCTGGAGTCCAACAACCAGTGCAATTTTTCTTCCAGTAGAAACATCCTGAGATTAACTTTGCCAGCAGAACTTTTTATCAGCATTTGATTCTTGTAAACTCTGACCAGAATCTCCTATCAAGTACAGTTTAAAGCACACCAGGATTTATTCTTCAGTCAAATCTCCAAACCTTTTCAAACTCTTCCCACAAGCCAGTTTTAAAGGCATGGTCAGGTACAGTCACAAAAACCACCCCAATTCTCTGGCACCAAAACGTGTCTGCATTGCAGCGGTAGAGTCTGTGCTGGAAGCAAGGAGTCAACATCTAAAGTGCAGGCAAAGACTGGAGATCCTCCAAAAAAAACCAGAAGCAATCTCTCCTTCCTCATTTCCCTTTTATACCATTCTGGTGACAATCCTCCCTAGAGTGGGTTTTCCACACCCAGAACTATGCTGATCCAGTTTATTTGGGTGTTTCTTATTCAAGTTGACACAATGGGTTAACTATCACAGGAGGGAAAGATGGGAAGGGCATTATAATCAGAAGTAACAAGTGGAAGCAATGAAAGTATGAACTTGTGATATGTTTGAGAGGCTCCAAAGAGTTCAGCATAAGGCTATAACAAGTAACACTTAAAGCAGTAGTGGCATCCAGCGAGTCTTGAACTTTTCACCTACATCTCCAACTTTCACCTCAAACTCAGTATGTCCAACACAAATGCCTGTTTCCTTCTCTCTCCCAAAAAATACCAATGTGGTTATTTATGATGCCATTGTCTTAACTCCAAAGTCTCCAAAATAAAAAGATTTTAGTCGTTCTTGACCACTGTCCTTATCCATCCCACCAAACCCATGGTGTGTCTTGCTATGCTGTGGTCTTCATGGTTTTGGAAACAGAATGATGACAATAGTGATTTTTCTGTTTCTTCTTTTCCCACTCTTCACATAAAGTTCAGACTTTTATCTTTCTCACCAAGTTTTCTTGCTGTCATTGTCTTTGGTGTGGGGATATCAGAGATTGAGACCAGAGTTGCTCATGTTAAGCACATGCTATAGCACTGAGGTATACATATGCCCCAGCCCCTGGTCATGGTATTTCTGGCCAGACACTTTTGCCAGTGGTGTGTGTGTGTGTGTGTGTGTGTGTGTGTGTGTGTTACTGGAGATCAAACTCAGGGATACTCTAACACTCAGCAAGTTTCCATTACCTTTTATTTTTTATTTTGAGAGAGAATCTCACTAAATCTCTCAAGTGGGACTTGAACCTGCACTTTCCTGCCACAGTCTCCCAAAATTCTAATTATAATCATGCACTAACTTACTTTTAAAAATTTATTTATCAATATACTGAGATTAAGGTGGCCAGATAGTTTTATTCATTCTTCTTGATGTGAATTTTCATTATAGTTCTGAGATGCCCTCTCTTCCTTTCCATTTATCTGTGTATTTATTTGGGGGATTTTGTTGTTGTTTCTTTTTTTTTAATTTTGAAGGTAGTGAAATACAACAGAACAAGACAGAACATAGCCAATTGAGGCAGTACAGTGAAATTGGTACAGAATGTCACAACACGTTACAAGAATAACAGTAATAGTTGCCATAGTATATCTCATTATTTTCACGATAGTTGTTCTTTCAATCAGGTATAGCAAAATCAAACCAAATACAGAATATTATGGAACTTATCAAAACAGAATATTGAATAGAGCAATACAGTTAATCAGAACAAAGCAAAATAGTGATAACAATATTTACCTTCAAAGAGTTGGTAGAAAGAAATACCCCCTATTTGCGATACTGCATATTGTCAACCTCCCAAGAGATGCTCGGACCTCTGGCTCCCATTTGCTAACGGTGCAGGGGGGTTGATTCTCAGCCCTTGGGCTGGTAGGCTCACAACTGCTTATCAAGGAGGTGGGCTGGTTGCTTGGTTTCCCAGCACCCTAAGTTCCAACATGGCGCAGATCTCGGGAGATGCTGGGTGGTTCTCCGCCTGGAGTGGCCGCCGCTTGCCCAAGTGATGGCTGCTTACCAGGGAGGCAGGCTGGTTGCTTGGTTTCACAGTCCCCTAATTTCTGTTGTTTCTTTTTTTACTATAGTGTGTTAAACCCAGAACCTTCACACTAAGTTACATTCCAAAATTTCTACCTTTCTTTCTTTCTTACTTTCTTTCTTTTCTTCTTTTTTTCTTTCTGTTTTTGCTTTTTACTAAGTTACTAAATTGACCAAGCTGAGTTTGAACTTGCAGTCCTCCTGCCTCAGCCTCCTAAGGGTGCTAGGTTATAGGCATGAGCCACCACACCCAACTCTCAGGCTGGATTAAGCTCATGACTCAGGCGATCCTTCATTTTATCTTCTGGATCAGCTTGGTTTACATGTGCATCACACACAGTTTCTTCTACACATATTTAAATACCTCTTTCACCATGACCACAGTAGAAGTCTTATCTCTCCATTCTCACTTCTCATTCTCAGTAGGATTCAAGTCATGCTTTCTTCCTTCCCCAAACTTTACAATCCTTTTTTCTCCCACCCATTTGGATTTTTAGTAGTTGTATTGATAATAGTGACTTTTATTTCTAGTCCTTAAAAGGTTTTAAAGCATTGTCCTATTGATCTTTTCTTAAAGCAATAGACCTAAGAGACTGTTCCTGTTTCACAGACATAGAAGCTAAGGCTTTCTAGTGTACAGCAATTTGCCCATGCTCACCCAGAAAAGCAGAAGATTTTCAATACATTTTCAAAATGAAAGCATGAAGTCAGAGCTGGAAAACAGACTTAGAAATCAAGAGGGACTTCTTCAATGGAAATGGAAGTACTTAAAATCAGACTTTGATCATCTACTACTTTTTATATGGACCACACTGTTAACTTGATTTTGGGGGGATTAGTAAAATACATTAAGGACAGAATTTAATCTAAACAACTCAACAGATACATTTTTTTCAAAACTTGAAACTGGGAAACTGTACTTTCAGCTTGCACTTATTTCTGCTTTCGCAACTCTTGGAGCTGAATGTGTGGGAGAGTTAACTGCTGCGTAAAATGTGGAATTAAAATTTAAAATCCCTTATGTATATTTTTAGAGAGCATAAACAATTAAAATTAAATGTAACTCAAAATCCAGTTGTCATTTAAATTGACTGTTTAATTAGCAAAATTCTATATGATTAAAGTAGGCACTTGAAAATGTCTTTCAAAAGTAAAGTATTTTAATATGCTCCAGTTCTTAGATGATCTCCATGGCTTGATCTTGGTGTTCCTCTCTGGAACTGACTTGTTCTGCAGTTTGAGTTAATGAGCTCCTGGACTAATGTTTTAGAGGGTAGCTTATCAAAAACAAAACAAACTCTTAATCTTACTTGACAATAAAATATACTAATCATCAAAAAACTATTAACTGTCCTCAGGGTATAAAGAACTATAAGTGAGACATATTTGTCTTCATGTTGAAATCTTAAAAGAGTGTACCTTACAGTTTATCTGAATCATTGGGTAGGTAAATATCTTAGAGGGTACTGATAAATCAGAGAAGCTTGTGTATGTGAGGTACTAGGAATTGGATTCAGATTCTTTACACTGAGCCAGATCCTCAACCCCTTTTCTATTTTTTTATTCCGAGACAAGGTCTTGCTAAGTCATTAAGTTGTCCAAGTTAGGCTCAAAATTGTGATCCCTCTTCAGGCTCCTAGAGTGCTGGGATTACCATGCCTGACCAGAATCAGAATTCTTGAGGTTGTTTCTGATCTAATTTTTTTAACATAAGACACATTTTTAAAAATTCCTTAAACAACCATAGGAAAGTCTTTGGGAAAGGGTATCTAGTTCAATCCCTCCTTTTTGTTTGGAGATAGACCAAAACAGTAAGAACTCAACTAGTTCTTAAATCCCCATAACAGGTTAGCCTGACACTCACTGAACAATTTCTTCTTCTTGTGTACCTAAATAACTACATTTCCTAAATTCCTTGCATTTAAAAGTGGGACTATTGTGCCAGCACTTGGGAATAAAATCTGAGGAAGGATGTGCTACAGCCCTTTGAAGACGTATAAGAGTGATGCGCCTCCCTGCTTGCTCTCTCCTTTCCCCTCTGTTACCTGAGGGATACCAGTGCACATTTTAGGTAGCATACTGAAGTGGCAGAGCCACAGCATGAAAGAAGTTTGATCCTTAAAGGACTGCACATAACAGAGCCTCCTCTACACTGATATATGACCCCACACCTTCCCACACCCACCATTGACTTTTTCTTCACAAGAGCAAGAAAAAAATTGCTATTATCATGAGCCCCCAGGAGTTGGAGGAATGTTTTTAGATTGTCTGTTGAATGTTGTTCTATCTGCTAACCCTAATTTTCTCCAAAATCAAAATCCCACTATGACTATAATCTACAGTTTAATGTCTAAAACAGTGTTGCAGGGAAAAGGCAGCATCTCTGAAGAATCCACCATGCCAGGTCTTGGGGGACCAACCAACAAACCAATGATCCAGCCTTCCTGGTAAGCAACACAAGCCTACTGTGATGAGGGATGAGAATCAATACCCTACACCCCAATCCACCCCTGTTAGCAATAGGATGGATCCTAGGACAGCCTGAGTTGTAACAGCTAAGGTACATAAAGTGACTAAATGCTTGTATTGTTTGGTTGACTATGCAAGCCTGAGGCCAGCAGTCTGAACATCTCTTGGGAGGATGACAATATACAATATAGCAAATATGGGAGATTTACTTCTATCTGTCTTTGAAGTCCAATACTGTTTTCACTGTTTTGATTTGCTCTGGTTAATTGTTTTGTTTTATTTAATATTCTGTTTTGACTGTTTTATAGTGTTTTGTTTTTGGTCTGATTTTGCTATGCCTGATGAAATGGACAACTATTGTGACGGTAACAAGATATACTATGGTAGCTATTATTGTTTTCCCAGTATCCTGCTCTGAAGTTCTGTACCAATTTTGCTGCATCATCTTGATTGGCTTAGTTCTGTCTTGATTTGCTGTATTTTACTATCTTTAACATAAAAATTAAAAATTTAAAAATTTAAAAAAATAAAACAGTGTTGCTTCTTTGTCCTTTTGTTCTAGCAACTGTGATAGAGGCCAATAGATTTTAACCTTCTGGGGACTTTTCAAAGCTAAGAAATATTCAAAATTCTTCTCCTTAAGAAAATAAGCAAGCACACATTAATCAAAAATTTCCCTAAAATTTTAAGATGTTTTCAGAACCTTATAAAGCTCAATAAGTCCCAGAATAACTTTATTATTAGTAATTAATGTACTAGGAATACAAATGTAGTATGTATTATTTCCCAGCTTCCCAATTTCACTCATGTTCCCTTTCATATACAGCTGTACAGTCCTACTCACATCTTTGATATTTGAACTTAAAAACAGAAAAAATTTAGGCCATCTACTATTGACTTTTTTTTCTCAAAACAGAGATATCACTGTAACAGCACCAATGCCAAATATCAATTCTGTGGCCAGGCCTTCTGATTTCTACAGCTGCGAACAGTCTGCCTACAAAATATCAGCAATGTTATGGTCAATTTTCTATGCTAGACTGGGCAACTGCAAAATCTTAACTCTTCTAAAATGACCTTTCCAATTTTTCCATTGTCAGTATCTCTAATCTCAGCTCTATGCTACCTAATGTTTTGTTCCTATAATTTATTTTCCTCATTGTGCACTGAATCTAACATGTTCCTTCATGTTTCTGTGTCTTGTCTGGAAAGTCAAAAAACTCCTATTATCCTCTAAGATCAATATGAGCATCACCTTTATGGGAATCACCCCTTACCTGTCTACACCTGAGACATGTCCCCATGAGTGCTCCTGAGGTATTAGCCATACCTTGTCATAGGACACATCACACATTTGTAAGATTTACTGCTCTACCTCCCAATATTGCTAGTCCCTTTAAAAGGAAGACTGTCTTTATATAGCATAGTACTTGACACAGATTGAAGCATGCAACATTCTCAAGGAACTCAACTTCAAGGGAAGTAGTTAGGAATACATGGAGCAAAACAACAAATTATTTCATGTGTTAAAGACACCAAAAAAAAGAATGCTTAAAGCACTGTGGGAAGACACAAGATAAGATAACTAGTTCTAGAATAGAGGGAAGTTATAGAGAAAAAAGAGGATGAAAGATACACTCAGAGAAGGCTGCAGCCGGAGAGTAAGTGGGGATATGGAGTTGGACCTTAAAGATTGACTTAGAGTTTTTCAGGAAGAAATAAGGAAAGATTTGTGCAAACTCTCCCACTGAAACCTGCAGGGATGGGAAAAGTTTCCTCTCAGTATTGTGGAAATTGACTTTCAGAGGTCCCAGATCTTTTCCAGGAAAGATAGCCAGTTCTCAGTCATCTTACCCCTTAGTCAACTCCAGCCTCTCCAAAGCTTGGTCCTGAAACTTTTTCTGGTTTATCTGAAGCATTGGTCATCCTGATACAGAAACATGCCTCAGAAAGTTGGTTTTGTCTCTAAATGTGTCAGACATACAGATTTGATTTACATGAGATTGGTTTGAAAGACCTGGTTGAGTTACCCCATCAATAGCAAGAGCTTAACTGAAAGTCAAAGGTATTTTATTAGTTGGGTCTTCTGTTCTCAGTATTAGAAAGTCGTGTCAAATTAGTTTAGACAATAGGTGAAAATATTTAGAAAGATTATGGTGTACTGTATAACAAAACCATATGATATAAAAGTACACCTTGTCCTCAATCTCTACTTTTTTTAGACTTTCCCAAGGGATTTCATTATTTTTCTTTCATAGCAGCCTCTTATACTCTCAAAAAATATGATTGCTGATGAATCATAAAGTTGATATGGTACAGCTATCATCATTATGGAAGATTTTTCCATGTATCAGTGCAAAAAAAATAAATCTAGTAGAAGATCACTGGTCTTATTTTCATCAGATTCTTATCCCTGGGGGGATATTCAATAAAGTCATTGGACAGAGTTGTAGTTTGAGGGATAAAAATTCTATTTTCTTCTCCAGCCCTTTCCCTGGTTCCTGGGTGCCAAGAGTTGAGCAACTTTGCTGCATCAGGCCTTTCTACCATACTGTTCCTATTCTGAAGCCAGAAGACTATAGACTATAACTTTGAAACTGTGAGCCAAAATAAATCTCTCCTCCTTTAAGCTGTGAGCATCAAGTATTTTGTACCAGCAAAAGGACCAATTGTGTTAAACTGAATATACATCTCCTATTCATGAGAACCTATGACTATATTACTTTACATAGTAATGCTGGGGTAGTTAATTTAAGAATCTTGAGATGGAAAGATTATCTTGGATTATATGACCAATATAATCATGAGGATCCTTATACTATAAAAGCAGGAAGATGAGAAAAAAAAGAGAGAAAGAGATAAAGTAAGTTAAGGACTAAAGGCAGAAGTCAAAGAGAGGGGATTATACTATAGTGGTAGATTCAAAGATAAAGGAAGAAGCCATGATCCAAAACATTTATGCAGTTTCTAGAAGCTAGGAAAGGCAAAGCAATAAATTGTATTCTTCCTTAGAGACTCCAGAAGGAAAAGCTTAGTGATGCCACCTTTAACCCAGCAAAACTGATTTTAGATATCTAACCCCCAAAACTGTAAGATAATAAACGTTTATTGTTTTAAGTAAGCTTATGACAATATTTTAAAGCATCAATAAAAAATTAGCATACCACCTTTTTAAATTTCACACTTAAGTTTAAAACTTGTATTTTGATATCTCACATATATTGCTGGTAGTATTTGTGGGAATTTTGTACAATGTTTTAATTTTTAGTTTATTATCTTAATAATCTATATAATTGCACTATCTAAATGTACTGTTCTGAATGTTATTTTTCTTTATAGTACTACTGACTCATTTCAGAAAGCAGTATAATTTCCTCTCCCTTATTCACAGAAATTCTTTTTGTTTTTTAGTGATTGGCCCCGCTTTCTAGGGAGCAAAGCAGTTTCCTTTTCTAGATTTTCTGATTGAGTCATTTGTCTTATGTTTAACCTTGTTCTTAACCATGGTAACAAAATGGTTTTATTTGGTAAGAAGAAGAAAAGACATCTTAAAAAGCAGTAAATTTGCTCACACATTGTCACACATACACACAGACGTGTATTTACATATATTATACTGAATGATAGCTTATATATCAATGTAATTATAAGACTGCATCTCAAAAGACAGGATGACAGGGAAAGAGTTTTATTCAGTGGCCAAGAATGGAAAAGCAAGAATTTTTCTCATAAAACAGTTTTTCAATTCCATTGAGTAAAGGAGTCACAGATATACAATAGAATAGTAATCAAGAGATAGGCCACAAAAGAGGAAAAATATTCATGTCTATTATGGAAAAGGCAGAAAATCTTCCAGGAACTTGGGTACCATGTGTGTGTGTGTGTGTGTGTGTGTGTGTGTGTGTGGTACTGGGGATCGAATCCAGGACCTGTGCAATGAGCTACAATCCCAGTCTTTTTTAATCTTAAAAAAAAAAATCTCACAAAGTAGATAAGTTACCCATTGAGGGCTCAAACTTGTGAATATCCTATGTTGGCCTCCCAGAGTAATGGGATTACAGGCATGCACACTACACCTGGTGTCAAATCTTTTCACTACTTTTACAGTTTGGTAATTCTGTTCATGATACCTGGCAAAGATTAAGTTCAAAACAAGATACAGTATGAAGGCAGAGAAACCAGACATTTTAGTCTTGTTCCAGTCACCCTTTGAAACAATTCCAAGTCCAAGAAGAGTTTCTGTAAAACTGGGCATCTAGACCCTGAACGATGAGGAACCTAGGCAATTTAACAATTGCAACAGCAAAAATTGTGGGACATGAACAATACATTGCCTGACTCTGTGACCTTCAAAATTGATGATTTTTAAGTCAACTAAGAGTAAGTGAAGGTAGAGGTAGGGTTTATAGTATTTAGCTTTGTCATCAGTAACACTCCCATCTAGTTTACTATTAAATGCTAAGGAATTTGACTGCACTATGAAAACCTGCTGTTTTCCAGATATGTTCCAAAAAGCACAACCTAAAATCTACTGCTCGCTCAGTAGAAAATTCCTTAAGAAAAAAATAATATTCATGAATGATTTCCCAAAGAATGTTCCAATTACCCTTTCTTTGGTTTTAATGCTCAGTGAGATCCATAAGCCAGAAACATCTGCATTACACAAAGACTTGTTAAATTTGCAGAAATTTAAACCTGACTTTAATCAGCTGTTATAGGATCTTATAAGCAAAATCTGCCTTTGACCAACTTTATATACACTTTGTAAAGCACTACTACACACTAATCTATGAATCCCTATGGGCCTCAGGAGGAATGATTCTCTTAGAATTGCATATAAAAGTTGTGTACGCATTTGTACATTTTCCAGGGAAACATTATTTGATCAGATTTTCAGAATAGTTTGCTTTAAACATATTTACATAAGGTTCAAATCATTAGCTATGTGTTTTCTAAAGTATTTCTTCAGTTTTTACCAAAGCATCAGAAAATTAAATACCTCTACTGGTTATCTGACTGCCTAAGAAAATTTCTCAAATATAGCAATTTCAAATTACAAGAGTTTACTGTGTCATTGCAATATAAAATGGCTTGTGGATCTCTTTACCTCAAGGTTTTTCATGAGGATATATGCTATCAAGGTTGGTGTCATTTTAAGTCTCCATGGGGGCTTGGAAAAAAACATTTCCAACACAGAGCTCTTCTGGCTCTTGGCTGGAGACCTGTCTGTCAGGTGGCTTACCCCAGAGTGAGTGAGCCAAGAGAGACAGAATGAGACTAGAAGCCATACTATCTTTAATTACCAATCACCACATGCTATCATTTTAGCCTTACTCCATGTTTTTGTGAGAATTTAATACATATTATTCAATAAATCTTATCTAAGAATTACTTGCATGGTAAGTACTCAATAGCTGTTACACTGAAGGCTATTAAGGAGCAATCCTACTAAGATGACTGACATATATATTTATTATATATGTAACATATTTATATACATAAATGTTATGTAACATTTATTATATATAACACATATATATAACATATATATGTTTTATATACAACAATGACAATCTTACTAAATATACATATATATACATATATATACTAAATATACATATATATTTAGTAAGATTGTTGTTAAAAAAAATTCTCCACTATGCTCTATAATAGGGGAATTTCTGTCAGCCCCAGTGAAAGCAATAAACTAGTTCCAACTCAAGGATGTGTAAATCAGATGATTATGTCCAGCTTCTTCTGGCTACTAGAAAGCACTTAAAAAGAGATCACTGGCCTTAAAAGAGAATTAAGATGTTTTCAATAAGTATTTTGTGCTCTAAATTTGCTTTCAGCTTTATGCAATTTTGTAATTGTGATGTTACATCCATTCTGGTTCCCTTAAACACCTAAAGTAATATTTTTATCTTTTATATGTAGTTGTGTAAGCTGTTAAAACCTTTTGAAGGATCAAAAGTTCAAGGCCAACATGAGCAACTCTGTGGAATATCATACCAAAATGTAAGTAATGGTTTATTGGTTTCATCAAAAGTCTGGCTTGACCAAGTTAGATGTCACACATTTTCCATAGGTTGAACTTATGATGGATAAGCTTAACTGTGTCAACTTGTATGTCTTTTTTTTTAAGATAGTAAAATAAAACAGAACAAGATGGGACAAAGCCAAACTGAGACAGTGTAGTGAAACTGGTACAGAACTTCACAGTGGGTTACCGGGATAACAGTGATAGGTACAATAGTATATCTCATTTTCTTTACAATAGTTGTTCCTTCAATCAGGTACAGCAAAATTGAAGGAAATACCGAACTTATAAAAACAAAATATTGAATAGAGCAATACCATTAATCAGAACAGAGCAAAATAATGATAAAAATATTTGCCTTCAAAGAGATGGCAGAAGGAAACCCCTTATTTGCTATATTGCATACAGTCAAACTCGCAAGAGATGCTCAGATCTCTGGTAAGCTCACAGGCGCTTAACAGAGCGGCCAGCTGGCTGCTTGTTTTCCCAGGATCTCAAGTTCCAACACAGCGCGGATCTCAGGAAATGCTGATGGTTCTCGCCCTGGAGTGGCTGTGGCTTGCCAGGCCACAGTCACTTAGGCTCCAACTTGTATGTCTTGAGAACCAGCCAGGGGTTTTGGTGTGTCTGAGTGTGTCTGGTTGGGTCAGGGAGGCACAACCCCAGGTACCATGTCTGGTCCCTTGCCCCTTCCACTCTTGCAATGTTCCCTTGCTCTGCTAGCCAACCACCATGAACTAAGCACCTTTGCCATAACATTCTCTTGCACCATGATGCTTTTGTCTTGGAGTCAGCCAAACAAAATGTCCCAAACCATGAGTGAAATTAAATTCCTCCTTTCTCCTCCTTTACATTGAGGAGGTTGAATATTTTTCCCCATGACTAGAAAGCTGGTATATACTGTTGAAACCAAGATGGTGGAGCAGTAAGCAGCACAGAAAACAGCCTCTCTGAGTGGTCCACTGAACCCAGGAAGAATCTAAAGTGTGAATTGAAGCCCACAGAGAGAGTGAAGAGAAAAACTTCAACAAAGAAGGCAGTAGCCAATGGCATCTTCTCCCTGAGACAGAACTTACTGTGTGAGAGGAGTGGTTTGAAGCTGTGGACACACAGTCATGGCACAGTGATAGCTGATGACCTTAGAAGCTTCTTCAGAGAGACATGGCAGTGGAGGGGAGCAGCAGGTGTGGGACTGCACTGGCTGGTGGTCAGTGCATAGGACTTAGTTCTCCTGTAGGAGACAGCAATTGGCCAGGAGCCATCTTGGAGATGGGCCAACTGAGCTCAGAACCCAGAACTGCTGTTGGCTTTATCTGCCAGCTTCCAGCTGGACTCATCCACAAAAATTGCTTGAGAGGCAGTAAGCTCAGTGATTCTAGCTTATTACAAGCCTGATGACATTATCCACTACCCTGCCAAAAAGCAACTTCTGGCTTGCTAGGATATATCTCCATGATTCAGGACTCTGTCCCCACAGGTTGTCTACTACTGAACCAGAGAGAATCCTGAAAGTGTACTGTTTTATTTTTTTCTTTATCTTTACCTTTTTTCTTTTCTCTCTTTCTCCTTCATTGTTTTTATATGAGTATGAACATGGTTCCCAGCCCCTTTGTGGGTGTGGTTCTGTTGTGTTCTTCCTTTTCTCCCTTCCATCTCTCTTTGTCTTCAGTCTTCTGCACCAGTTTCCCAAAGTTGATGTGATCTCCATTTGTCTCCCAACCTTACTACTAATCTCTTCTTTCACTTTCACTTCTCTATTTTCTCTGCAATCAATTTTAAATCTTAATTCTTGAGGGCTAAATTGGCATATTAAAGACTTATGTACTGCATATAATTTTTTGGTTTGTTTTACATTTTGTTATATAATCACAAATCTAGTTCATATGTGTAAAAGTGGAAAATTGAAGGTTAGCTCAATTTGTCATTTTCTAGGTTGTGTTTGATTCCATTGATACCACCACAGCCTAAATTGATATAAATGTTCTAAACAGTTGCTGGTCTTGGTATTCCATGACAGAAATTGACTGAGGGCCACAGAAATATTTTTGGCACAGTGTCAAAGAACTAGAGCATAGGTCAAACAAGCAATAATTCATCTCCAACAATCTGAAGAGGCAAGATCTTCCAACAGATTCAAGCCCAAAACTAGCTACACATCGAAGACATTTCAGAGAAGTAGTCATTTCCTCAGTGTCCTAAATACTAGCAATAAAGCAGCCCAATTAGGTAATTTACATGCATCACCCCAGGAATTAAACTAAAAAAAAGAGAGAAAAGAAAAAATGAGAAGACACTTATCAAAATGCAACCCCAGACATCCAGTTCACCAAAGGCAAATCCAGGAGGCAATGAAATGGGACAATCTGAAAACCCCATATCAGGTCTCTCTGAAGTGGTAACAACAAAGCAACTGAATGAGGTTCTGGAAAAAATGAAATCAGAAATAATGTCTCAGATAACTATAGAGATTACCAAAATAACAATACACTTAGCAACATTGGAGCAGAGAAAGAAAAAAATAGATGAGCTTAAGACATAATGGAAGCTCAGCATTGGAAAGAAATGGAATCCATAAAGCAGAATCAAGTATATATCTAGGAGAATTTTAAAAAGCCATTATTCAAATCATTCAAAGCAGATTTAGCCAGTGTGAGGATAGGATCTCAGATATTGAAGACAGGCTTGCAGTTAGCAACAAGGGAAAGAAAGATTTCTCAAAAATAGTAAGGGACCATGAGAAATCAATCCAGCAGCTGCTGGATGAGACAAAGAATAAAAATTTTTTAATTTAAAGAAAAAAACCAAAACAAAAGAAAATGTAGAAATAATACAGAATTTCAAAAAAAATAGTAACACTAAGAAATCACTAGTTGATAAATTACATATTGTCATCTTAGAAATAGTTGTTCAATTACAAGATCAAAGCATAAAAAGTGGAAAATCAAAAAATGACAGTGCAAATCATTCTTTTCAATGATCCAACAAAAACAGTAATATGGCTATGTATCTTACATGGTTAAACATACATATAGTTATATCCTTTAGAGCACTTTCCTTCCCTTTCATTTTTACATTAGCTATTATACATTTTGGATCCTATTACTTCTACAGTTTTTATTACTTTTTACACTAAAGAGACAAAGTGATATTTACAAATATGAGTCTAATTTATTTCACTTATGAGGATAGTCTCAAGTTACCTTCATTTACCTATAAAACACTAAAAATCATCCTTTTATAGCTGAGTAATATCACATTGTATAAAAATACCACATCTTTTTCATCCACTCTGCAGTTGATGGGGATTTTGGTTGTTTCCAAGATTTAGCTATTACAAATTGTGCTGCTATCATTTAAGATTGATTAGAGTTAATGGAAAACAGGAGATACCACAAATGACATTTTTAAACTGTTCATAGACATTACAGAAGAAACCTTTCCTGGTAGAGAAAAAGAATTTGACATACAAATAAGTGAGACATATAGAATTCCAATTAGCAACAATAAAAAAAATTTACAGCCAGGCATATCATAGTCAGGATTCCAGAAATTCAACGCAAGAATTGAATCTTAAAAGCTGTTAGGGAAAAGAAACAAATCACATATAAAGGAAAGCCCATCAGAATCACAGCTGACTTCTCAGTACAAACTCTCAAGTCAAAGAGAACTTGAAGTGAAGTACTCCAAGCTCGAAAGGAAAACAACTTTCAACCCACACTGATGTACCCCACAAAACTATCTTTCAAAGTTGATGGAGAAATAAGATACTTTCATGACAAAAGAACATCTGAGGAAATTTATGACTACCAAACCAGCACTCCAAAATGATTTGAAGGACACACTAGGAAAAGATAATAAGGACTACAGTTTCATGAACTCCAACAGAAGGAACCCAACAGGAAAGGCAAACAATTAGAGGGAAGGAAAAAAAGTGAGGGGAACTCACCAACAGGAAAATAACATGACAAGGATAAGTTAATACATATCAGTTTTAACCATCAATGTTAATGGTCTCAAGTCACCAGTCAAAAGACACACACTGGCAGAATGGGTCATGAAGCAAGATCCAACAATATGTTGTTTACAAGAAACACTTTTAATTCAAAAAAAATTCATAGGCTGAAAGTGAAAGGTTGCAAAACAATACTCCATGCAACAGAAATCCAGAAAAAAAGCACAGGTATTCTATTTGCAGACAAAGTGAATTTCAAGCCAAGTCTGATTAAAAGAGATAATGAAGGTCACTACATCCTCATAAAGGAAACAATCCGAGAGGAAGAGCTAATAATCATAAATAGATATACAATAAATACCGTGCACCCAACTATATAAAACCATTACTAATGGACATGAAAAATCAAATAAGCCCTAATACAATTGTATATGGAAGCCTCAATACCCCACTGTCACAAAAAGACAGATCAACTAGACAGAAAATCAATACAGAAATACAAGAAATCAAACTTTTGAACAAATGGACTTAGTAGATGTCTAAAGTGTTCCTGCCCACAACATCAGAATACACAATCTTCTCAGCTGCACATGGGACATTATCCAAAAGAGACCATATACTGGCTTATAGAATATGCTTAAGTAAATACAAAAGAATTGGAATTTTCCCATGCATACTGTCAGACCACAGTGTAATCAAATTGGAGATCCATGCCAAAGGAAAACACAAGAACTTCATAAACACATGGAACTTAAATAGCACCCTACTGAACAACCCATGGATCACAGATGAAATTAAAGAAGAAATTAGAGTTTTTACAGTTGAATGATAATGGCAATACAACATACTCAAACTTAGGGGACACCATGAAGCTGTCTTAAGAGAAAAATTTATAGTAATAAATACCCATATCAGGAAAACAGAGCAAGTGCATGTAAACAACTTAATGTTGAACCTCAAATTTCTGGAAGAAGAAGAGCAGGTTAAACCAAAAGTTCATACAAAGGAGGAAATTATAAAGATCAGAGCAGAAATTAACACACTGGAGACTAAAAAAAAAACAATACAAAGAATCAATGAATCAAGTTGGTTCTTTGAAAGATTAAATAAAACTCACAAACCTTTAGGCAACCTTATCAAGAAAAGGAAAGAAAAGACTGAAATCCAGGCAATTAGGAATAAAAAGGACAAAATCACAGCAGGCCCTACAGAAATCCAGAAGATCACCTATACCTACTATAGACATGGACAGATTCCTAATACCTACAAATTACCAAAGCTGAATCAAAAAGATATAAAAATCCTAAATAAGCCTATACCAATCAGTGAAATTGGAGATGTAATTAAAAACCTATCAACAAAAAAAAGTTCAGGAACTGATGAATTCACTGCTGAATTCTATAAGAATTTTTTTTGAACTGGGGATCAAACTCATGACCTCACGCTTATCAGGCAGGTGCTTATGCTGCTGAGCCAAATCCCTGGCCCTCTACAAGAAATTTAGATAAGACCTAACACCACTACTTCTAAAACTTTTTAATGAAATCAAAAAAGAAGCAATACTCCCAAACTCATTTTGAAAGCAAGTATTACCCTGATACCAAAACCAAAGAAAGATACAACTAAGAAAAAAATTATAGGCCAATTTTCCTAGTGAACATAGATGCAAAAATCCTTACTAATATATTGGTAAATAGAATGCAACAAATCATCAAAAAAGATTATATACCATGATCAAGTGGGATTCAATCCAAGGATGCAGGGATGGTTCAACAAACATAAATCCATAACTGTAGTACACTATATTAATAGAGCCAAGGACAAAAATCATAGAATCACCTCAATAGATGCAGAAAAAGCTTTTGACAAAGTCCAGCACCCATTCAAGATGAAAAGCCAACAGAAAATTAGAATAGATGATCTTTATCTCAATCTGATAAAAGCCATCTATGACACACCAACAGCCAACATTGTACTAAATGGACAAAAACTGAAAGCTTTAACTCTAAAATCAGAAATAAGACAAAGATATCCACTGTCCTCACTCTTATTCATCTTGGTCCTGGAAACATTAAATGGAGCAATCAAAAAGAAATTAAAGGAATAAAGTTTAGGAAAGGAAGAAGTTAAGCTATCATATTTGCAGATGACATGATACTCTACATAGAATATCCCAAAAACTCCACCAAAAGACTACTAGATTGAAAAGTAAATTCAGTAACATAGCTGGATACAAAGTTAATACTCAAAAATCAGTAGTATTCCTGTACATGAATAACTCACTGAGAAAGGAATCAGGGAAATAACATCATTCACAATAGCATCCAAAAAAAAACCCTAAAATACCTAGGAAATAATCTAACAAAGGATGTGAAAGAGATCTTTATGGAAATCCACAGTATTCTGAAAAAGGAGATAAAAGAATGTTAGAAAATGGAGAGCTATCCTATGATATTGAGTAGTAAGAACTAATATAGTGAAAATGACCATACTTCCAAAACTGTTACACAGATTCAGTGCAATCTCCATCAAAATTCCAATAGCACATCTCACAGAATTAGAGAAAACAATCCTAAAATTCATCTGGAACCAAAACATACCTAGAATAGCAAAGATAATCCTGGGCAACAAAGACAAGACAGGAGACATCACAATTCCTGACTTGAAATTGTACTATCAACCTACTGTGATAAAAACAGCATGGTACTGACAAAAAAAAAAAACAGGCCCTAAAATCAATGAAACAGAGTAGAAGATGCACAAAACACTCCAGACACACTAAGCTGCCTTATCTTTGACAAGGTGCCAAACACATTCACTGGAAGAGATATAGCCTCTTTAATAAATGGTGCTAGAATAACTGGCTTACACATACTGAAAAATAAAATTGAACCTACATCTTTCATCATGCACTAAGCTAAAATTAGAACAGAACAAAGACCTTAATATTAAAACAGAAACATTTAACCTGCTGAGAGACAGAGTAGGTAGATGTCTTGAAGAAACTGGTGTAGGTAACGACTTTATGAACAAAACCCCTATTGCGCAGGAACTATCATGGAGGATCAACCAGTGGAATCTCATTCTAATGAAAAACTTTCTCATAGCAAAAGAAACTACCAACAGAGTGAAGTGACACCCTGCAATGTGGGAGATGTTGTTTTCCAGCTGTTCCTCAGACAAAGGATTACTATTGATAACCTATAAAGAACTCAAAAAAAATTAATCTTCTCTCATTTAAAGATCCAATCCAAAAATGGGCAGCTGAGATGAACACATATTTCTCAGATGAAGAAATACAAACAGCAAATAAATATGTGGAAAATGTTCAACATCACTGTTCATTCAAGAGATGCAAATTAAAAGAACACTGAGATTTCACCCTACCCAAGAAAGAATGGCTGCTATCAAGAAATTAAGGATTAACAAATGCTGGAGGGGCTTTGGGAAAAAAGGAAACTTTCTCCAATGTTGGTGGAGGTGTAGACTGGCATAACCACTGTGGAAATCAGTGTGGAGATTCCTCAAAAAAGTAGGACTAGAAGCCCCATTCCATGCAGCTATTCCCCTTCTGCATATCTTCCCAAAAGAATTAAAAACATCATACCACAGCAATACATGTGCACCCATGTTTATAGCAGAAAAATTTGTAATAGCTAGATCTTGGAAAAAACTTAAATTCCTATTGCCTGAGGAATGGATAAAAAAGATGTAGTTTTATACAATGGAGTACTACTCAACCATAAAGAAGGATAAACTTGAGGCTTTTATAAGTTAATGGATGCAAATTGAGACCATACTCATAAGTGAAATAAATCAGACACACATGTGTAAACATTGTATTGTCTCACTAATGTGAGAAACTGAAAGAAACAACATATGTACATGTATTTGTATATGTATATAAAAATAGTTCAGATAGTTACACTACCTATTTTTATGAGTTCATTAGAGAGAAAGATTTGTGTTGGTATTCTTTGGACAATTGAATTCAGATGTCTTGTTCTCTGGGTAAGTGATTTGGGTATGACAATGTGCAATGTAGTTACCATTGTTGCCATCTGATTGATGTGTTTTGAAATTTTGTTTTATTTTTTCTCTTTGAAATAAAATGGATTTTTAAAAAAGAAATAAATTAGACACAGGTAGCCAGCCCATCATGCAGTGTACACTGCAGGCAAGATCAAGCACAAGGAAAAATACAAAACAAGAGTGAGAAATGAAAGCAGTGGGTGAACCAAGGGACCAGAAAGACAAGGTCAGGCCCAGGTGTGGGCACACACAACAGTGAATGGGACCAGTGACAACAAGATCAGGCCCTTTCTGATGTGCACATGCAACCCCAAGTGAAATCAGCAACACAGAAGTCTCTGAAACACCAGTGAGGGCATCAGTTGCTAAGCTAGGTGAACCAACCTGGTGCTTCAGCACATAGACATACAGAATTAAAGCAGGTGGGGCTGCCATTCTACATTAAAGGGCTTTGGAAAACTCCAACAACAGAACAGTCCTGGCCCCACTTCCAAAGACTGAGATCAGCTTCAAACCCAGCACAAATACTATAGTAAATCTGGCTGGAATATCCAGCACATTGCTGGGAACTGAGTGGGACACTACCATAGGCCTATGAACTCCACAGAAATTTACTACTTTTATTTGATTGGTTATCCTTTTTCTGTATTGTTGGGGCATTTTGTTTTGCTTCTTTTTAAATGAAAAGAGAATAAAAACAATGATATAGCCTATTTTCAAAACAAAATGATAGGAAGTTAGCAATGGTTTTGTTTTTGTGGTTATCCTTGTTTTTGGTGGGTTTCTTCTTGTTATTCTTTCCTCCTCTCTTTTTTTCATTAATTGAGCTTATTATCTTTTTTTTGTTTTCTTCTACTCATATTCTCTCTCTTTACTCAACCTCCTCTTGAAATTATATCTTCAATGTAGTGAACATTTTCACTTTTCTTCCTAATTCACTTCAATACTTCTACACTTTCTGTTTCATCCAAGCTCTCTCCTATGTCCTCCAACTTTCCAAAACTTGTGTGATCACCTTTTGCCATCCAGTCTTGTTTCCACCATATTTGACCTCAATAATCTCTCTATCTTGACCCCTTCCCCTCTTGACAACACTTCACACACACACACCCCACTCCAAAGGGTGAAATCACTCCACTAAGGGGGAAATCATTGTATGCTAGTTGTTGGTATACGTTGGGTTATGTTATATAACTATAAAATTTGATCCTATGGTCAAAGATATTGGGTTAAAAGCTACTATAGTTTATCAGTAGTGGTACTTGATGCTATTGTTATTGCTAGCTGAACTGCTGTAGCCAGAATATCATACATGTCATAAACAATTTTTATCCCTTACATGATAACACTGATTTATTCAGTCATAATCATAATCAGTAAGAAAGGACTCAGTGCTGAACCAAATAGCAATTATTCATCCTCAATAAATAGGAAATGTAGGGCTGAGGATTTAGCTCAGCAGCATAAGCACCTGCCTTGCAAGCATGAGGTCATGAGTTTGATCCCTGGTACCAAAAAAAAGGAAATATAGGTCCTTGAAACAGACATAAAAGACTACCTATATCTAGAAGACATCCTTGAAAAATAAACATCTCCTAGAGAAGCCTTGAAGTCAAGCACTGGGAATTTTTGATATGATAGTAGCAGAAATGGAAAAGGCTATAGAAAAAATAACCTCTCAGATACAAAAAGTAATGATGACCAAAATGAAAGATACTAGAGTAGACATAGATTTTTTTAAAAAACAAAAGACATTGTAGTGTATTGTTAACCAATGGTCAATTTAAACACCAGCTGAACTGAATCAGCATGGTACTGAGCATGGATGGCCCACCTGAGGACTGCTGACAGCATAAAAAGCAAACTTGGAGAAGAGTAGCATTGTGGATTGCTTGGGACCTTATTGCTGAGAGTGGCTGTGGTTCTCTTGGGGGAGATTTGATCCTTATTTTGAGCTTTGCTTCCTGGCTCCTGAAAGGAAAATATGTGCTGTTTAATGTCCAGTAGAAGTTTGTAACACTGGCTTCCTGGTTTGTACTTGGCTGTTCTCATTGTCCAAAGAGCTCAGGACCTCACTTAGCTGAAGATGGCTGTGGTAATTTTCAGGTGAGCCCTGGTCCTTATTTTGAGTGTCACTTCTTGCCTCTAGTACAGAACCCTTGGCCTGCTGTCTCATATCCTTCACCCCACTGTCACAGACTTTGTAGCTTCCACCACTAACCTTTGGGCCTTCCAGCATAGATTTGTGTGACAGACTTGCACAGGTCTTGGGTTTTCAGCTCAACTTGTGCAGGTTATTGCCATTGGATCCAGGCCTTTGGCTGGATTTTCTATGTTGTTCATGTTGTTTACAGGTTTCCTGCACTTTCTTTGTATTTGATCCTTTGGGTGATCATTATAAACAGTATTATAAATTATGTGTCTTGTATATAATTGTTCTCCTTGCAACCCCTGACTACAAAGACCATAAGAAAATGGTGGAAACCATAAATGCCCAACATAGGAAAGAAATGGAATCTGTAAAACAGATCCAAACAGAAATCCAAGAGATCAAAACCTCCATTGAAAGTATACACAATAGACTAAATAAAGGCAAGGATAGACTATCAGATAGAGAAGACATGGATTTCAGTTAATGACCATGAAAAGAAAGATATCTTTAAAATAGCAAGAGATCATGAAAAGTAAATCCAACAACTGCAAGATAAAGCAAACAAGAACAACATAAGATTGATCAGGGTCAATGAGAAAGCCAGAGAGCACAAATGCCATAAAAAAAAATCTCCTTCACAGAACTAATGGCAGAAAATGGATAAAGAATTTGACATACAAATAAATGAAGTATATAGAACTTCAAACAGCCAAGACCAAAATAAATTTACACCAAGTCATATAATAATCCAGATTCCATAAATTTAGCACAAAAACACATTATTGAAAGTAATTAGAGAAAAAACCTGTAATCCCAGCACTTGGGAAGCTGAAGCAGGAGGATTGTTTGAGTTTGAGCCCCACCTGGGCTACAAAGTGAGCTCAAGGCCAGCCTTAACTGCATGGTGAGATCCCATCTCAAAAAGACAACATTTTTTAAAAAATAAAGTAATTAGAGTAAAGAAACAAATCACCTATAAAAGAAAACCCATCAGAATCACAGCAGACTTCTCAACACAAACCCTCAAGTCAAGGAGAGCTTGGAATACAGCATTTCAAGCCCTAAAATAAAACATCTTCCAATCTAACTGGATGTAATCTGCAAGCCAATCTTTCAATACTGATGGAGAAATAGGATATCTCCATGACCAAGAACACCTAAAGAAATTCATGACCACCAAACCAATTCTTCTGAATGCTCTGAAGGATATATTAGAAAGAGAAAATGAAAACTGCAATTACAAGAACATGAATAAAAAGAAACCACCAGGTAGGGCAAGCAATTAAACAGAAGGGGGAAAGAAGAACTGACAAGAAAACAATCTGAGAAAATAGGCCAATACATATCTGCTATAAATGTCAATGTAAGTGGTGTCAATTCACCAAGCAAAAGAAACAGACTGGCAAAATGGATCAAGAAGCAAGATCCAACAATATGCTGCATTCAAGAAACACACTTAACTCAAAAAAAAATTTTACAGGCTGAAGGCCAAAGAATAGAAAACAACACTCCATGCTGCAGGAACCCAGAGAAAATCAAGGGTAGCTATTGTATTTGCAGATAATGTGAACTTCAAGTCAAGACTGATCAAAAGGATAAAGAAGGTCACTACATACTTGTTATGGTAATAATCCAGGAAGAATAAATAATAACCATAAATATATATGCACCAAACATCATTATACCCAACTACACAAGAGAAATATTAATAGAAATGAAAAATCAAATAAACACTAACACAGTGGTAATGGGTGTCCTTAATACCTCACTTTCAGTATAAGATGGATCAACTGCACAAAAAATCAAAAAATAAATGTCAGAGCTAAAACAAACCTGTGAACAAATGGACTTTTATAGGTCTACAGAGTGTTGCACCCCACAACATCAGAATACACATTCTTCTCAGGTATACATGTGACATTTTCCAAAGTAGGCCACATATTAACCCATAGAACATGTTTAAGTAAATTCAGGGAAACTGAAATTGTCCCATGCATATTATCTAAACATAGAGCAATGAAATAGGAATAGCAAAAGAAAGCACAAAAAGTACATAAAAACACAGAAACTGAAAAACATCCTCCTGAACAAAGAATGGATCACAGAGTAAATTAAAGAAAAATTAAACATTTATCTACAATTAAATAAAAATGCCAATACAACATATCAGAACTTATGGGGCATAATGAAAACAGTCATATAAAGGAAATTTATAGCAGTAAATTCCAGGAAATTTATAGCAGTAAATTCTCAGGAAAACAGAATGAGATAAAACAAAAAATGTAATGTTGAATTTCAAACTCCTAAAAAGTAAGAACATATCAAACCCAAAGTTTGCACCAGAGAAGAAATTATAAAGATCAGGCCTGCACTCCACTCGCAAGCCAAAAGTGTGCACAGTGTTCTCCATCCTGCAGTGCAACCTCGGCACGTCTTCTGGAGCCTCGTAGGACTTCGCCCAGGATCCCCCATCACTGGAGGACCCTCAGGAAGATCCCCCTGAGCCTAGTTGGGCCCCATCCAGCAATCCCAAGTGACTGGGAGCCACTTGGTGAGGCCTGACTAATGACCTCCACACAACTGGGGAAATTCCATGCAGTAAGGACAGATATTTTCAACCCAAGAAACAACTGAGACCTTGCCTTCAATTTCCCTAAAGGATATAGGAAAATGACAAAATGAAAGAGCAAAATGCAATTTCAAACCTCCAGCCCATCCTAGGTAAGCCTAGGAGACATGGACATAGAAGAAAACGTAAACCATACACCTGAAACTCCTGAAATGATAGCAACTGAAGTAAAGAAACAACTCCAAGAAGCTATAAAAGAACTTAGATCAAAAATATCTCCCAGGTTAAAGAAAAAATGATAAACATCATTTTTTAAATGCTGAACACATCTAAAGAAGACACAGTTTAAAAATTAGAGGAATACTGCAAAAAGATGGAAACCTTGAATAAACAGTATAAGAAATAAACAATGCATGAAACATTTAAAGAAATATCCGTGAAATCAAAAATTCCATCAAAAGTTGGCAAAACCACCCCAATGAAGGTGAAGATAGACTTTTAGACATTTAGACAAGATTGCAGCTAGTGAACAGGAAAGATATTTCAAAAATAACAAGGAATCAGGAAATAACAATTCAACAGCTGCAAGATGATACAAAGAAAAACAACATAAGATTGATAGGTATATTCTATTTTGTTTTGTATGAATTTGTTGTGTGTGAAGATATAGACAACCATTTAGAAGAAAACAAGAGACATTATGGTAACCACTGTAGATCTTCTATTGCCTTGTTTTGAAATCGGTGTCACTTACGTTGTTTCCTTCTGATATGCTTTGTTCTGTTTGGCTATGTTTAGTTTTATCCATTCTTTAAAAAATTAAATTTTAAAAAAATATATTGAGGGCCATGGGTTTAGCTCAGTAGTGTAAGTGCCTATGAGGTCATGAGTTTGATCTCCAGTACCAAAAAAAAAAAAAAAAAGATTAATAGGTATAAAAAAAAAGGTGACAACACAAATTATATCAAAAGACTGTTAACAGAGGTAATAGCCAAAAATTTCTCAAACATGGGAATGGAAATTAACATACAGACAAATGAAGCATATAGAACTCCAAATGGCCATAACCAAAATAAAACTATTCCTGGACATATAATAATCGGCATCCAGCTAGCCACTCTGGTAAGTGGCTGTGGCCTGACAAGCCATGGCTGCTCCAGGGTGAGAGTCATTGGTGTTTCCTGAGCTCCACGCCATGTTGGAACTTGAGGCACTGGGAAAACAAGCAGCCAGCTCACCAATCTGGTAAGTGGCTGTAGGCCTGCCAGAGCACGGGTAAGAATCAAACATCTATCCCTCCCACCCACCTCAACTCTCATTAGCATGTGGGAGCCGGAGGTCTCAGTATCTCTTGGGAGGATGAATGTATGCAGTGTGGCAAGTAAGGGGGATTTCCTTCTACCATCTCTTTGAAGGCAAATATTTTTATTGCTGTTTTGCTCAGTTCTGAATAATGGCACTTCTCTATTTAGTATTCTGTTTTTATAAGTTTGGTATTTCCTTCCATTTTGCTCTACCTGATTGAAAGAACAGCTAATGTGAAAAGAACAGGATGTACTATTGTGCCTATTGCTGTTGTCCCGGTGACGTGCTGTGAGGATCTATGCCAGTTTCACTGCACTGTCTCAGTTGGTTTTGTTCTGTCTTGTTCTGCTATATCTTTCTACCTTCAAAATAAATAAATAAATGATAAAGTATCAAAATACCTCCAAAAACTCCCAACTCCACCAAAGCTGATCCATGGGGCATGAATGAGGAGAAACTCAAAAACAAAGCAACAGAATTATATAAGGTGATTTAAAAGTAAATAACAACAACAAAAACAATCAGTAAGGTGCTGAGCAAGCTGAAACATGATATAAATAAACAGATAATGGACTTAAAAAGCAAAAGGAGGAAAAGAAAGTACTCTAAAGGATATAACTGCATGTATGTTTAAGTGTGTAGGATTAATAACCATGTTGCTAAGTTTTTACTGTATCATTGAACAGAACTGTTTGCAGCTTCACTGTTTGAAGGTGCAAGCACATTTTATGATTTGATTTTGTAACTTGAGCAACTATGTCTGGGAAGACAATATGTAATTTATCAACTAGTGATTTCTTACTGCTTGTTTTTTCCTGAAATTCTGTATTGTTTCTACCCCTTTTTCTGTTTTGCTTTTTTTCTCTTTAAATAAAATTTTAAAATAATAAATTTATAAAATAATAAATTTAAAATTATAAATTTAAATTATAAAATTTAAAATTAAAATAATAAATTTATAATAAATTTTATTATTATTAAAATAATAATAATCAGAACCAGAATCCCAGATTTCCAATATAAGAATAGAATAGTAAAAGCTGTTAGAGAGAAGAGACAGTTCATCTATAAAAGAAAGCCTATCAAAATCGCAGCAGACTTTTCAACACCAACAATGAAGTCAAGAAGAGCATGGAGTGAAGTATTTAAGATCCTAAAGGAAAATGACTTCCAACCCAGGTAATATACCCTGAAAAACTGTTCTTCAAACTTCCTAGAGAAATAAGATGCTTCCATGACAGAATAGATGAAGAACTTCGTGACCACCAAATCAACCCTTGAAAGAACACCAAAAAGCATTCTAGACAGACATAGGAAAAATCCACTAAGCAAGACATACAATTAAACAGAGGGGAAAGGTAAAGAACCAACAGAAGAAAGATAACATGGCAAAAATAAACCAATATATATCAGTTATAATCATTAATGTAAATGGCCTCAATTCACAAATTAAAAGAAACAGACTGGAGAACAGATCAAGAAACAACATCCAACCATATACTATACACATGAATCCCATCTAACTCAAAAGGAAACTCATAGGCTGAAAGTCAAACAATGGAAAAATAATACTTCATGCAACAGGAACTCAAAAAAAAAAGCATTGGGTAGCTATTCTGTTTGTAGACAATGTGAACTTCGAACCAAGAAGGATCCAAAGAGATAAAGATGGTCACTACATACTAATCAGGGAAAAACTTCAAAAGGAAGATATAACAATCTTAAATATAAATACACCAAACTCAGGAGCACCCAGATCTCCAAAACAAATATTAACAGATATAAAAAATCAAATAAGTGATAACACAATTATAACAGGAGACCTTAACATGCCATTGACACAAAGGGACCGATCAACTTGACAGAAAATCAGCAAAGAAATAACAGAACTGAATCACACCTGTGAACAAATGGACTTAGTGGACATGTACAGAATATATATATATACACACAACATCAGAATATACATTCTTCTGAGCAGCACGTGGGACATCCTCTAAAATAGACCATATACTGCCCACAGAACATGCTTAAATAAATGCAAAGAAGGGAAATTATCCCATGCATGTTATGGGTCATACCACAATGAAACTAGAAATTAATGAGAAAAGAAACTGCAAAAACCCCCACAAATACATGGGAATTGAATAATACACGAGCAATTGGTGGGTCATAGAGTAAATTGAAGAAATTAAACAATATCTGTAAGAAAATTATAATATAAATACAACTTACCAGAACCTGTGGGTTGCAATGACAGAAGTCCTTAGGGGAAAATTTATTGTGATGAATACCCACATTAAGAAAACAGAATGAACAAAAATAAATAATCTGATGCTACACCTCAAACATCTAGAAAAAGAAGAGCAAGTCAAGCCCAAATCCGAAAGAAGGAAGGAAATATAAAGATCAGAGCAGAAATCAATGCAATAGAAACTAAGAAAACAATACAAAGAATCAATGAATCAAAAAGTTTGTTCTTTGAAAGAATAAATAAATTGACAAGTCTCTAGCCAACCTTATTTTAAAAAGGAAAGAAAAAACTCAAATTCGTGCAATAAGGAATGAAAAGGATGAAATCACTACAGACTTTATGCAAATACAGAAGATCATCAATACCTATTTGGAAAACCTCTACTCCCATAGGTTTGATAGCACAGAAGAAATGGGAAGATTCCTAGAAACATATAAACTACCGAAGCTGGGTCAAGAAGATGTAAAACTACTGAATAACTCAATTTGAACTAATGAAATTGAAAATGTAATTAAAACCTTACCTACAAAGAAAAGCCCAAGACCAGATGATTCACTGTGGAATTCCACAAGAAATTCAAGAAAGACTTAATACCAGCACACCTCAAACTATTCAATGAAACTGAAAGGGAAGCAATTTTCCCTAACTCATTCCTGGAAGCAAGAATTACTCTAATACCAAAATCAGAGACAGACCCAACCAAAAAATAGAACTACAGGCCAATCTCTAATGAACATAGATGCAAAATTTTCAATAAAATACTGGCCAACAGAATGCAGCAAATCATCAAGAAGATTATACACCACAACCAAGTGGGATTCATCCCAGGAATGCAAGAATGGTTCAACATACACAACTCAATAAGTGTAACCCACCATATCAACAGAGCCAAAAATAAGAATTATATGATCATTTCTATACATGCAGAAAAAGCTTTTGATAAGATCCATCACTCATTCATGATAAGAACCCTACAGAAAATTGGAATAGATGGTCTTTACCTCAATATGATAAAAGCCATCTATGACAAACCAACAGGCAGCATAATATTAAATGACAAAAAACTGAAAGCTTTTACTCTAAAATCAGGAACAAGAAAAGGATGTCCATTATCACCACTCCTATTCAATATAGTGCTGGAAACATTAGCAAGAGCAATTAGAAAGGGGAGAGAAATAAAAAGAGTAAAGATAGGAAAAGAAAATTATCATTATTTGCAGATGACATGATACTTTACATGGAAGACCCACAAAACTCCATTGAAAGATTCCTAGGTAAAATAAATAAATTCAGTAATGTAGCTGGATATAAGGTCAAAACTCAAAAATCAGTAGCATTTCTATACAGAAACAACAAACTCACTGAGAAAGAAATAAAGGAAGTCACACCCTTCACAAAAAATAGGATATTTAGGAATCAATCTAACAAAAAAAGCAAAAGATCTATTCAGGGAAAATTATACTACTGTATTATTTAATTTTCATGTGTTTGTGGAGTTTTTGCTGTTTCTTTTGCCATTAATTTCTAGTTTCATGGCACTATGATATGAAATCGAAGAGGATCTCAGAAAATGTTCATGGATAAGAAGAAAAAATATTGTGAAAATGGCTATTATCCCAAAATCATTATAGAGATTTAATACAATTCCAATCATATACCACTAGCATACCTCACAGATCTAGAGAAATCATTCCTAAAATTCACCTGGAACCAGAAAAGACCTAGAATAGCAAAGGCAATTCTGGACAAGCAAGGAAGGAGGCATCACAATCCTTGACTTGAAGCTATACTACAAAGCTACTGTAATAAAATCAGCATGGTACTGGAATAAAAACAGACCTGAACATCAGTGGAATAGATTAGAAGATACAACTACAACTACAAACATATTCAGACACCTTATCTTTGACAAAGGGGCCAAATATGCTCACTGGAAGAAAGATAGTCTCTTTAATAAGTGGTGCTGGAAAAACTGGCTCCCCATAGGCTGAAAACTAAAACTAGACCCATGCCTATCACTATATACTAAACTAAATTCAAAATGGATCAAAGATCTAAATATTAAAACAGAAACACTAAACCTGCTGGAAGACAAAGTAGTAGAAATCTTGAAGACATGGGGTAGGCAGAAAACTCATGAACAAAGATCAAACCACATGGGAAATATTTCCTGGAATCAATAACTGGGATCTCATCTTACAAAAAGTTTTGCATGTCAAAAGAAATCTAAAACAGAATAAAAAAGAAACCCATGAATTTTGAAAAAGTCTTTGTCAACTGTCCCTCAGACAAAAGACTGCTGTCTAGAACATATAAAGAATTTAAAAAATCAGACCCCAAAATTCAAAGACCCAATCCAAAAATGGGCATCTGAGATGAATACACAGTTCTCAGGTAACAAACGCTAGAGAAGCTGTGGGGAAAAAGGAACTCTTCTGCACTGTTGGTGGGAGTGTAGACTGGTTCAATAACTGTGGAGGTCAGTATGGAGGTTCCTCAAAATTTTGAGATTGGAAGTCCCATTTGACCTAGCTATTCCACTTCTGGGCATATTCCCAGAAGAATTGAAAACATCATATTACAGTGATATATGTGCACCCATGTTTATAGCAGCACAATTTGTAATAGCCAGATCTTGGAAACAATCTACATTTCCATCAATTGAGGAATAGATAAAAATGATGTGGTACTTTTGTACAATGTAATACTATTCAGCTATAAAGAATGATCACATTGAGATTTTTATAGGTAAATGGATGCAACTTGAGACCATACTCATAAGTGAAATAAATCAAACTCACTTGTATAAATACTGTATTGTCTCCCTACTCTAAGAAATGGTAAGATACTCTTATGTGCTCTTATTTATTGTGGATAACTCAATAAATACTGTGAAAGGGTAAGAATCTGGTCAAAGGGGAAAATGATAACTCAGAGAAAAGGAGAAAAAAGGAGGGGAAACGAAAAAATATCTAAATTTGTATAAACACACTTAAGATAGCTAAGATGATTGTGCTACAAATTCTATTAGTTCTTGAAACAAAACAGTTAACTTTCATAGAATTGGAACAATTTTTCATGTTTGGTGATCTAAGGAACTTGTTTGAAGATCACTATGTAAAATAACAACCCTAGTTATGCTCCTATCGCCTTGCTTTGAAGGCATGTATTGTCATTGTTTTGGGATATAGACCATCTATTTCAATTTTCTGTAGGGTTTGTATCATGAATGGGTCAAACCAGGGAAAGATCCAACCAAAAGAGAAAACTAAAGGCCAATCCCCCTACTGAGCACAGATGCAAATATTATCAGTAAGATACTGGTAAACAGAATATAGCAAATCATCAAGATTATACACCATAATCCAGTAGCATTAATCTCAAGGAGGCAGAGATGTTTCAACATATGCAAATCAATAAATGTAATACACCATATTATCACAGCCAAAGACAAAAACACAGGATCATCTCAATAGATGCATAAAAAGCATTTGACAAAACATTTGACCCATTCATGATGCAAACCCTAGAGAAAATTGAAATACATGGTTTATATCTCAATCTGATAAAGCCATATATGACAGGCCAACAGCTAACATAATAAATGGTCAAAAACTGCAAGCTTTACCTCTAAAATAAGGAACAAAACAATGATGCTCACTATCACTACTCCTATTTAATATAGTTCTGGCAACATTATCCAGAAAATTTAGACAAGGGAAAGAAATAAAAGGAATAAAGATAGGAAAGGAAGAAGTTAAATTATCATTATTTGTGGATAACATGATACTCTACATAGAAGACCTCAAAAACTCCACCAAAATACTTCTAGATTTAACAACAGAATTCAGTAGTGTAGCTACATATAATGTCAACACTTCAAAATCAATATCATTCCTTTACAGAAACAACAAATTCATGGAGACAGAAATTAGGGAAACCACACCCTTCATAGTAGCACATACAAAAAATGAAATACCTAGCAATCAGTCTCACAAAGGAAGTAAAAGATCTATACATTGAAAATTAAAATACACTGAAAAAAGAATATCTAAGAGGATATTAGAAAATGAAAAGATACCCCATGATCATGGGTAGAAATAACAAACATATTGAAAATGGCCATAATTCCAAAACTGTCATAGATTTAATGCAATACCATTCAAAATAACATTCCTAAAATTCATTTGGAAACAGAAGAGACCTAGAATAGCAAAAGTGATTCTGGGCAACAAAGGTAAGGCAGGGGCATCAGAATCCCTGACTTGAAATTATAATAAAAAGTTACTGTTATAAAATAGGCATGATACTGGTAAAAATAAAAACAGACCTGAGGATCGGAAGAAGACATTAGAAGATGCAGAAAAAACTTCAAGCACAGTGAGTCACCTTATCTTTGACAAAGAGGCCAAATATGTTCACTGGAAGAAATCTAGCCTCTTTAATAATGGTACTGGAAAAACTGGCTTTCTACATGCTGAAGACTAAAACTAGACCTATGTTTATCACCATGCACTAAACTAAAATCAAAATGGATGAAAAATCTAAATATTAAAACAGAAACAACAAATCTATTAGAAAAGAAAGTAGGTAGAAATATTAAAGGCTTAGGTGTAGGCAAAGAATTCATGAACAAAAACCCTTACTGCACAGGAAATACTTAAAGGAATCAACAAATAGGATCCTATTTTATTAAAAATCTTTTGCACATCAAAATAAATCATAAGCCAGTGGGACCCAGATTCCAGCTTTAGGCCCCCACCACATGCTCTAGCAGAATCCCAGTGCACAAAAAGGGACTTTGAGCCTGCTCACAGGTGGTAAGACCACCCACTGCATCCCAGACCACCCTGGGCCACAAACAGGAATGGGGGCCTAACTGGGCCACACCCAGCAACCACCAAGCAGCCAGTGGTACCCAGATTCCAGCTTTGGGCCCTCACTGTGCACTTGGGCAGAATCCCAGCCCATGGAAAGGGACTTTGAGCCTGCTACCAGTGGTAAGACCATGTGCAGTGCCCCAGACCACTCAGGGCTACACACAGGGACATGCCCAGTGACCACCAAGCAGCCAGTGGGACCCAGATTCCAGCCTCAGGCCCTGACCACACACTCTGGCGGAATCCCAGCACACAGAAAAAACTTGGAATTTAGCTCCCAGGTGGTGAGCCTTGGGCTACAGCAGATTAACTGTGCCAGTGTGGTGAGTATGCCCCTAAAATAGAGGTGTACAGTGGGTAAACAGGGCCAGTAGGAAAGCTTGCTCCAACTAACTGTAAGACCTTGATGAGTCTGAAAAGAGTGTGGGTGACCACCTTCTACACACAGAAAACATCAGGCAGAGTGAACATGACAGAACAAAAAAGCAAAATGCAGTCTCAAAAATCTAGTCCACAAGAAACAAGTGCAGGAGATATTGAAATAGAGAATCCCAAAAGTAACACACTGGGAACCTCTGAAAACATAGTGAGTGAAATAAAAATTTACTCCATGAAGCTATAGAGGAAATCAAATTAGAAGAACTCTCCCACGTAAAGACAGAAATAACAACCTTAGTAAAGGAGTTGCTGAGCACAGCTAAAGAAGAAATTGAGAAAAAAGTACAGGAGCATGAGAAACTGATTGAAACCTTGAATGAACAATAGAGAAAACATGCAGAATTCATGAAACAAACTGAAGGAGACATCCAAGAAACAAGAAATTCTATTCAAAGCTTGCAAAACCACTTAAATGAAGTTGAGGATAGGATTTCAGACTTTGAGGGCAGGATTGCAATTAATGATTATGAAAGGATAGAACTTCTAAAAAATAACAAAGCAGCAGGAAGTGACAATCAAATAGCTTCAAGATGATGCCAAGAGCAACAATATAAGATTAATAGGCATCAGTGAAACAGCAGGAGTCAGTGCAAATCACATAGCCAAGATATTCACATAAGTAATAGAAAAAAATTACCCAAACATGGGGAAAAAATCTGATATGCAGATAAGTGAGGCATATAGAACACCAAGCAGTCAATCAATATAAATCCACACCCAGACACATAATAATTAAGGTTTCAGACATGAAGCATAAAAAAAGAATACTAAAAGCTGTTAGAGAAAAGACACAAGTCACCTACTAAGGAAAGCCCATTAGATTCACAGCAGACTTTCAGCACAAACCCTCAAGTCAAGAAGAGCTTGGAGTGGGGAGGACCTAAAGATGGCTGATCAGTGAGCAACAAAATACACAGCCTCTGGGGAAAACAACTCATATGCCAGAATAAAACATCCTGGAGAGATCCAGACAGAGGAAGATGGATCCTCTTGACACAGGAAGAAATTAAAACATAAAAAATCTTGTCAAAAACCACAGGACTACAACTGGAACAGCTAAAAATTACAGGACACACCATTTTCACTGCAACCTGAGAAGTTAGCACCAGCCTGAATTTGCACCAGCTTGAATCCATGCTGGCCTGCAGAGACGTCCAAACTCATTCCCACCACCACTCACAGGAGCCACAGAAGCGCTGAAGTCAGGGGTTGGTGAGCCCAGTGGAGAGCAGAGCCAGTGAAGGGACCTTTATTAATCCAAGGTCAGTGCTGGGAATGAGAACCCCAAACAGAAAGGGCATGACCAAATGGGTGACATATTGGAATCAGGCAGGAGGAGCCAGAACTGGGAGCAACAGTGACATCAGTTGGTTGCTCCCTCCACAGAGCAGATTCATGGGACTTGCTTGGACTGGGTCGAGCCCCTGACTGGGACCCAATGAGCCATCCCAAACAGATTCATTGCACCTAGCACACACTACCTGGTAAAGGCTCCTTAAGTTTGGCTGTCCCGGTGGGGAGGGACAAGCATAGACAAACCCTACTTACACCTCAGTGACAAGAACAGGCAGGAGAGGGCGGAGGTCCCTCACCAGTGTGTTTTGGAGGAAATGTGGCCAGCATGGAAGGGGGCTGAGATCTGATCTGTACACCTGTATAGAGGAAGCCAGGACCATGACAGGAGACAGAGGCAAGAGGAGGCCCCAATCCCAGAACCCTGAGAGCACGATCCAAGAGAGGGATAAACAAGGGAGACTGAGGGCGGCAAACACGCAACATCAGACATGGCTTCAATGGACATTAAGAGATATCTTTGGGACCTTGTAGATGAGCTCAAAAGTGAAATATTAAATCAGGTAAAGCAATATATGAGTAGAGTAATAAAAAAATGCTAAGTATCTCTCAGGAAGATACAGACGGAAGAAGGGAGGAACACAAAAAAAGGAGAGAAACATTCAATAAAGAATATAAAGAAAATATAGAATACATGAAGCAGATTCAAAGAGACTACAAGAAAACTAAAAACTCCATTGCAAGCTGGCAAAACACCTTAAAAGAAACTAAGGATAGACTATCAAAATTTGAAGACAAGTTTGCAATGTGTGATCATGAAGGGAAAGATCTCTTAAAAATAATAAGGAAACAGGCAGTAACAATACAAAGGCTAGAAGATGACAAGGGAATCGATAATTTAAGAATAAGAAATGAGAATGAAGAAGCAGGAATATAAAGAGGTGAATTGCAAAGGCTATTCACGGAAATAATTAAGGAAAACTTCCCAAGCTTGGAAAAGACAATGACATTCCATTATGTGAGGCATACAGATTTCCAGCCACCTACAAGAAAAACAGATCTACACCCAGACATATAATAATCAAGATACCAAAAATTCAATATAAAAACAGAATATTAAAAGCTGTCAGAGAAAAGAAACAGAATACCTATAAAGGTAAGTTCATCAGGATCACAGCTGACTTCTCAACACAGACCATGAGATCAATAAGTGCTTGGATCAAAGTATTCCAAGCCCTGAGAGAAAATAACCTCCAGCCCAGATTGATGTACCCTGCAAAACTGTCACTAGAAATTAATGGAGAAACAAGATGCTTCCATGACAAAGAGGAACTGAGGGAGTTTGTGACCACCAATCCAACCCTACAGAGAATACTGAAGGACATTCTAGAGAGAGAAAAAAAATATTAGGATTTTAGGAACAGTCGCAGAAAGGCCTCAATGAGTGGGGAAGGCAGTACAATGAAGGAGAAAACTAGACAAACAAAGGCAGAAAATAGCGTAACAGAAATGAGGCAGAGAAGGATGGCTAGAATCTCTGACATAGATGGCCTTGATACACTATATTGTTAACAGTGCACCAGGATTTAAAATCCACATTACTCACACTACTCTGCTTAAATGTATTGTATTCTGTTCCATTATTCTACCTGTACTAGATTTGAGGGCACAGACAGTTATCCAGAAAATAACAGGATATAGTACGGTAATCATTCTTAATTTCCTATTAACATAATCTAAAGCTCTGTAAAGCCTACTGTTTTACCATGACTGATCATAATCAAATCTGGTTTGTCAGATAGCTGTTTTGTATTGATAGATTTTATTCAAAGCTGTTGTGATTGATAGTATCAAGTCTGAGAGTATAGGCAACTACACTTAACATGACAGGATTCACTAGAATATCCACTATGGTTTAATTATTACCTGCCTTTGAAGTTTTGTACTGTCTACAATGTTTTATATTTACTAATATTGTTATATACTGCTATATTCAATTATATTGCTATATTCAATTATGCCTGATGATATAGACAATGCTATTGAAGATAATAAGAAACAACAAAATAATCATTGTAGAGTGCCTTGTACTGAGGTTTTATATGACTTTTTGGTTTCATGTTTTTATAGGAATTTGTTTTCTTTTGTCTTGCTATTTTTTGTTTTTCCATGGAATACAGAAAGGATAGGAATACATGTAGAGACTCATCCATGCATAGCTGTTTACAGTCTCACTATTTGAGTATCTACTTTGTATGCTTTAATTTGAACAACCATTTCTAAGAGAACAATATGTAATTTATCAACTAGTGATTTCTTACTATTTATCTTTTTTTAAAATTCTCTATTATCTCTACCCTTTACATGGTTTTGTTTCTCTTTAAATAATAAAAAAAAGACTAGCTTGGAGTGAGGTATTTCAAGCCCTGAAAGAAAACAACTTTCAACCCAGACTATTGTACCCAGCAAAACTTTCATTCAAATTTAATTGAGAAACAAGATACTTCCATGACAAAGAACAACTGAAGAAATTCATGTTAACCAAACCAACCCTAGAAAGAGTACTGAAAGACATACTAGACAGAGATAAAAATGACCACAATCCCCAAACCAACAACAGAAAGAAACCAGCAGGTAGGATAAACAATTAAATAAGGGGAAAAGCAGAAAGGAAATAACTGGAAGATAACATGGCAAAGTCAAGCCAGTACACATCAGTGATATCCATAAGTGTAAATGGCCTCAATTCACCTATAAAAAGAAATAGAGTGACAGAATGGATCAAGAAACAGGATCCCACAATATGCTGTATACAAGAAACACATCTGACCCAAAAGCAAACTCATAGATTCAAAGTAAAGGATGGAAAACAGTATTCCATGCAATAGGAACCCAGAAAAAAGCAGCGGTAACTATTCTAATTGCAGACAACATGAACTTCAAACTTAAAATGATTAAGAGAGATAAAGAAGGTCACTACATACTCATTAATGGAAAAATTCAAGAGAAAGAACTAACAATTATAAATATATATACACCAAATACAGAAGCACCCAACTATGTAAGACAGACATTAATGGACATGAAAAAACAAACACATAAAACATAATTTTAACAGGGGATCTTAACAGTCCATTGTCACAAAGAGATAGATCAACTAGACAAAAAGTCATCAAAGAAATAACAGAACTGAATAATACCTGTGAGCAATTGGACTTAGTAGATGTTTACAGAGTATTCCACCCAACCACATCAGAATACACATTCTTCTCAGGAGTACATGGGACATTCTCCAAAATAGACCATATATTATCTCATAAAACATTCTTAAGGAAATGCAAAGGTATTGAAATCATCCCATGCATAGCGCATTGACACTGGAAACTAGCGGCAAAAGAAATTGCAAAACCTGCACAAATACATAGAAATTAAATAACAACCTTTTGAACAACCATTGGGCTACAGAGGAAATTAAAGAAGAAATAAAACAATAGCTACAATTCAATGAAAACACAGAGACAACATACTGTAATCTATGGGATGCAATGAAAGCAGTCTTAAGAGGAAAATATAGAGCAATAGTGTCATATCAAGAAAACAGAATGAGCACAAATAAACAACCTAATGCTCCATCTCAAGCTTCTACAAAAAGAGCAAGCTAAACCTAAAGTTCATGGAAGAGAGGAAATTGTAAAGATTAGAGCACAAATCAATGCAATTGAAACTTTAAAAAAATACAAAGAATTAATGAATCAAGAAGCTGGTCTTTTGAGAAAATAAACAAAATTGACAAACGCCTAGCTGTTATCAGGAAAAAGAAAAAAAAAAACCCAAATTCACACAATAAGAAATGAAAAGGGGGATATTACTACAGATCCCATGGAAATTCAAAAGATCATGAAACCTACTTTGAAAATCTCTACTCACATAGAGTGGAAAACACAGAGGAAATGGACAGATTTCTAGAAACATATGAACTACCAAAGCTCAACCAAGAAGACATAGCAATTTTGAATAACCCAGTATCAGATATTGAAATTGAAAATGTAATTAAAAACTTACCAACAAAGAAAAGCCCAGGTCCTGATGGATTCACAGCTAAATTCTATAAGAAATTTAGAGACAATTTGATGCCAATACTCCTTAAAGTCTTCAATGAAATTGAGAAGAAAGCAATCCTCCCTAAATCATTCCTGGAGGCAAGTATTACTCTGATACCAAAACCAGAGAAAGGTCCAACCAAAAAGGAGAACTATAGACCAATCTCACTAATGAACATTGATGCAAATATTCTCAATAAATGCTGACAAATAGAATGCAGCAAATCATCAAGAAGATCATACATCATGACCATGTGGGGTTCATTCCAGGAATGCAGGGATGGCTTAACATATGCAAAACAATAAATGTAATACACCACATCAACAGAGCCAATAATAAAAACCATATGGTCATCTCAATAGATGCACAAAAAGCTTTCGACAAAATCCAACACATTTTCATGATCAACACCCTTCATGAACTCGGAATACATGGTATCTACCTCAACTTTATAAGGTCTATCTATCACAAACCAACAGCCAACATTATACTAAATAGACAAAAACTGAAAGCTTTCACTTTAAAATCAGGAACAAGACAAGGATGTCCACTATAACCACTCATTTTCAACATAGTTCTGGAAACACTAGCCAGGGCAATCAGACAAGAGAGAGAAGTAAAAGGAATAAAGATAGCAAAGGAAGAAGTTAAATTATCACTATTTTCAGATGACACGATACTCTATATAGAAGACCCAAAAATCTCCATTAAAAGACTACTAGAGGTAGTAAACAAATTCAGCAATGTAGCTGGATACAAAGTCAATGCTCAAAAATCAATAGCATTCCTGTACACAAACAAAAAACTCACCAAGAGAGAAATTATGGAAATATCGCTCTTTACAATAACATCTAAGAAAATGAAATACCTAAGAATCAACCTAACTAAAATTGTAAAAGACCTACCTATATGTTGAAAAATATACTACACTGAAAAAGGAGATTGAAGAAGATATTAGAAAATGGAAGGACATTCCTTACTCTTGGTTAGGAAGAACCAACATTGTGAAAATGGCCATACTCCCCAAACTGTTATACAGTTTTAGTGCAATACCAATCAAAATACCATTGATATACCTCACAGATCTAGAAAAAACACTCCAAAAATTTATTTGGAAAAAGAAGAAACCTAGAATAGCAAAGGCAATTCTGGACAAAAAAGGCAAGGCAGGAGGCATCTCAATTCCTGACTTGAAACAGTGCTATAAAACCACAGTGATAAAATCAGCATGGTACTGGCAAAGAAATAGACCTGAGGATCAATAGAACAGGTTAGGAGATGCAAGAACAACTACAAAGACACTCAGCCACCTGATATTTGACAAAGGGGCTAAACATGTTCACTGGAAGAAGGAGAGCCTCTTTAATAAATTGTGTTGGAAAAATTGGCTCTCTACATGCCGAAGACTGAAACTAGATCCATGCATATCACCATGCACAAAACTAAAGTCTAAATGGATTAAAGACCTAAATATTAAAACAGAAACACTAAATCTACTGGAAGACAAGATCAGTAGAAGTCTTGGAGACATAGGGGTAGGCAGAGAATTCATGAACCAAATGCAAACTGCACAAGAAACACTTCAAAGAATCAACTGGGATCTCATATTATTGAAAAGTTTCTGCACTTCAAAGGAAATCACCAACAGAGTGAAAAGAAAACCCACAGAGTGGGAAAGACTTTTAGCCAGCAACTCCTCAGACAAAGGACTTATGTCCAAAACATATAAAGAATTGAAAACATCAAGCGCCCAAATTCAAAGACCCTCTCCAAAAGTGGGCATCTGAGATGAAGCCACAGTTCTCAGAGAAAGATATACAAATGGCAAATAAATACATGAAGAAATGTTCACCATCACTGGTCATTTGAGAAATGCAAATTAAAACAACATTGAGATTTCACCTCACTCCAGAAAGAATAGCTGCCATCAAGAAATCAACTGATAACAAATGCTAGCGAGGCTGCGGGGGGAAAAAGGAACACTGCTCCACTGTTGATGGGAATGTAGACTGATGCATATGGAGAATTCTCAGAAGACTGGGATTGGAAGTTCCATTCAATCCAGCTATTCCCCTCCTGGGTACTTTCCCAGAGGAACTGACAAGTTCATATCACAGTGATATATGTGCACCCATGTTCATAGCAGCACAGTTTGTAATAGATAAATCTTGGAACCAACCAAGATCTCCATCAACTGCAGAGTAGATGAGAAAGATGTGGTATTTTTACACAATGGAATATTACTCAGCTATAAAAAAGGATGATATTGAGGCCTTCATAGGTAAATGGACACAAACTGAGACTATCCTCATTAGTGAAATAAATAAGAAACATTTATAAATATCACATTGTGTCTCTAGCATAAAAAGTGATAAGAACTATAAGAGTAATAAAACACAATATGTGTAATTGCTATTGTAAAAAAGAGAGGAAAAGAAAGGGCTCTAAGGGAAATAACTGCATGTATGTTTGAGTGTGTAAAATAAATGACCATATTGCTGAATCTTTCTTGGATCTTTGAGCAGAACTGTTTGCAGTCTCACTGTCTTAATGTTTACTATGTATCCATTAATTTTGTAACTTGAACAACTACATCAAAGATGACAATATGTAATTTATCAGATAGTAATTTCATAATTTTTTCTCTTTTTTCTTTTCTTTTAGAATTCTTGCTGTCATTTTTCTTTTGCTTTTTTTCTCTTTAAATAAATTTTTTTAAAAAATGTATAGTTGCTATTGTAAAAAAGAGAGGAAATAGGAGGTGCTATAAAAGATATAACTGCATGAATATTTAAGTGTATAGGATTGATAACCATACTTCTAAGTTCTTGTTGGATTTTTGAACAGATCAGTTTGCAGTCTCACTGCTTGAATGTCTATTTTGTATGCTCTAATTTTGTAACTTGAACAACTATTTCTAAAAGGACAATATGTAATTTGGCAACCAGTGATCTCTTACTGTTTATCCTTTTTTTTTTGAAATTCTGTAATATTTCTACATTTTTTCTGTTTTTTCTCTTTAAATAAAAAAAATTTTAAAAATCAAAAATAGAGTGAATAGACAACTCACACAGTGGGAAAATTTCTAGCCTATTGTTCTTAGACAAAACACTTCTATTTAGAACTCATAAAAAAACTGAAAAATACAAAACTCCCCAAATTCAATGACCCAGTCCAAAAATGGGAAGCTAAAGTGAATATGTGCTTTTCAGATGAAGAAATACAAATGGCAAATAAATATGTGAAAAATCATTTAACATCATTAGTCATTCAAGAAACACAAATTAAAACAACACTGAGATCGAATCTCACCCCGCAAAAAAATGCCTATAAACAAGAAATCAACCAATAACAAATGTTGAAGGGCTGTGGAGTAAAAGTGCAACAACCATGAAAGTCAGTATGGAAAGTCCTCAAAAAACGAGGATTAAAGGTTTCATTCAAGGAAAAAAACAAGATGACCGATCAGTGAGCACCAATTTCAGAGCCTCCTGGGAGAAACAACTCATACACCAGAATAAAACACCTTGGAGAGACCCAGACAGAGGGAGATGGATCCTCTTGACACAGGAAGAAATTAAAACATAAAAAACCTCATCAAATACATAGGGACTACAACTGAAACAACTAAAAATTACAGGACTCAGCATTTTTGTTTGCGGCGACCTGCCAAATTTACAATGGCCTGACTCTGCAGAGGCTAGTAGAGCTGCCCAAACTCATTCCCACCTCTACTCACAGGAAGCAAAGCAGCACTGAAGTCAGGAGTAGGTGAGCCCAACAGAGAGCAGAGCCGGCAAAGGGACCTTCACTAATCCATGGTCAGTGCTGGGATTGAGACCCCCCCCCAAGGGAAGGGCATGATCAAATAGGCGACATGTTGGAATAGGGCAGGAGGAAGCTGAACTGGGAGTAACAGTGACTTCATTTGGTTCCTCCCTCCCCAAGGCAGATTCATGGGATTTGCTTGGACTGGACCGTGCCCCTGGCCGGGACCCAATGAGCCATCCCAAATCGATTCCCTGCACATAGCATGCACTAACTGGGTGGAGGCCCCTGCAGTTTCATTGGCCCAGTGGGGAGGGGGAGGCATAGGCAGCCACTGCTTGCACCTCAATGACAAGAGCAGTCAGGAGAGGGTGGAGGTCCCTCGCCAGATTGCTTCTGAGGAAACGTGGCCAACAGGGAACGGGGCTGGGACCTGCACTGTAACCTGTGTGAAGGAAGCCCAGACCATGACAGAAGAGAAAGGCAGGAGGAGATACCCAGCACAGAACCCTGAGAAGCCCTGATCCAGGAGAGGGAAAAACAAGGGAGACTGAGGGCAGCAAACACACAATACCAAATATGGCTCCAATGGACATTAAAAGATATCTTCGGGACCTTGCAGATGAGCTCCAAACTGAAATATTAAATCAGGTAAAGCAAGATATGAGTAGAGTAATAAAAGAAATGCTCTCAGGGAGCATCTCTCAGGAAGATACAGATGGAAGAAGGGAGGAACACAAAAAAAGGAGAGAAACATTCAATAAAGAATATAAAGAAAATATAGAATACATGAAGCAGATTCAAAGAGACTACCAGGAAATTAAAAACTCCATTGAAAGCTAGCAAAATGCCTTAAAAGAAACTAAGGATAGACTATCAAAACTTGAAGACAAGTTTGCAATGTGTGAACATGAAAGGAAAATCTCTTAAAAACAACAAGGAAACGGGCAGTAACAATACAAAGGCTAGAAGATGACAAGAGAGTCTACAATTTAAGAATAAGAAATGAGAATGAAGAAGTAGTAATATAAACAGGTGAATTGCAAAGGCTACTCATGGAAATAATTAAGGAAAACTTCCCAAGCATGGAAAAGACAATGAGATTCCGTTATGTGAGGCATACAGATTTCCAGCCACCTACAAGCAAAACAGAGCTACAACCAGACATATAATAATCAAGATACCATAAATTCAATATAAAAACAGAATATTAAAAGCTGTCAGAGAAAAGAAACAGATTGCCTATAAAGGGAAGCCCATAAGGATCACGGCTTACTTCTCGACACAGTCCATCAGCTCAAGAAGAGCTTGGAGCGAAGTGTTCCAAGCCCTGAAAGAAAATAACCACCAGCCCAGATTGATGTACCCTGCAAAACTGTCACTAGAAATTAATGGAGAAACAAGATGCTTTCATGATAAAGAGGAACTGAGGGAGTTTGTGACCACCAATCCAACCCTACAGAGAATACTGAAGGACATTCTAGAGAGAGAGAAAAAAAAATTACCAGGACTCTAGGAACAGTGGCAGAAAAGCCTCAATGAGTGGGGAAGGCAGTACAATGAAGGAGAAAACTAGACAAACAAAGGCAGAAAAATAGCTAAGCCTTGATGTTTCGGCCTTGGAGCCAGCCTACCATGACCCGAATCCTCCAAATTGTGAGCCAAATTAAACTTCTCTTTGCTTTAAATTATGGGTGCAGTATATTGTGTCCCACTGACAAGAAAGTTAACTAATACATAACTAAACCTAAAGCTTTATGGATGTTTTTCTAAGCTTAAAGATAACTAATATTTATCAGTAAGTAGCAGTGAGGCCTCTTAAGGAGCCATCTCAGCAATGAAGTTACTCTAATAATTACATAACAATATGCTTGCAAGATTAGTTGTTTCTACATTTGTGATTTAACAATGAGAAGCACCTAGACAATTGTCACTGAGATTATTAAAAACAAAATGCAAGTTTCTAGCACAAAACTTGAAAAGAGTTTTTTAAATTAAGTAGTATTTCTACAATAAAATCTTAAATTTCCATTACTTACCTATGTTACTATGGATTTCTTAGTGCTTACATCATTAAAATATAGTGAAACTGATGCTGAAATCCCTACTTCATACAGTGGTAAGAAATGATAAGTAACAATTTATTCACAAATGGATTTAAAATATGAGTACACATAGCATTTTCATGACAAAACGCCAAGTTTGCACCAGCCTGAATTTATGCCAGCTTGAATCCGCGCTGGCCAGCAGAGCCACCCAAACTTGTTCCCACCACCACTCACAAGAACCACAGCAGCACTGAAGTCAGGGGTTGGTGAGCCCAAAGGAGAGTGGAGCCAGCAAAGGGACCTTTATTATTCCACGGTCAGTGCTGGGAATGAATACCATGGGAAGGGCACAACCAATGGGAGACATGTTGGAATGGAGCAGGAGGAGTGTGAAATGGGAGCAACACTGACTTCAGTTGGTTGCTCCCTTCCCAGAGCAGATTCGTGGGATTTGCTTGGACTGGGCCACACCCCTGGCCAGGACCCAATGAGCTGACCCAAATCGATTATAATCACCTAGCATGAACTAACCCTATGAAGGCCCCTGAAGTTTGGCTGGCCCGGTGGTGAGGGGCAAGCATACACAGCCACTGTTTATACCTCAGCAACAAGTGCAGTCAGGAGAGGGTGGAGGTCCCTTGCCAGCATGCTTCAGAGGACACGTGGCCAACAGGGAAGGCAGCTGGGACTTGCACTGTAACCTGTGTGGAGGAAGCCAAGGCCATGACAGAAGAGAGAGAAGTAGGAGGAGGTCCCCAGCCCAGAACCCTGAAAGCACTGATCCAGGAGAGGGAAAAACAAGGGAGACTGAGGGCAGCAAACATGCAACATTAGGCATGGCTTCAATGGAAATTAAGAGATATCATCGGGACCTTGTAGATGAGCTCAAAACTGAAATATTAAATCAGGTAAAGCAAGATATGAGTAGAGTAATAAAAGAAATGCTCTCAGGAAGCATCTCTCAGGAAGATACAGATGGAAGAAGGGAGGAACACAAAAAAAGGAGAGAAACATTCAATAAAGAATATAAAGAAAATATAGAATACATGAAGCAGATTCAAAGAGACTACCAGAAAACTAAAAACTCCATTGAAAGCTGGCAAAAATCCTTAAAAGAAACTAAGGATAGACTATCAAAACTTGAAGACAAGTTTGTAATGTGTGATCATGAAAGGAAAGATCTTTTAAAAATAACAAGGAAACAGGCAGTAACAATACAAAAGCTAGAAAATGGCAAGAGAATCTACAGTTTAAGAATAAGAAATGTGAATAAAGAAGCAAGACTATAAACAGGTAAATTACAAAGGCTATTCAGAGAAATAATTAAGGAAAACTTCCCAAACATGGGGGGAAAAAATGACATTCACTTATGTGAGGCATACAGAACTCCAACCACCTACAAGCAGAACAGAACCACAACCAGACATATAATAATCAAGATGCCAGAAATTCAATATAAAAACAGAATATTAACAGCCGTCAGAGAAAAGAAACAGACTACCTATAAAATAAGTCCATCAGGATCACAACTGACTTCTCAACACAAACCATCAGATCAAGAAGTGCTTGGAGCAAAGTATTTCAAGCCCTGAGAGAAAATAACCACCAGCCCAGATTGATGTATCCTGCAAAACTGTCACTAGAAATTAATGGAGAAACAAGATGCTTCCATGACAAAGCGGAACTGGGGAGTGTGTGACCACCAATCCAACCCTACAGAGAATACTGAGGGACATTCTAGAGAGAGAAAAAAATACCAGGATTTTAGGAACAGTGGCAGAAAGGCCTAATGAGTGGGGCAGGCAGTAGAATGAAGGAGAAAACTAGACAAACAAAGGCAGAAAAATAGCAGAGCAGAAATGAGGCAGAGAAGGATAACTAGAATCTCTAACATAGATGGCCTTGATACACTACATTGTTAATAGTGCACCAGGATTTAAAACCCACATTACTCACACTGCTCTGCTTAGATGTATTATATTCTGTTCCAGTCATTGTACCTATACTAGATTTGAGGGTACAGACAGTAATCTTGAAAATAACAATATATAGTATGGTAATCATCCTTAATTTCCTATTAACTTAATCTAAAGCTCTGTATAACCTACACTGTTTTACCATGACTGATCATAATTGAATCTGGTTTGTTAGATCACTCTTTTGTATTGATAGATTTTATTCAAAGCTGTTATGATGGATAGTATCAAGTCTGAGAGTATAGGCAACTACACTGAAGATGACAAGATTCCCTAGAATATCCACTATGTTTTGATTATTACCTGCCTTTGAAGTTTTACACTGTGTATAATGTTTTATTTTTACTAATATTGTTATGTACTGCCATATTCAATTATACTGCTATATTCAATTATGCCTGATGTTATAGACAATTCTATTGAAGATAATAAGAAACAGCACAGTAATCATTGTAGATCACCTTGTACTGTGGTTTTATATGACTTTTTCATTTCATGTTTTTATAGGAATTTGTTTTGTTTTGTCTTGCTAGGTTTTGTTTTTCCCTCTAATACAGAAAGGATAGAAATACATGTAGAGACTCATGCATGCGTAGCTGTTTACAGTCTCACTGTTTAAATATCTACATTGTGTGCCTTCATTTTGTAACTTGAACAACTATTTCTAAGAGGACAATATGTAATTTATGAACTAGTGATTTCTTATTGTTTATCCTTTTTTTGAAATTCTGTATTATCTCTACCCTCTACATGCTTTTGTTTCTCTTTAAATTAAAAAAAAAGAAACACAATAAAGATGAGTTAAAGTCTGGGAAAATAAAATGTGAGTACAGTCATCACAACATAGTTTTGCTGTGAAGATACATTTAAATTAAAATGACTTAGACAATGCCTGGCACACAATTGTTATTATCTTTATATCCTCAGCATTTGGCACAGAGGTAGAAATCATATGAATTGCATCTATTTCCACAGTACTTCCAAAACATTTTATGTTAATAGTTCGTTAAATCATAATCTATCTATGTTGTGTGGTTAAATTGGCACTTTAAATAACTGCAATAATGTCTTGATTCTAGAAAAACATTTTAACATTCAATCATACAATCACACAAAACAAAATGCTTTAGGTTCAATTTTTGTGATGGGAAAGTATGATAGGATTATTTATTAAAATTTTTCAGTATTAAACTACATTACTTCAGGGCAAAATTATACCTCAGAGAAATGCAATTGAATAATTGTATTGACTGGGTGAATATAATATGAAAATACTGAAAAAAGCATTTCCCTAGAACTCAGTCCCTTGGTTTTCTGCTTAACTGTACAACCATCTTGGATACAGAGTTTGTCCACACTCACAATTCAATTAGCTTCTTTATCATCAAGTTTATTTGATACAGAAGGAGCCTATGAACAGACATCCTCATGTATCAATTTGCATTTAAATTTATATATTTCCAAGAATCTCAGAAACATTTCCAGTTACAGGTTTCCTAACACCAAACCCAGCTTCTTGTTCCAACTAAATTTATTAGTGTTCCAAACTTTCAGTATTCTGTATTTACTAGACTTTTTTGTGGTTCTGGGACCAAATACAGGACTTCTCTGTATGCTAGGCCAATGCTCCACCACTAAGTTACATCTCAGTACAATACTTTGCTTTTTTAAAAAATGAAAACCTAATAAAAATGAGTTTTGCTTTGTTTTGTTTTTAAGGAATTCATTGGCTCATAAAACTGAAACTTTGAGTGAGAGAGTTTAGTTCTAACAGGATTTAGGATTTAATTTTTGTCTTTGAAGTTTAACCTCTTCTTCCTACTATGATGGCACCAGTGACAAGCCCTATATGATAGCAGATGAATGAGACAATGCCAAATTTAACATCTCTTAACTCTAAAATCAACAGGCAAGAGTACTTGCATATCTACCAGAAACCTCAGCAAAAACCTTCCACATTTTCACGTTTCTTGAGGCCAGTCACCTATCAGCAAACCAATCTTAGGGGGCCAAAGAAATGCAAGTCCTGACCAGAATGGGATCTCTTGGCTCATCTGATTCCACATTCCAGGAAACGGTGGAGTCAAACACACTAGAGTTAAGTGAATAAGATCCTAAGAGGAAGAGATTTCCAAAGAAGACTCGAAAGATTTATGTACCATGAGACAGTTTACTACTGGGCCAGCGCTCACAGTTTTACTTGGCCCTTTTTTGGTTCAATACACCACACATCTTCACTTCTACTTCAGCTTTACTCTACAATTTCATAATAGCTTAACTGCTTTTATGACTTCTGATTCTTCCTCTTGTTTGATCTTCATATTCATTTGGTCACTGGTGTATGATGGTGGTTAAAAAGGGTATCTGTTTGGGCTTAAATATTACCTTCAATCTTTGCTATTTATATAATTTTTGTCAGGTTTACTTAACCTCTCTTTGCCTTAATCTCTTCATCTATTAAACATAGGTAGTCACAGTGCTTTCTTCCTTTGATTTCTGTGAATGAATAAATTAACTCACATATAGCACCTCGACAATACCTGGCACACACTATGCACATTTGATACACTAGCTGTTCGTATTATTGTTATTGGCCCTACACTTGCTATGGTGATCAGAAAGTATTTTAGATTATGCATATCAGTTCATACCCAGTCCCACACTGCTTCTCTAGCTTTTTCTATTATCAGTCAACATATATTTAGTCTGGGAAGCTTTTGGTTACTTTTCCCCCACGTTCTTTGCGCTTGCTATTCTCTGCTTCTCTGTTTTGTTCATTTTTTTCATTTTTCCTGAAATGTCTCTGATTTGTAAATCCAGGTTTACTATGATTTTATTTGGCATCTCAGTTTCTTTTGCTTTGATATTGTTGAATGGTAAAATAATTGCAGACTGGGTTTCAGCTTTTGAACCAATAAAGGGTCACACAGTTAAAGACAGGTTTGTTCTTTGCCTGACTTATATAGTAATAGTCAGTACAATATCTTTTCTTTTTTTTTTCAGTACAATATCTTTTCTTGCAGCAAAGTTGAAATCTTACATAGACACACACACACACACACAGAGGCAGAGAGAGGCTGTTACCAACAGACCCTATGTGTGTGTGTAATCTTTACACATATAATTATATTTCCATAATATTTGTTGGAATGTATTTGCATAAAACTTGGGCAGAATATTTTCCTTACTGTTTGAGGCAAGCTAGAGTTTGATGGAGTGAGTTACCACTCTGAAATAAATAGGCTAAGCATCCCAAATATTCTCCTATCGATGGGACCCAAAATGCATCCTAATAGGATTACTTACCTCTTGTACCTCACCAATGAGAGACGTTTGAAAAATTTGTGAAAAGTTTGAGTCTGTCCTTAAGACAAGTGTCACAAGACAAGCTTGTATGAATGGTTTTGTGTCTGTGGTCAACTCTGGGAGAATGACTTCACAGTCAACTCATGAGGGTTAACATGTCAGCTCCTAGGTCTCTATGCTTTGAACAACCCAGATTTGGTGGCTTAAGTTATAGTGGGAAAGTTAAAATTTGGCGTTACTTCATAGTTCTCAGCCAAAATTCAATTTTGACTTTACAGAACGAGTACTATAAATTCATAATCCCATAGTCCTACATCTGAAATCTGCAATGTCTTAAAACTTAAAATATATTTATAACTCAGCATGAAACCTGACTCAGTCTGCACTTATTTAGTGGAAAAGTCTTCTTCCACTCTAAAGAAATGATTTATTATCTCTATTCCATTTTTCATGAATGTTTGTGTTTTGCTGAAAAATATTGGTATACTCAATTCTAGTTTAAATTCTCAAACCCTGTGGGAGATAGATACAGATATAGATATACATAAGTTACATTGCTAAACTCTGTGGAATGAATATACATATATTTAAATGAAACCTAAAATTTCAGATAAGATTATGAATCTGAACAGATTTATGAGGAGGAGCTAAAGATGGCCAATCAGTGAGCAACAAAATACAAAGCCTCCCAGGAGAAACCATTCATATGCCACAATAAAACATCCTGGAGAGACCCAGACAAGGGAGATGGATCCTCTTGACACAGGAAGAAATTAAAACATAAAAAATCTCGTCAACCACCCAGTCTTGGGGCTACAACTGGAACAGCTATAATTACTAGACACAGCGTTTTCAATGCAACCCGCCAAGTTTGCAACGGCCAGAATTTGCAAATTTGCGCCAGTCACCAGAGCTGCCCAAACTCCTTCTCACCGTGACTCACAGGAGCCACAGCTGTGCTGAAGTTAGGGGTTGGTGAGCCCAGTGGAAAGCAGAGCCAGAAAAGGGACCTTCATTAATCCACGGTCAGTGCTGGGAATGAGACCCCCCCCCCAATTGGAAAGGCACCACCAAATGGGCGACATGTTGGAGGAGCCTGAATTGGGAGCGACAGTGACTTCAGTTGGTTGCTTCCTCCCCAGAGCAAATTCATGAGATTTGCTTGGACTGGGTCACACCCCGGGCCGGAACCCAGTGAGCTGTCCCAAATCGATTCCCTGCACCTAGCATGCACTAAACCCGTGAAGGCCCCTGAAGTATGGCTGGCACATTGGGGAGGGGCAGGCATACGCAGCCCCTGCTTACACCTCAGTGACAAGAGCAGGCAGGAGAGGGGGAAGGTCCCTCGCCAGCTTGCTTCGGAGGAAACGTGGCTGGGAACTCCACTGTAAACCTGTGTGGAGGAAGCCTGGACCATGACAGGAGAGAGAGGCAAGAGGAGGCCCCCAGCCCAGAACCCAAAGAGCACTGATCCAGGAGAGGGAAAAACAAGGGAGACTGAGGGCAGCAAACACACATAAGACATGGCCTCAATGGATATTAAGAGGTATCTTCAGGAGCTTGTAGACAAGCTCAAAACTGAAATATTAAATCAGGTAAAGCAAGATATGAGTAGAGTAATAAAAGAAATGCTCTCAAGAAGCATCTCTCAGGAAGATACAGATGGAAGAAGGGAGGAACACAAAAAAAGGAGAGAAACATTCAATAAAGAATATAAAGAAAATATAGAATACATGAAGCAGATTCAAAGAGACTACCAGGAAATTAAATACTCCATTGAAAGCTGGCAAAATGCCTTAAAAGAAACTAAGGATAGACTATCAAAACTTGAAGACAAGTTTGCAATGTGTGAACATGAAAGGAAAGATCTTTTAAAAATAACAAGGAAACAGGCAGTAACAATACAAAGGCTAGAAGATGACAAGAGAATCTACAATTTAAGAATAAGAAATTAGGGCAAAGAAGCAAGAATACAAACAGGTGGTTTACAAAGGCTATTCATGGAAATAATTAAGCATGGGAAAACAAAATGACATTTGGTTATGTGAGGCATACAGAACTCCAACCACCTACAAGCAAAACAGAGCTACAACCAGACTTATAATAATCAAGACACCAAAAATTCAATATAAAAACAGAATATTAAAAGACATCAGAGAAAAGAAACAGATTACCTATAAAGGGAAGCCCATCAGATCATGGCAGACTTCTTGACACAGACCATCAGATCAGGTAGAGCTTGGAGCAAAGTATTCTAAGCCCTGAGAGAAAATAACCTCCAGCCCAGATTGATGTATCCTGCAAAACTGTCACTAGAAATTAATGGAGAAACAAGATCCTTCCATGACAAAGAGGAACTGGGGGAGTGTGTGACCACCAATCCAACCCTACAGAGAATACTGAAGGACATTCTAGAGAGAGAAAAAAAATACCAGGATTTTAGGAACAGTGGCAGAAAGGCCTCAGTGAGTTGGGCAGACAGTAGAATGAAGGAGAAAACTAGACAGACAAAGGCAGAAAAATAGCATAACAGAAATGAGGCAGAGAAGTATGGCTAGAATCTCTAACATAGATGGTCTTGATACACTATATTGTTAATAGTGCATCAGGATTTAAAACCCACATTACTCACACTGCTCTGCTTAGATGTATTATATTCTGTTCCAGTCATTCTACCTGTACTAGATTTGAGGGCACAGACAGTAATGCTGAAAATAACAATATATAGTATGGTAATCATCCTTAATTTCCTATTAACTTAATCTAAAGCTCTGTATAACCTACACTGTTTTACCATGACTGATCATAATTGAATCTGGTTTGTTAGATCACTCTTTTGTATTGATAGATTTTATTCAAAGCTGTTATGATTGATAGTATCAAGTCTGAGAGTATAGGCAACTGCACTGAAGATGACAAGATTCAATAGAATATCCACTGTAGTTTGATTATTACCTGCCTTTGAAGTTTTGTACTGTCTACAATGTTTTATTTTTACTAATATTGTTATGTACTGCTATATTCAATTATATTGCTATATTCAATTATGCCTGATGATATAGACAATTCTATTGAAGATAATAAGAAGCAACACAGTAATCATTGTAGATCACTTTGTACTGTGGTTTTATATGACTTTTTGTTTTCATGTTGTTATAGGAATTTGTTTTGTTTTGTCTTGCTAGGTTTTGTTTTTCCCTCTAATACAGAAAGGATAGAAATACATGTAGAGATTCATACATGCATAGCTGTTTACAGTCTCACTGTTTGAATATCTACTTTGTATTCTTTAATTTTGTAACTTGAACAACTATTTCTAAGAGAACAATATGTAATTTATCAACTAGTGATTTCTTCCTGTTTTATCTTTTTTTTGAAATTCTGTATTATCTTTACCCTTTATATATTTTTTTCTCTTTAAATAAAAATAATTTTTTTAAAAAAAATAAAAAAATATGAAATCTAATCTTCTTTCACTGTCATTTAATCCATTATGTCAGGAATGAAGTTCAAATTAATAATAATGGGCACCATGTCAATAACTTCTAGTTATTTTTCTTGTTTATTAGACACTTTTTAGAATCTCTTTCTCAAAAAAAAAATTTTAAGGTCTAAGAAAAAAGGCTAGGGATTTGTCTCCATGGTGTAAGCGCCTGCCTGGCAAGCATGAGGTCATGAGCTCAATCTCTGATATATATATATATATATATATATATATATATATATATATATATATATTTATTTATCTCTTTCTCGTGCAGTTTCAAGGAAATGCTGGCAAATTTCTTTTGCTTTTCTATCAATAATATAAGACCTAAAAATTTTCTTTTTGTGCACCTACTGCTTTACTCAAAATGTAGAGCTTTTCTGCTTTTTCTGCTTGTATTACATAGGACTCTACTGTTGCCCCAGAAACCTACGATAGGCCTGCAGGTGATCTTTACTTTACTGTTCCTCTAAAGGGATTTCTGTTCTTATGCTTTAATAGATGTAATAGAGTGGTTCCAAGATTTGAATTTTTCTCATCTTTCTTTTCTAGCTTAAGATTTTTAAAATTTTGTTTTCTTAATCTACCCTCAATATTTTTTATTATTTTCCTCTTTTATATTTCTCTTTTTCAATTGCCCCTAAATAATCATCCTCCTGATCTGCAAATAAATTTACCAATTTATTTTACCACATTTACCAATATGTACAGAAATTAAGTCAAGAATGCTAGAATTTCATATGAAGGGAATTTGCAAGTGGGAAAAGATAGCTGTTGTTACCAACTTTTGAACACATTTTCCAGGCAGACATCACTTATTCTACACAGCATAGCTATAATAATTTATGGGTTGATAGAATTTTCTTCTACAGATGGGATTGACAATGTTTTTGGCCTAAGAATACCTTAGTTTACTCAAGCAGTTTTCTATGCTTAACATCACATTCAATTCAAGCCAACCAGTGTGGGATTAGTTGAACCATTGGGTCTGAACATCTTATAAATTCTCAATATCATATTTTTCAAGGAGGTATTTCTACAGTTTACCATTGCTGTGGTAGATAGCTCTAATTGTAAGCATTAGACTGCTTTTGTTCCAGATATCTAAAAAGCAAAATCTGAGCTCTGTGTGTGTGATTCTAACATGGGAACAGAATTATTTTTATGAAAAACTCAAAGAAAGTTGAAACTGGTACAAACTGTAAAAGCATAACCCTAGAAGAGGAAGGTCTGAGACATCTTAATCTCCATGATAACATGAAATAATAGATTCTCTGTCATTTATGCCTACTTCTACTAAGTGATGCTCTCATAAATGGTACTGATGAATGCCTCTTTATCATTAACATTTGTGAGTAGATCCAATTTCAGCACTGGCATGATGATAATAAGTGATAAGCAGCAATAGTCTATGCCCATCATAATGCATTCCAATAGACTTAAAGTCAGTAACCACTTGACATTCAGAAAACATCCTCCTCCTGGTAAGAGCAATATTTCTGTATTACTTCAGAGTGCACTAGCAAAATACCACAAACTACATAACTTAAAGAAGAAAAATGTATCTTCTTACAGTTTTAGAGGCTGGAAATCTAAAGTCAAGATGCCACCAAGGTGAAATCCTGGCATAAAGAGAGAGAAAGAGAAAAAAGGGAAAGCATATGCTCTTGTGTCCCTTCTTATAAGGGCACAAATTTCATCCTAAGGGTCCCACTCTTATAATCTCATCTAAAACTGATTACTTCCCCCCAAGGCCCCAACTCCAAATATCATTTCTTTAGGGGTTAGGACTTCAACATATAAATTTTAATAGAGATTGAGGGCATAATTCAGTCCATAACAGCTTCACAATACTATTTCTGAGGAAGGAATAAAATGGTTATTCAGAGGCTAAATGTTGTAGGAAAGGCATCTGGAAGGAAAAGAGACTCAGCTAAGAGGTACATGATGCAGGTGAAAGGGTTTCATGCTGACTTACCCACATGTGTAAATACATACATGTGCACATGTGCTCAGTCTCATGTCATGACTTCTGAGAAATTCCTCCAAAAGCAAAGCTTGACCCTAAAAATGAGAATCAACAGAGAATAGAGATAATGGTTCAATGGTAGAGCATTTGTATGTAAGACCTCCATCCCCAGCACCAAAAAATAAGCAAAGTAATGCACTTAACTGTTTGTCGATCATTTTAGGGAATAATCGTGGCTAATAAATAATGAATACTCTTGGTTTTCAAATAATGCCATACCAGGCTGGGGATATAGCTCAGCAGCACAAGTGCCTGCCTGGCAAGTGCAAGGCCATGAGTTCAGTACCCAGTACCCAACATCAAAACAAAAAATAATAATAATGTCATATGAAGTGTAACCAGAGAAACAAAACAAGGAGGAGTAACTTCTTGGCACTTTCACTTACTGACAAGAAGTATATCTGCAATCAAAATAGAACCTTAGGCAGGGAATACAGTTCAGTGGCATAAGCACCTGCCTGGCAAGCACAAAGTCCTGAGTTCAATCTTAAATGTGGAGAATTTCTTTGCCCATGACTGGGTTGAACCATTTAAAAAAGAAAAGGAATAGTTATTTACCATGGTTCTTAATTTTTTCCTACTTCTGCACTTCCATGCTTCTGTGATTAGGGTTAGCCTAGAGGGGATTGCACAAGTAAAAGATTACCCTTTTGAAGATCTATTCCTTCCCTGACTGATTTTTGCGGGGTTTCATTGCTTGTTTTATTTTCACTAGTGACCAAATACATGGCCAATTCTCATCCAAGACCTAAATTCTCCATGAATGTTATTTCATTCCATTCCAAATTTTCCCTTTTATGACCCTTAAAACTTTAATGTATTGCACAATAACTCCCTCTATAATTCTCTAAAGTGGACAAATATATTTGACACAGGAATATTCTTTATAAATAGTTCTAGTATGTTACATATATGTTTTGGGTTTTTTTAAAGAAAGGAATTAAAAGAGAAAATAAATCATGTGCAGTTTTATTTCTTCCTGAAAGTACACTTACTGCTTATTCTACCCAAAGCATCTCATTTTGGAATGGAGATATAGCTTAGTGAGAAAGAATGTGCTCAGAGTGTACAATATCCTAGTGTAAATACCTAGCGCCCCCCCAAAAAAAACAGCATTTTGTCATCTTATCTTAATCATAGGACCACTGGCAGGAAACAGAAGCAAGACATACATTCTCTCTTGGATGCCCAAATTTATCTGGAGAGTCTATCAGCATGTCTCCTTTTCAACACAGGCTTTGGTTTAAAGAAGTAGAGACCTCCTTTTTAGAGACCATTGATTAGCATTTAACTCTTTCACATTTTTTCCACTATTTTCTTTCTCTCTTAGCCAGAAAGAGGTATTTCTTCTTGTAAATGACAAAGATTCTTTGCTCAATCAAACTCTAGCTAGATTCCAGGACATCAAGAAGACCAGGGATGCCAGCAGGAGCTGCCCTGGTGACCCAGCAGCACCAGTGCTGCTGGCAGGAATGGCCCATCAGCAGCAAGACACTGAACCCTAAGGGCACAACAGACCTAAAGGTGAAATCAATCTACAAAGGTACTACTCATATTTAATTTCCTGGTTTATGATGGATTTTGTTATATAACTGTAGATCTTACGGTTAAAGATTCCATATTAATGGTTACTATAGTTGGTCACTTGCTAGGCTGTGCTTGATGCTATTGTTACTGCTAATTATACTACTTTAACCAGGATGTCATACATACTGTAGTCAGTTTTTCTTCCTTTTATGACAACACTATAGTTTCCTGGGGTAACAATCATCACCATAGTCCACTATAAAAGGTTAGAGTCCAGAGCCAAATAGATAGTAATCTACCATCCTTAATAAACTGGGAAGGTAGGTTGTTGGGATACACAAAAAGACCAAGAACCACTTAGAATTAGAACACATCTCTGAGGAATAGACATTTCCCCCAGAAGCCTCAATACTGGTGATAAAGCTATCTACCGTAAGAAATCTACAAGCACCAATAAAGAAAATATAAAACAGAAAGTAGAAAATTACAAGAAGCAGAAGGAAAATACAACTCCAGACCTCCAGCCCACCCAAGACAAGTACAGAGCACAGTGAGACAGAAGAAATCATAAGCCACACCCTGGATTTTTCAAAAATGATAGAAAAAGTTTTTAAAAATGAGACTATAGAAAAAAAAACTCCTTGTTTAAAAACATAATGACAATCAAAATGAAAGGCATACCCAGCAAAACTACAGTAGATCTAGACTTTTAAAAAATAGAGGAGTTTAGGAAAATGATGGAAACTATAAAAGCCCAACATAGGAAAGAAATCAAAGCCATGAAACAGATCCAAACAGATCTAGGAGATTAACAACTTCAATGAAAGTATATGCACCAAACTGAACAAAGGCAAAGATAGAATATCAGATCTAGAAAACAGTACTGCAGTTATCCACCACAATAAAGAAAGGTATCTTGAAAACAGCAAGGGACTATGAAAGATCAATCTAAAACCTTCAAGAAGAAGCAAAGAATAACAATATAAGTCTGATAGGAGACAGTGAAAAGATCAGTGATAGCCATAAAAATGCCATAAAAACAATCAAAAAACTCTTCACAAAAGTAATGGCAGAAAACTTTCTAAACATGAGTAAAGAATTTGACATACAAATAAGTGAGACGTGTAGAATTTCAAATACCATCAACAAAATAAATCTACACCAAGGCATGTAAAAATTATGATTCCATAAATTCAGCACAAGAACAGAATAGCAAAAATGGTTAGAGAAAAGAAACAAACCACCTATAAAGGAAATTTCATTAGAATCACAGCAGACTTCTCAACAGAACTGAACCAAAGCTGTGACTTAGTAGATATCTACAGAGTTTTCCATGCCACAACACCAGAATACACATTCTTCTCAGCTGAATATGGGACAATCTCCAAAATAGATCACATACTAGCCCATAGAACATGCTTAAGTAAATACAAAGGAATAACCAATGGGTCAAAGATGAAATTAAACAGTATCTACAATTAAATGATAATGCCAGTACAACATACCAGAATTTATGGCACACAATAAAAGCAGTCCTAAGAGGAAAATTTATAGTGGTGAATTCTCACCTCAGCTAACATTATATTAAATGGTTAAAAACATAAAACTTTCACTCTAAAATCAGTAACAAAACAAAGATGCCCATTACCCCCACTTCTATTTAATACAGTTTTGGAAACCACAGAAATTAGACACGGAAAAGAAATAAAAGGAATAGAGATAAGAAAGAAAGAAACTATCATTATTTGCAGATGAAATGATATTTTACATAGAAGACCCCAAACACTCCACCAGAAGACTTGTAGGTTTAATAATCAAATTCAGTAGCATAGCTGGATACAAAGTTAACACTCAAAAATCAGTCTGTGCCCAGACAACAAACACACTGAGAGAGAAATTAGAGAAATGTTGCCCTTCACAATAGAATAAAAAATGAAATACTTAGGAATAAATCTAACAAAGGAAATAAAAGATCTATACATTGAAAAAAGAGGTCAAAGAAGATATCAGAAAATGGAAAGATATCCCTTGCTCATTGGTAGGAAGATCCAACATAGTACAAATGGCCATACTGCCAAAACTGCTGTATGGATTTAATGCAATCCCAATTAAAATACCACTAGCATACCTTGCATAACTAGAAAAAAATCTTCCTAAAATTCATTTTGGAAACAGAAGAGACCTAGAATAGCAAAAACAATCGTAGGCAACAAAGGCAAGGCAGGAGGCAGGCAGGGGACATCACAATCCCTTACGTGAAATTATACTATAACACCACAGTGATAAAAACAGCATGATACTGGCAAAAAAAATTCAGAGAATCAATGGAATAGACTAGATGTAGAAACAACTCCAAACACATTCATCCATCTTGTCTTTGACAAAGAGCCCAAGCACGGTCACTGGAAGAAAGATAACATCTTTAATAAATGATGCTGAAAAAAACTGGCTTTCCACATGCCAAAGACTAAAACTAGGCCTATGTCTCTCATCATGCACTAAAATAAAGCCAAAATGGATCAAAGACCTAAATATTAAAACAGAAACACTAAATCTGCTAGAAGAGATAATAGGTAGAACTTTTGAAAATACAGGTGTAGGCAAAGATTTCATGAATAAAATCTCAATCACATAGGAAACACTACAATCACCAACTGGAATCTCATCCTATTAAAAAACTTTTGCACAGAGAGAGAGAGAGAGAGAGGCCACAGAGTGAGAAAAATTGTTAGCCAGTTGTCCCTCAAAGTACTAATATCTAAAACAAAGAATTGAAAAAATGAGACTGCCTAAATTTAAAAATCCAATTCAAAAATGGGCATCTGAGATGAATATGCACTTCTCAGAAGAAGAAACAGAAATCCAAATAATCATATGAAAAATTTTCAACATCATTGATCATTCAAGAGATGCAAATTTTAAAAACTCTGAGACTCCAACTCACTCCCAGAAGAATGGCAATTATGGAGAAGTCAACTAATAACAAATGCTGCCAGGGATGTGGGAGAAAAGGAACTCTTCTCCACTCTTGATGGGAGTGTAAACTAGTGTAGTCACTGTGGAAATCAGTGTGTAAATTCCTCAGTAAAGTAGGATTAGAGATCCCATTTGACCTAGCAATGCACTGGTGGGTATCTTCTTGGAAGAATTAAAATATTATACCACAGTGATATTATACCACAGTGATATATGCACCCTTGTGTTTATAGCAGGATGGTTTGTAATAACTAAATCTTGGAAACAACTCAAATGCCCATCAACAAAGGAATGGATAAAAAAGATGTGGCATTTTTATACAATAGAGTACAACTCAACCATAAAGAAAGATAAATTTGAGACATCTTAGGTAAATGGATGCACCTTGAGACCATATATTAAGTAAAATAAATTGTACACATATGTGTAAATATCTCAGTTTCTTTGACATGAGAAACAGAAAGGGTAAATGAGAACCAAAGTGCACAATAGGTATTTATATATTAAATCTAGTTTTAATAAGAAACTGCTAAGTCAGCCTTGACATGCTGTCACCCTCTGTATCTGACCAAGTTCTTTATCTTCAAACACTGCCTCAGGTGATACCTTATCACCTATCTTCAGCAAGAACCCTATTGGATGTATTTACCCCATATCCCCTCTTACCCCTGATGTTTTCTCTCAGTTATTTTTGGTCCATTGATCCACTACACTGTTCTTCAGCTATAAATGTTCTGTTCTGTGTTTAGAGTTGGATCCAGTCTGTTTCCTTTACAACAAGATTCTATTGCAGTGGTCCTTATACCTATCCTTATACCTTATACCTATTATGATGGACATGAATAAAGTATTCTCCACTATGAATTAACAAGGGTCACTGAATATTTTCTTTCCTGTTGTACTGGGTATGGAACTCAAGGTCTAATATACTAGCCAAGTGTGGTACCACGGATCTAAACTCCTAGGCCCTGAATAATTTTTTTAAATATTTTTTTTCTTTTTACAGAATAAAGAGAGGTAGGGCCAAAGTGGAACCCACTTATTGAATATTCTTTCATATTTTTCTGCTTTATCCATGGACCTGAAAATTTGAACTCACAAAGAAACCACAAAAACTGCAAATTACTGCCTTGGTGCTCTGATTCTATTATAATGACTGTACTTGGGGCAATGCTGCCTAACATCTAGTAGTTTTATTGGGGAAAGGCTAAAGGTATAAAAGAAAATGAGAAAGTCCACATTAACAACTGATTGAATATCAAAGGCAGCCTAATAATTATTGAAGCATTTATTAAAATAATACTTATGAGTAACAGAATTTAGCAAGATTTTTAAATAATTATTGTTGAATTAATCATAAAATTTTTAATAGATTCCTTATTTCCCTAATCCCTATCTAGTTTTTTTCTATGAAAATCCATTAACAATTTTTTATCTGTAAGGTGAAATAGTCATCACTTTATTGCTGCAAAGGTGGTTTGCTTTCACCAAAGGTGACATTTTGCTCCCAGTGAAGTAAGAGAAACAATGCAAGGACTTGTTATCTCAGTGTTGAAATTTGGAGCCTGTGCATCTCTGACAAGGAATGTGTTTGCAGTCATTGATCTCAGGGGAGATTTAGAGATGGAAGTTAGTATCTTCTTGCTAAATTCTCCTTCATCATAATGATATGAATTAATCATAAACAATGCAGAGATTTTTGGGAGTGAAAATTATCTATGTACAAAGAACTGGAAGAAAGCAAAATTAGCTGCTGCTGAAGGTAGAAAGATTTTGCTAAAAAGTGGTTAATTATACATTTTTGTCCATTGCTTTCTGCATTGTCATTATTGCTAATCAGTTATATTATAAGAGAATATGTTACATTCATTGTATTCCCATTAGTATTTTAAAAATTAATATACTTTTGCATGCTGCTTTATGGCTATTTTTTTCTGCTACACCATGATTCTTATCATAAATCATGACATTTAATGACATTTCATCAGTCAAAAACCCCAAAGACCTAATACAGAACATAGTAAAATTGAGATTGAATTTATTTTTGCTACTGCATTTTGTGGAACATAAAAAAAAATGTTGGCTTATTTTACCAGGAAAATAATGCATTTCTCAATATTAATTGACTAAAAGAATTAAAGAAATATAATTCACAGTATTATTTCCTTTCTTTTATACCTCCCAATATCATTAAAAAATATGGACTTCCTTTGCTTTCTCTCTTTCTCTTTTAAAACTTTTTTAAAATTTTTAAACAAAAAAATAAAATCAATGACACAAACTTTCAAAACAAAATAATAGGAGATTAATACTAGTTAGTATATGGCATATTGTGGTCTTCAAAGCAGTAGTTCAGATTATGAGATACAGACATGGAAAAAACGATCAAACAATCAAACAATGAAAGCAAAACTGTTCTTTTTGATGACATAACAGAGATTAGGAGTATATTTCTGTATCTCCTTTTCTCTATCCCAAGTTGTCTTTCCTTTTAAGCAGCTTCTCTCACTTTCACTTTCACAATACCCATTGCACATTCTCCATCTTATTTACTCTTTCAGTTTTGTACACTAGGGAGACAATACAATATTTACCCAGGAAGGTCTGAATTATTTCACTTATGAGTATGGTCTCAAGTTGTATTCATTTTTCTGCACATTATCTTAATCCTCATGACAACCTATATGGTTGATTTTTATTTCCCATCTTAAGTAACATCAAAAATCATAAAACCTAGAGGTGAAAAGCAGGTTAAAATCTAAATTCTCTTGAAAAAAAAAAAGAAAGAAAGAACTATAATGTAGAAAAAAACTACTGCACATAACTAGAATGTGACATTTAAAATCTTTTTCTTCCATATCCCCACTAGTATTATGGGATAGCAAGGATATTTTTGACATTAATTCTAATGTAATTTTTACATAGAAAACCATTAACTCAATAGATTTACAAATTCCACAGACTTCAAATCTCAAAGAAAAAGTTCTATTCAATGGGTACTAAATTTCTGTTCACATTCTGACCCAGCCCACTAGATGGGTAATTGGACAGATACCAGGAATATACATCCTAAATGTCCTGAGGACTCTCCCAAGAGCACAAAAAGAATCCCAGCCCAGGACCAGTGTGTCTCACTCTGAGTGCTCACATTCCCTTCTTTTTACCTAACAAATTTTCCTAGACCTCTCATTGACACATCTTCCAGTGTTTTTATGTGACATAAGTCAGTGAACTCATGGATTGGATGAATTGAGACCCCATTTCTTCTTTGGGGGACCTCCTTGGCCTTTGTCCAATAGCAGAAACACTTGAATAAGAGTATGTTAATAGTAACGTTAGGAGTAGAAAGGTAAATAGTTAAAATTAAGAAAATAGAAAATATGCTCTTGATGGGTCCACATGCCAAAAAAATCTGGCTAGCAATCACAGGTCCTCATAATAAAAACTAGATAATTCCAGGCCTAGACTATATAGATGAAATTGTTTGGTTTTGTTTTGCTTTGTTTTGCTTTGCTTTGTTTTAGGCCTTGAACTCATTATACAGCACAGACTGGCCTTGAACTCACAGAAGTCCTCCTGCCTCAGCCTTCCAAGTGCTGGGATTATAGCCATGTGCCACTACTCCTGGCAGAAATACATAGAGATTACAGAAATCATGCAGTATCATATCAGGATGTCAAGCTTTTCATTTATTAGGTTGTTTGTGTACTAAATGCCTATACATTCCTGCACCCCATATGTGACATAATCCTTCTTAATATGTGCACATATTATTTAATCCTAGTCCATCATAGTTCAGCTTGCCCCTTCTTCTTTGGATTCTGGAAACCATCTGCAAGTTTCTCTCACCTGTCAGGAGAAATTTCATGGTTGAATTTTCCCAAAGAATAATACTCACATATTTTGACATGGCATTGGATTACCAGAGCTGGAAGCATTCTTCTTTAATTAAAATAAAAATTTTTAATAATTATTTTTATATATTACCCCCACTAAAGTAATCCAGCATTGTTTGGAATGTCTATGTTGGGTGCACACACAAATAAGAAGCTATTAAAAAAATGCTTCCTAAGAAGTATTTTGATAATAGGGTAAAGGAAAAGGAAAGAAGTAATGAAATATTTTGCTCAGAATAAAATTTAGTAATTCAGAATAAATCTCTAAAAGAAATTGACAGTTGTGTAAGATTCATTATAAACTCTCACGGCTCACAAACTCTTCTGTAGTCTAACTCCTCCATAGATGCTCTCAAAGAGCTATCCTTCCCTCTTTGGTACATAAGATCAAAGCAAAATTACATTTGAAATGCACAGTTTGTGAGAAGTCAGGGCCTCTGATCAGAGCCATAGGCTACTCTATAGCTAATCTCACTTTTTCAGAATATGATGTAGCTAGAATATATAGTGACCTGTTGAAATTAAAAGTCAAATTATGGCAACAATAGTCACTGCAAATCTTTGTATTCTTTTAGAATAAGGTAAAAATTTTTAGAACCTTACATGCTTCTGACTGAAAACAGCTTTTATGAATAAGAATAAGGCAGATTCTCACCAGATCAATACCTTGTTTTCAAGGGGCCAGATTCTTATTCTATGTAACTATGGAAACCAAGTTATACACAAAAACAATCTTCACTAGGAAAGCTGCTTACAGGTGAACTTTCTGATAGTGCTAGTGAAATTGAAATTCTAAGTCAAGCTATGTTGATTGAATTCAACATGCTGCAATGGGCACAAGAATAATTTTAAAGTTTTGTTTTAAGTGAGAGAAAAAACACACAAATCATACAATCAAAAGGATTACTTGACCTCTAAGCACACACTACTGAGAAAATGCAAAAATGCTCTCCGCACCAAGAATCTCTTGTCCGTTTAATTAGCAACATTTACTTCCAGCAGTTAACACATTAGCAGTTGATTTTCATTAATTATTATATGAGTCAAATTACTGTTTTCTAATGTCTGCTTTAAATGTCTATTTTTAAACCTCAAAATGTAATTATTGCTCCTAATTACACAAAAATCAGATAGTTTAAAGAGTATTTAAATCAGATAGTATTAAAGAGTACCATTTCTAACATTTTCCTAACACTATTTTTAAAAATTTCTCCAAATTTAGTGACTTAAACCAATACATGTTTATTATCTTTCTGTCCTGGAAGGTCAGAAATCCAAAACAGAGCTCTTTGTGTTAAAATCAAGGTGTCTATGTGACTATTCCTTCTGCAAGCTGAAGGAGACAATTTATGTTCATGCTTTTTCCAGTTTGTAGAAGTTGCTGCAGTCATTGGCTTGTTGCCCTCTTTAAAGCTAGCAATATAGGGCAAAGCTTTCTGACATAGAATCATCTGATCCCTCTCTCTCTCTCTCTCTCTCCCCTACACTATGCAAATTTATAATTATATTGTACTCAGCCAGATATATTCTGGTAATAGACTGTGCCAAGCCAAACATAATTCCAATTACTACAGAATAATCACCTCAGATTAGCAATCTTAATTTCATCTATTACCCTAACTCTTTTTTGTTATGAAGTCTAACACATTGACATGGAGACTAGTTTGTAGACATGGAGTGGCCATCATTTTGGTTACTATGACTCTCTAGTATTTATTACATTTTATATACTCCCACTCTCATTTTTAAACTAAAATATATTTCAACTTTAAAAGATCTCCTGTAGAGTCTAATCAGCTATGGGTCATATTGTGTTCTCCAAAAAACAAAACAAAACAAAACAAAACAAAAAATATATATGTATACTGCAGTTCCTATCCTTTGTACCTATGAATGTTACTTTATTTGAAACTAATATCTATTGGAGTGATATATATAGCAGCTCTAGGAAACTCATATACTCTTTAATCTTTTTATCACCCTTATCAATATGCTGTATGACTACCTTTTAGTTGATCAGTGTATTTTTTAATAATGCTTTCCAAAATATCCAAAGCTTTACACAAAACAGAATTTGATCCAAGATGAGTCAAAATGACTTCCTGCATTATTTCAAAATTCTCTACTGTAGATATGCTCAAATCTTTATTTTTTAACAAAAATTTTCCTGCATTGTAAGATCTTACAGCTCTTACTCAACCCTATGGCCTCTTTATAGACTAAATAAAATTTAATTTTGTTTTTAGCAGTACTGAGGATTGAGCTGAGACCTTCATATGAGTTCCATCCTTAGAACTTTTTTTAAAATTAATTTTGAAGCAGGGTCTCATTAAGCCCTAAGTTTTCCAACCTGATCTCAAGTTTGTGACTCTCCTACTTCAGTCTTCCAGGGTGCTGGCATTACAGGTATGTACCACGACATTCAGCTAAAGTTTACTTTTCTACTGGTATTGCTTCAAAGGGTATATGCAAGTAAGGCACAATTGCAAGAACAATGAGAAAATATAAAGGTGACAAAATTACTGCTTCATAGTGTAATGAACTTATTTCTGCTGTATTAAGCATCTTCAGAGCACCATACCCTGACTGAACTTTCTCTGAGGACTGCCTGGTACACATATGGGGAGCTTGTAGCAGCAGTGTTCATGTGGTATGACCTGTCTGGCAGATGTAACTGAAGGAATGCTCAACATATTTTCTTTCATAGGAACTTGGAATTGAGGAGCAAAGCTATTTGATCTGTGTGTAGAACTAAATAGATGAAAACAGGAACTATGAATGGGAAAGACACATTACTTTGGGCTCTCAAAGAAGCAGAAAAGCCAATGTGCAGTGTCAGAAAACAAAGCTGGTGAAGTGGAGTCCGTGGGCCTCAGAATGAGAGTAACTGACTAAGGCAATGTCTTTTGTGGCTCCTAATAGCTTCCAGCCTCTGGTCAGCCCTCCCATATGAGTTAATAATTTCCCTTCTTCAGCACTTAACTTCTTATGAAAAGAGTGTAAGTCAGTTGTAACTGAGGGAATGTTGACTAACACAAGGGAAATTGTGTAAAGAAATATAAGACAAACTAGAAAACAAAGCACAGCTTAGGTAACTGAAATGTGTATAGAGAACACTTAAGCATTCATGACTGGAAAACGTTTATGAATGCATGTGGGAATCAGGGATAGAGTCACATCATTTGGTGGACAGTACAGTGTCAGTGATGGTTTTGCGTAACAAAATGACCACTGACATTTACTGAGTGCTGAGTGTCAGGCAGAAGCACATTATGTGCAAATTTTCATTCATTCATAACTACCATGGATTGTTGAATTATTACTATCCACAGTGGAAACAAGGAATTAGGGAATGAGAGACAAAATGACATATGAAATTCCCCATACTTAACTCACTCCAGATTTAAGAGTTCAACTCTTTTTAAAAGATTCAAAGGCCTACTCGCCACCCTGGTGAGGAGCTGGTGGCCTAGCAAACCAGTGGCACACTAGGGCGAGAACTATCAGCGACTCCTAAGCTCTGCATCATGTTGGAACTTTGGGTGCTGGGAGAACAGGCAGCCTACTGGCCACCCTGGTAAGCACCTGGGGGCCTGGCAAGTCGCCAGTGCACTGGGGTGGGGGTGGGGGGAACCATCAGTGATACCTGAACTCTGCATCATGATGGAACTTTGGGCACTGGAGAACAGGCGGCCTACTCGCCTCCCTGGTGAGCAGCTGGTGGCCTGGAAAACCACTGGCACACCAGGGCGAGAACTATCAGCAACTCCTAAGCTCTGCATCATGTTGGAACTTTGGGCGCTGGCAGATAAGGCAGCCTGCTGGCTGCCCTGGTAAGCAGCTAGGACCCTGCCAGTGCGCCAGCTAATAATCAGATATTGATCCATTCCCCCCTCCCCCGTTAGCAAGTAGGCACCAGTGGTCTGAGTATCTTTTTGGAGGATGAATGCATACAGTGTGCAAGTAAGGGGGATTTCCTTCTACAATTTCTTTGAAGGCAAATATTTGTATCACTGTTTTGCTCAGTTTTGATTAATGGTACTGCTTTATTCAATATTCTGTTTTTAAAAGTTCGATATTTCCTTCCATTTTCCTCTATTTGATTGAAAGAACAGCTAATGTGAACAAAATGGGATGTACTATTGAGCCCATTGCTTGTGTTCTGGTGACCTGCTCTGAGGTTCTGTGGTAGTTTTATTGCAGTGCAGTCACATGGGTTTGTTCTGTCTTGTTCTGCTGTATTTTGCTACCTTCAAAAAAAAAAAAAAGTAGATAAGAAAGTAACAAAATACCTCCAAAAATCTCCAACTCCACCAAAGCTGATCCATGGATCGTGGATAAGAAACTCAAAAACAAGGCAATAGAATTATATAAGGTGATTAAAAATATATAACAACAACAAAACAAGTCAGTAAGGTACTGAGCAACCTGAAACAGGGCATAACTAAGCAGATAATGGACTTAAAAAGTAACAAGAAGAAAAGAAAGTGATCTAGAGGATATGGCTGCATGTATGTTTAAGTGTGTAGGATTGAAAACTATGTTGCTAAGTTGTTACTGGATCATTGAAATTCTTTGCAGTCGCACTGTTTGAATGTCCACTTTGTATGCTTTAATTTTGTAACTTTAACAACTAGGTCTAAGAAGACAGTATGTGATTTATCAACTAGTGATTTCTTACTGCTTTTTTTTTCTGAGATTCTGTATTGTTTCTACCCCTTTTTCTGTTTTTCTTTTTTTTTTCTCTTTAAGTAAAATTTAAAAATTTCTTCTGAAAAGATTCAAACTGTATTTCCTTAAAAATAAATAATCCTTTAGAATGACATCTCTAGTGTGTGCTACAGGCAGAATCCCTGGGAATACATCCCAGGCAAGTACAGCCAGGTCTTCTCCTGAGAGCCTCCTCTCTTCCAAGTGGCCAGAGGTGATAAAGTCCTGGGATTCCTGGTCATCCAGAGTTGCCAGAGTCAAACCTAATAGAAGCCAAAAAAGCTACAGGACTTGGTGTTCAGGTTTTGCTCTCTTCCTTGCCCCTCTTGGCTGGTACCCAGGATCCAACGATTACAGAAAGGATCTGAAGCATGGTATTAGAATGGGAAACAGTGTCTTCCACATGTAAGTGGAAATGGTGCCAAAAACTGATGTCTTTTAGCTTAAGGACCATGGACTGACCAAGTTCCCCTCACAGCTGTAGAAACTGGCAAGCAAACTTAGGACCATCAACTTGTCCAACAAAGAGATACCATTGCCTGTCTCTGTTAGTAGGGAAGTTCACTCTGTTGAAGAGCCTCTCCTGAATAGCTATGAACAGTTCTACCTGATGAGTTAGGCAATCTGAAAAAACTTGAGATGTTTAGCTTAAAGAACAATCACTTGAGAGAACTGCCATCTACCTTTGGGCAGCTCTCCTTCCTCAAGAACCTGAGCCTCTCTGGATACCAACTGGGAGCACTGGCACCCCAACTTTGTAACCTTTGGGAGCTAGATGTGGTAAAACCTCTAAAAACCAGATTCAGAGTATACCTGACATAGTGTAGGAACTGCAGTTCATGATGGAACTCATCCTCAACCAGAGCAAGATATCTCAGCTCTCAGTAAATCTTCCTGTCCTCACCTTAAAGTTCTCCTGGAAGAGAATGTCTTGACCTCAACGTGCTTCCACAGAGTGTCCTCAGTGATTCCCAGATCTGTCTGCTCACTGTAGAAAGTAATCTTTGTGAAATGAAACTTCAAGAACCATAAGGCACTGACAACTACATGGGGCCATTCACAGTCACCAAGAAGTTTGCACCAAGATGTTCTCCAGATCTTTGGGTATCTTGCAGGACATGAACGTAGAACCTCAGTTGGAAACTGGCTGCATCAAAGGCTCCTGTTGCTGAGGATATCTGCAGTAAGAAGACAATACTCCAGATCACATTTCATTCAATAATCTTCCTTTTCAGAGTCATCTCACGTAAGCAAAGGAAGAGGAGTCAGGACACATCAAGAACGCTTCATGTTGACACAAAGGACAATGGACAGTGTTGCTCTTCAACACCAATACCTAGTCGTACTTAATCAGATGAGGGATACTACCTGCTAATATAATGGCCACACCACACTTTGAGATTACGCTTAATACCAATAGGAGCATTCATAAAATCAGCTGCCATTCCACTTCTGTGTTCACATTTCATATTTTGACAAAATTCATGTAAGTTGTAAGAAGTTTGTATGGCTAATCTAAGGATTTATTATCCTTAGATACATATAATATATAATGTATAATATGTAATATGTGACATGTAGTATATAGTGTATAAATTATACCTATATCTGATGTCTTTTATCAGTTCAGTTGCAATGTTTATACTTTGAATTTTAGACATACCTATCTGACTGTTTGCCTTGATTAAAGTGTGCTTTAACAAAGAAACACCAATACCACACTAAAAAATGTTTCCAAAGGCTGCAATAGCAATCTCTTTACTATTGTATGTGCTTTGTCAGTGGAAGGCTCTGAAGAGCTAAAACTCTATATGCAACATTTATAAGTTTCAAAAGAGATTTTAATAATCAAGATTTTCTTGAAACTTCATTTTAAAAAATTATGCCTTATTTCTGGTAACCTCCCCACCTCCCTCCTTTTTTTGGATTTACAACTCTACTAATAAAATTACCTTCAGGAAATCATTGCTACAAGTATTTTAAAATGATCTATGTTGCTGGAAAAATAAAAGGGGGGCAGAGGAGATTGGAAAAAAAGCTAACTGAACTGTGTTTTGTACATGTACCAACCCCTTACAGTGAATGAGGTCACTATGCATTCCAAACACATACTAACAAAAAAAATTTTTTAAACCCTATGTTTTTATTCTTCAAAGGAGAATAACTCTTTACCAAATAAATAATTTTTAATGAAAAAAGACCACTCTAGCTGAAAATCCTTAAACAAAAGGAAGAGTTAGTTAGAAGATAAAGAGACAATAAATAAACCTTTCCTTATGAAAGATTTATTATGAAAGCACTGGGAGATCACATATAGAATGAAGACAAGAATTGATAGAAAGATGTCACTGGTAAATCTGCACTCAGATGGCACATAAAGGAAAGGGAAAGGAAACAGTCAAAGTGGAACTGAAGGTTTGGGACCAAAAATTTTGAAAGATGATAACTCCCTGAACAGAAACAGGAAAGCCAGGAGAAATCTTAGCTAGGGTGCTATGGTCTAGATCTAGAGTGTCCCTCAAAGACTTATGGGTTCTGGTCAAGTTGATTGGATCACAGAGGCACTATGCTCATCCATGGATTAATCCACTGATCAATTCAAAGCCAATCACACTAGTAGGAGGTAAATCTGGCCAGAAGAGGCTGTTTACTAGGGGGAATGACCTGGAAGTGTCTCTCTCCAACTTGTCCCTTCTCTGTTCCTGACTGCTGTGACATGAGCAGCTATTCCTCTGCCCAGGTCCTTCCATCATTCTCTGTCTGCCTTGGAGCCAGCTAAGTTTGGTCTGAAATGTCTAAAAACCAAGAATCAAAATAAACTTCTCCTCCTTTAAATTGTAAGTGTTGGGTATTTTATCCCAGTGAAACGAAAGTGACTGAGTCATGGGATCAAAGGAAAAGTGGGAGGAGATCTTGAATTCACGTGGGTTTGAAATTCTGGCAAAACATCAGGAGGAGCTGTCCACCAAGCAAGCACATACATAGTTACATGAAGTTGTAGCTTATGAAAATTCCAGAATGGAGATATCAATTTGGGAATATACTCATGAAAATGAAAAGCAAAACCACAAAAATGGATGAGATTGCCAAAAGATGGTGTAATGAGAAGGTTGATGTCAGAAGTTTAGAAAACATTTAGCAACCAGAAAGAGTTTCTAGTAAGATCAAAGACTCAATATAATAGAAATATTTGATATTTACTAGAAGCAAAAACAAGGAGAAAATATTAACCATCACTATTTTAAACAACTAAAACAGAAGTATAAGTTTTAATGTTCCTCAAAGATATGACCTCCAAATACAAATTTCTACAAAACATTGGTAAATGCAACACAAGGAAATTATTACCCAAAATATCACAGTTGTAGAGAAAATGGCTTTATGAGATCAAAGACAGAAGTGATAAGCTTAGGCTTAATTCATGAAAGTCTGCAGATTTTATGGATGCCCCACATTACAGATTGCCAAGCACATATAATAACCTCCAACTGTCTTTACCAGACTAAAATGGCTTTATTTCACTATGCTTAGGAAGGAAGTAGACCATTTAGAGTAACTGTGAGAGTTTGTAATGCAAAATAAAAACAAAAACCACAATTTTATAGGAAATTAATGTTGGTGAATTATCCTTCTAAAATTGTCTTTTGCAGGCAGAAAAAAAGAGAAATAAGAATACATGGAAGGAAAGAAAGAAGGAAAAAGAGGATAGAAGGAAAGAAGGGACAAGAGAAGAAGAGAAGAGAAAAGGGAGGGAGGGGGGAAATGAAGGAAGGAAAGAAGGGAGAGAATTAAGGTGTGGAATATGCCAATATATATATGTAAACGTCATTGTACACTTTTGGGAAAGGCAATTTTGTTATTATGTGTTAACAAATCTGGAAAAAATAAATGAAAAAGAATAGCCCTTTGATTCTCTTATAAATAGCTCAAGGTCTGAGGGTATAGCTCAATGGCACAAGCACCTGCCTGGCAAGTGCAAGGTCTTGAGTTCAGTTCCCAGTACCAGGATAAATAAATAAATAGCTCAAGTATATAAAAGATGTCCAACAGACCAAAAGACTGCATTTTTCATAAAACAAGTTTTCATAGCCATGGCCTTATAATTTCAAATAAATATGCACAAAGTAGCTTTTAATAACTTTGTGAGGACCAAAGCATACTGATTCTTTGGAAGTTAAGCTTTACTTTAATCTTGGAAATTCATTAGACACACATGTGGTTTATTTTGAAGTCCTCATTTTATGCATTTGACAGAGAAATAAAACATAAATTTCTCCTAGTTTCTTCTTTTAGCTTTACACCCCTGCTGTGTTGTGCCAGTCAGAGCTCAGCAAGGGATGATTCTTGCTTTCTAAATTATGCACTGATGCTGCAGGGAGCTGAGTGCTAAGTGTTAGTGAGTATTCTGTTACTTTCTGTACATGAAATAGGATGAATCACTGGGGATGTAAATTCTATAGTAGAAGGGACAGCAAGATGCAGGCCTCCTGAGTTGGGTGTGCTGGCACATGCAGCACTCAAAAAAAAAAAAAAGAGAGATATGAATACCCTAAGGTAAAGGAAGTTATCTTTTTGCATTTCTATATAATTACAGTGTATAATAACAAATTTTTAATAAGAATCTAGACATTTTCCCTTGTGTCACTAATTCAGAAAGGGAATAATAAGCCAGAAAAGCATTCTACTGGCAGAAATTTTAAAGAAAATAGAAACATTAGCCCTGTAGGGTTTTTTTGTTTGTTTGTTTTGTTTTGGCACTGGGAATTAAACTCAGAGAATTCACACTGGATAATATCCCCAGATGTTATTATATTCTTTATTTTGAGGAAGAGTTTCACTAAGTTGCTAAATTGCTCAGGGTAGGCTTACAATTAAAATCCTGCCTTAGCCTCCTAGAGTGTTAGAATTATAAGCACTTGTTACCACTCACAGTTTAGCCCTATATTTATATTCATCTATTTATTTAAGAGAATAAATTGTCCTCTTTGTGGTAATTTTAACATCTAATTAATAAATAATTTCAAGCACAGAATATTAATAGAATTTCATATCAGTAATTGTTTGGTTTGTGTCTAGATGTCAACCCAAAGCCTCATGAACTTATAGATGGGATTTTTTTGGAGGTAGCTGAATCTAGAGTGTGTGATTGATTCATGGTTCTAAGATAGGATTAAAGGTGCTAGGATTAAGGATGAGTGATTGCTGAGTCAATCCAGTGATTGGATTGGCTCCACCCTAAACTTGGTCGACTAGATACACTATAAGGGACAAAAAGAGGTTTGTCAGCTCTCTCTTGTTGCTTTTGCTGTCTTCTGCCTTTATGGACTGTGGCCCCTCTGCTATGTGCCACCTTGCCTTTGAGCCAGTCATAGACCAATAGCTCTACAAACTGTGAGCTAAAGAAATCTTTCCCCCTTTAACTTTAGGTGTTAGGTATTTTGTCTCAGCAGCAAGGGAAAAGTAACTATGACGGTCATATATAGGGCTAATAATTTCTTAAGATTATGTACAATTTTAATTGATTATATTATTTTAAAAAATCATGCATGGTATTGCACACTTACAAATCTAGGATTGTGGGAAGCAGATACAGAAGGATTGGGAGTCCAAGTCCAATTCCAGTCTGGACATTTTAGGGACTTACTCTGTGGGGTGACCCTGAGTTCAATTCCTCATCCCAAAATAATAATAGTAACAGCTTTGAACATCTTTTGGATCAAAAGATGCTTTATTTGAACTAAAATTTAAGAAATGCTCATGAAAATGAGATTATTTTGAAACTATGAAAATGTTTGAAAAGTTTCATAGACCAGTCTTGTCTCTCAGTCTCCCAAGTACCATGTACCACAACTCATGCTATAATTGTCTTTTTTTTAATATCCATTTTATTCATAGGTAAAAAGACAGAACAAAAAAAGAAGAAGAAAAAAACCCACAACAAAATTACAAAGCACAACAATCAGGGGGTAACAATAGTACATACACTGAGCATTGTATAATTGTTTTTGAAGTGGTTTGTGACCCCATTGGTAGGTGGTATAAGGAGGGTGGCATTTATGATTAAATTGGTAAAAGGACCTTGAGACAGAGGGAAAAAAGAAAGCAGAACTAGACAGCAGAGGCCTATAACAGTATGATTTGAAAGACTTAGGAATGATGGTTAGAAATGCAGTCTTCCCAGGGCCCAGTCTCATTTTGCTAAATCAGACTTTTTAGAGGTATAGACTGAGAACTTGCACACAAGTGCTCCTTACACAGGATAAATTTGAAAAAGCTCTGCTCTAAGATTATTCTCACTCTGGAAAATAAATCCTACTTGGAGTCAGAAATTACCTTATATTTTCTCCTTACAGTTCTACAAAGGTAGTAAGGGCTCTTAATGAACAGTGTACTAGATGCTACTGGTAAACTCATGGTGAAGAAACTGAGAAAAGAATCAATCATATTATGAAAACAATTGGATTGGAAATTTAGACTCTCTTGAGAAAATGATTTTTTAAATCAATATTTTGACAAAATACAACAATGATAAAATTAAATTAAACCTGAACGGCAGATTAAGTTTGTGAGAGATAGCTAGAGTCCATCCATCTGTAGTTTATCAGCTATAGTGTAACAAAGCAGTATATATCTTGTCTTCTTTTGATTATATTTGTGTTATATTCCTTTGTCCCTCCTCCCCAGTCCTCAGTTGCTAGAATCAAACACAGAAATAGATGCTAGGCAAGGTCTCTAACACCAACCTAAATCTCTATATTTTTGTTATAATTTTATTGATAAAATATAGCCCTTCTAAAATATTTTAAAGACTTTTGTAAATAAGATCCTGAAGTTCAGAGGGCATCTTCTCTCTATATATATATGTAATTCAATTTAATTCAGTGGACATGTATAGCCTACTTATTACATTGCAATTTGCCAAAGAGTATTAGAAAAGGAGACTGCATATGTGATACAGTCTCTACACTCAGAGAGCTTAGCAGCAGGAGGGTCTCTAGGCCAACCCCGGGAGGGAAGAGAGGAGGGTCATCTATATGGTGACCATACTAAAAGGCAAAATGATCCCTTTCCAGTTAAAAATACAGTAAATATTAGGTCAGAGCTATGGGAGCTTTGAAAAGGGTTTATTTGAATGGGAAGGGACATAAGAGGAAGCAAAATAAGTAAGTCAAATCTGCTTTGGCTGTAAATAATTGCACATAGATTTTTACTCCACCAGCACAGAACAAAAAAGTCTTCACTGAGGAGCTCTGGTTACAGAGGAACTCAACAGGAGGGGGATTTAGGAAGAGGAATAGTGAGTAAATGAACATTTTTGTAAAGGTGAGATAGAAGATGCTTGTTTGATCTTTGCCCAAAGATATGAATACAATACTCACGCTCACATTTGTGTTATTATTGCTGTTACATTGTCTAAGAGTCATGGAAATAAGCAAAATGGCTCGAAGTAAGGGTGCCTCAATAGCCCCTTCTTTTTAAAATTTAAATGCCATAAAGATGAAATTCTCTAATATTTTACTATTGCCAGGTTTCCAACAAATGATATACAATGGTTAAAATGTAGATATACAGGGAAGGAAATTATATATTTCTCTCTACTTCTTTGGAGAAGTGCTGTGAACTAGAAATGATATGTAATGCATTTATGCTTCTGAAGGCTTTATTTTGTGATTATTTTCATGTTTATTCATTTATAAGTCTGGATAATTGAACCCCCTCCCACCTCCCCACCCCCCGCTATGACTGAGGACTTAACACCTCTACCTCTGAGCTACATCCCCAGCCCTTATTGATTTTTAAATTTTAAGAAACCCAAGATGACCTTAAATAATGTTATTATTGATCCTCATTTTGCATTTGACTTTTCCTCATAATGGAAAAAAAAATCTTCTTAAAATAAAATAAAAACATAAAAAAAGAAAAAATCCAAGTAGACAATAAGAATGTCCTTTTTTTTTTTCCTTTGTTAAAACTTCAGGAGTAAAATTAGTCCTTTTGAATGTGATCTTGCGTTTTTGGATTCTTTTCAGTATGAGATCCACCACTTGCTTTTTGTTTTCAGCATTTTATTTGACTCCTTTCCTTTTTTTTTTTTTTTTTCCTTACGGAAAATGTCTTCGTTGGAAAAGTGTGGATGGTTTTGAGCAGATGTCCGTACTGCTTCAGGCGATGCCCGCTCTGCGCCCAGCGTCAGGCACGGACTCCGGAGGGACTTTCATTGGACCGAACGGCACACAGACACCGGCCCTCACGTCCTCTCGCCTAAGACCCCCGGGGTGTGGGTCTGAGGCCGGGCCGCGCAGGCCCTCGGACCGGGTCGAGTGCCCAAGGCAGGCAGCAGCTCTCGCGTGGCTGCCTCAGCGGTACAGCCTAGCGCATCCCCTCTCCACCGTTCCTGGAGGCCCGAGCTCGGCCATGCCCCGAGAGGCTTCTCCATTTCTCCACCCGGAGGTCCCGGGAGGGCAGTGCTCCTGGGCCCGAAGGCGCAGCTATGCTGAGGGTTTGATTCTTAACTCTGGGTGGAAAATCTCGGGCAGCACAAGTCGGGGCGCAGCCGCTGGGCTCCGGCCCCCGAAGGCGAGCAATCGCGCGGCTGCAGGGCGACCGCGCAGCCCCGGCCTCGGCCGGGTGGGGAGCAGAGCTCGGCCTCAGGCTTCCTGGCCCTCCCGGGCTGGGTGAGGCCGCCCTGCAGGGAGGGTCGGCTGCGGCGTCCGGACCGGCTGGGAGGATCAGGCCAGGCTGGCGATAAGCACCAGTGCTCTCCCAACGCCGAGATCGCAGAGTCCCGGCGCGGCCCCCGGGCCCCGCGGCGCTCGCTTGCTGTCGGCAGAAAGCAGCACCCTGCCTGACCCCAGGCCTTACTATTTCAAGAATTACCGAAGAGTCCACCACTGCGTTTAGCGCAGGAAATCAGGGGTGCAGCCGAAGGGCGCGGGTGAGGGGCCCGGAAGCAAGCGTATCTGTCTTCCCTCTCCAGTGTCTCCCCAGTTTTACTGATGTCAGGGTTGGGGCAGTGGTCTGTGTCTGACTCTCAGGTACACGGTACTCTGAAATCGTGTATCTTGGGAGTGAAGGCCCAAGCCTATAGCAAATCGTGTCTCTTGGGAGTGGCGCTGTGTTCAAAATGGGCGGCACTAGCTGCGCAGACACCTACTTCCCCAGAGAAAAGGAGACACTTGGCCCCTGGGCTTATTCTTGTTTTATGGACCAAGCCCCTCATATCCCCCAGTAACTTCTCAGTAAGCAGTGGTGGTGGTGGTGGTGTGTGCGCACGCGTGGTGGGGGCGGAGTGTGTATGTTCATGTCATGTAAACTAATGGTTTGGTAAAGTGCAATTTTAATTAGGCAATGTCACATGTAATTGTTTATATGTCATTTTTATGTATAACAATATTTCTGGATCCCTAAGATTGATCTGTCAAGGGACACTTTCCAATCCTGCCCTTTAAATTATAAAATAAAACCTGGATTTGAGATCCGTAAGACTTCTAGTCCAACTATATGTAGTCACTGTAGAATACTTTGTTGTTCTAAGTTAAATCTACATGCATTTTCATTAAAGAATGCTTGTATATATTGCCATTGCAGGTTACTTTCCCACAGAACTGTTTCTTCAAGGCAAGGATAGTTTTTATACATCTCTAATCTACCCAAATCAAATACTTTTTGAGAATATTAAGTACTCAGTATGAATATGAATGAAACCACTTTGGGTTCTTACATTTCCTGCAGGCTCTAAACATTCTTACCGCAGGCAAAGGAAAAGGAATGGAGAAACCAGGAGGGAGGCTTCACAGACAACAGATAAAAGTGAAAGATAAGGCTTTCCAAACTGATTTTTCTCAGACAGTAAAAGTGCTCAAAAACAATCTGCTAATCAAGTCTCCTTAGCGATAGGCTATCAGGAGGTAGAAAGGCATGAGGTAGAAATGACCTAGAGTAGTCTCAGTGTATTTATTTGTTTATTGAGATGCAGGGATCAAGGCCAGGGACTCATGCCTATACGTACTCTACCACTGAGCTGCATACACAGCCCTCACATTCACTCACCTGCCTGCCCTGGCAAGCTTTTAAACATCAACAATTGGGGTTTGCCTCTCTTAGGATATGTTCCTTTCTACCCCTCCTTGCTTTCTTCCTTCCTTCCTTTAGATGAGATGTAATGTAAGCCATTACACTTAAAGTTAAAAAAAAAATAGGTTTGTTACAGGGCATGGTGGCACAAGCCTGTTAATCAGGACACTCCAGAGGCTGAGGCAGGAAGATTGCCATGAGTTTGAGGTCAGCCTGGGGCTACATAGTTAGTTCAAGGCCATCCTGAAGTACATAGCAAGGCCTTGTCTCAAATAACAAAAATAAACCAAACCAAAAAACAAAAACAAAACCCTCCAAAATCAGCGTGGTTAATTTTTAACAAACTTATATATACTTTAAGTTACTGGTGTATTTAGCTAATCTCATAATTCTTTTTATATTTTTCATCTTAATGGTAAGATAACAAAAATTGTGAAACTTTTTTTTCAGATATCTGAATTACTAAGGAAAGCGAGTAGTAAATATTTAAAAACCATGCAGCTCAGTGGTAGTGTACAGGAAAAGACCCTGGCAGCTTAGTTGGAGTGGGGGTGCTCTGATACTTTCCAGCTGACACTATTGTATCTTTTCTTTTTAGCCTTTGAATGTACTCTCCCATTTCTTCTGTAAGTAAACATTTGAACATGCTGCCTTGTTATTATGTAAAACAAACAGTTTTTCATAGGGGTTAATCCTGGCTTCTCATCATGCATAATGTTGCATTTAAAACCTGACCACAGCTGATACATTACAAAACATTCTGGACAATACACTATTTAAAACATATTTCATTAAAAGTAGAATGTCCTGAAGGGTATACTGCACCAACAGGAATTCTAAATTTTTTAGGTACTAGTGCTAGAAAAATATACCTCAGTCAGAACACAATAAAGACTACATAGTTCATCTGTATCATTGTTTCTCAATTTCTGTAGATCATTCAGTAGTATGAATGACAGGCCTCTTTTTACAGTACTTTACCATATTAGTTTTTTTTAATGAACTCTACGGTTAAGCACTTGCATTTCTGTTCTACCTCACCTACTCTTTCAATGCCAAGTATCCATCCATTCCAGCTTATAACGTAAATTTGGCTCAGAATGCCATCTCTATTTGTAGCATGAGGCGGAACAATGCTGCTGATATTTATGATTCTTGACAGCCTTGTTCTTTTATTTTAGCATCAATTTTCTCTCCTCCATTATGATTTTTAATGGAGTTCTTAGTGCTGCTTTCTCCTTGACCTACTTTCTTTTCATATACGGTATAAGCTGCTTTGGGTGAAATAAATTAGTTGGTTACCTGTATAAATGTTTTTGAGCTTTTAAAATCTTCTGGTACAACGTTCATAATACCACCACAGCTTGTCTGGATTGTTTTTATTTTTTGAATTCTTTTTAAAACTATGCTTTTCATGAGTTTGTTCGGTTCTCCACCTAAGGATTAAACCTCATTCTGTTCTGACCCAATTGCTATTTTTCTTTGTTGCCTCCACCCCCCTAGAGAATGTGTTTCCAGGGGAGAGGCGTTCTTGCAGCTGAAGAGGAGAGTCAAGTGGGACGAGATCTGGTGCCTCGCTCACTGGATTCCTCCTCTCCAGCAGGGTGAGATAAGTCAGAGAATTTTGACAGTTCAGTCCGGCCTCAGCTTTCACGCTTGTGGTCCATGGATGGGTTTTATCTTCTCTCTCTCTCCTTGCCTTTGGCCTGCCTACTGGCCAGCTGCCAATGCAAGGATTGCTCCAGGCCACCAAGTGCTCTCCCGGTGCCACCCACGTGGGGGACCGGAGTTTATGACCGCGGAAGACTCCGGAGTCTGGAGAAAGCCTCGCCGGGACCGAGATGCCGAAGAGGACAGCCACTCCCCAGGCTTTTCCCCTTCGCAGCACCCACGTGACCGAGAGGCCTCCTCCGACCCGCCCCCTTCGTCCTCCACGGCCCACTTCCCGCTCCGGGGTAAGTGAACCTTGGTTTTCCGCACCGCCTCAGCCCCGCCCTACTCCTTTCCCCGGCCCTCACCTCCCTCAGACTCCTTCGCGCCACTCTCCCCCCTTCCGCAGCCCACCGGGCCCTTTGTACGTGCTCGGCGGCGTGCGAACGCGCCCGGCACGTGACCCCGCCGAACGTGGCATTGTGTTATCACGTGACCCAGGTGCGTACGCGACGGAGCGGGGTGTGAAGATGGCGGACGAGGAGGCCGAGCAGGAGAGGCTGAGTCGCGGCGGAGGCGGTTGCGTCGCGGAGCTGCAACGCCTGGGCGAGCGGCTCCAGGAGCTGGAGCGACAGCTGCGCGAAAACCAGGTGCCGGCCGTGGAAGCGGCCACCGAGTACTGTCAGCAGCTGTGCCAGGTGAGGGGGCTCAGCGGTCCCCTCCCCCTTTCCCCAGCTCTGGGGGACGAGGGCAAGCGAGCGCCTGGCGGCGGAGCAGCGGTGATCGCTGCCTTAGCGTCTTCGGCGCCGCCGCCCGGACGGGACCTGGGAGTACGTGGAAGGCGCCTTTGTGTGTCAGCCACCGTAGTGGTGGTGGTAGTGGTAGTTGTCTGCAGCTCCCGGCTGGGGGAAGGGAGTTGTGGTCTGGGCGAAAAATTCCCCCTCCTCTACCTCTCCCCGAACTCGGGACTGCGCGGTCCCCGCGGGCGAGATGCCGTTCTCGAAGATCGAAGAGGGTGTGAGGCTCCGGGAGCTCAGGTCCTCTTCCTCTTCGAACGGTGCACAACGGATTACAGTACTCTGCTCCTCTGCTTTCCACTCAGACAGGCCTCCGCCCCCACTGGTTTGAGTCTTTTGCTTTTGCATGCTTTCATCCGTCCCGCCCCCGACCCGGTCCTCGCTGTCTCCAGGCCTTTGTTGTTCGAGTTTCGCCTTGCGACTGAAGGGGTCTTTGTTGATGTACCGTGGGGTAGTCCCTACCGACCCCTTCTAGCTAAGCGAAGCGTTTGGGAAGGGGCGGAGGCAGACCTTGTCTACACCTTCCTTTGCTTAGCTTGGTCCACTGCTTCTGTCTTAAAGGTTGCTCTCCTTGGTGGAGACCTGACTGTACACTTAGCCCAGAGACTGTTGACGGTGGGACTTTTCCATAGTACGTTTCATTTTTGCTTCTCCTTGAAAAGTGCAGTCCCCCCCCCCCCCCGGCCTTTCACCTCCACCTTACTCCTCATTTCTTGGAGTCTTTCCTATTTGGCCTCTTGGTGAGGGGAGAGAGGACTGAAGCTCCTGTAGATCCTGTGCTTTTGTCAGCTGCACACTTGCCTTCCTTTTCTTGCCCAAGGACACTGTTTACCAGGAACTACGTTCTAACCAAGTTTCAAGTTAGTAACACTGCTCATGACAAAAATCAGAGTTTGCGTCTGCATTTGGACTTGATCACTAGTTAGGTTTCAAATTCTAAGGGGCTGTTTCTGGCTCTGGTAAAGGTATTCGTTTGTCTGAGGAGGAAAAAGACATTATATAGACCACCTTCAGAGTTAACTTTTGAGTATGTATCCTTACGGTGAATTTGTTTAGCAAATTTTTGAACTTCAGGTCAAACATTGGTGAGTCATTTTAGCATTTCAGAGTAAATTACAATTTCGCTTATGTTTAGTCTTCAGAATTTCAAATCTTAAGATTATAGAGTACTTGATCACAGACAAGAAGGATTCTATTGCTGTATGCGTTTTGTCACGAATTATTTGATGGTTTATTATTTTAAAAAGAACTTTGTGAGATTAAGTGGTGAATTGTGTAGAGTATATGCAGTCAGAAAGTTACCCACTTAAGGTAACAGGTCTTCAAAGTCAGAGATGCTTTCATTCCTTTGAAACATAGCCTTAAAGAATTGTTAAAATTTGCCAATTTCTCAGTGCTAGAAGTACCCACTTTTCTTGATTGATCTTTAAAAATAAAGATTATTTAAAATATAAAAAATTTCGGTAAAACAGTTATCATAGGAAATCTTTGATTTAGAACTAGTGTGTTAGAATTAGACTAGCTTTGCTTGAAGATATCCTCACATCAGTAGTGTCTGTTGGTGATCTTAAGTGTAATTACTGTAAGTACTCTTGGTCCCCAGTATTTTTTAAACAGGATTAATAATTCTGGTAAAATGGGATATCATGCAAGCTGAACTTTTTTGAAAGGGGTGTGGCATCATGATTATAAGAGAATTGAATTAATATTTCAAAAAACCAGAATGAAAGTAATTTTATATATTAGTTTTATTAAGTGGTCAGTCTCACCACATATACATTGATTTTATTGACTGGTGCTGACAAAAATATCAAACAGTAATAAATGCTGAGTGGATTTCAGAAATTGTAAGATGTTCCATGCACTTTAATCCCACAATAATTTGAATGCATTTAAGAGTGGTTGCTATTTTGATAGGGTGTGTTTGATGTTTGAGTCCCTCTGGAACATAATCTAAAAAAAAAAAAGCTGCTCATTTTAGTGATCCTGTTAAGTAAGCAGTAACTTGAAAGATTTCTTTTTTTTTGTTTTGCTTTGTTTTGGTACCGGGCATCGAACTCACAACCTCTTGCTTGCCAGACAGGCACTTGTGCCATTGAGCTAAATCCCTGGCCCAATATTTCTTTATAATTGTATCTTAGTTGTTATTATGTTGCATTGTGATAAGGAGCTAAGCAAAGCAATGGTTAAAAATTACAGAATTTATTGGAATAACCTAACTGTGGTGTTGGAAATAGGAGGAGGTAGAAATTAAGGCTTGGTTTCCAATCTTGAGATTATTTAAGTTTTTCTACACTTATCCTTTAAAATTAGGCTCTTTGCACGGTTCAATGAACAAACTTAGAATGAATGGCCGTCAGAGTCAGTAATCTGTCAGTGATGCAGTTCTCTCTGTTGCGTTTTTTAAATTAGGAGTGTGTGTTTGTTTGTTTTTTGGCTTTTTTGTTTTTACTTTTAAAATTGACACCACTTTTTAAAGTTGATGTGAAAGCTTGGCAAGCGCAAGATCATGAGTTCATCCCTGGTACCAAAAAAACAAACAAAACCAAAAAGAAAGTTGATACAGAATGATTGTACACTTTTATGGAGTACAGTGTGCTACATCAGTTTGTATATACAGTATTAAGCAACATTTGAGTCAGGGTAATTAGTGTATCCATCACCTCAAAAAAAGAATTTCAATTTGTCTTTGATGAGACCACTTGAAGTTCACAGTTTAGTAACTGTGTTGCCTACTGTGTGCTCAAACATCTTAACTTCTTCTAACTTTATGCTATTAACCGACATCCTTTCATTCCGTTTCTCTTTACACTCCCCAGTCTTTGGTAACTAGTTTTTTAAGATTCCACACAAGTGGATCATGTAGTATTTGTCTTTGTGCTTGGTTTATTACACTGAACAACAGTTTTTTCCATTTTTGGCTGTGTTGTTGCAAATGACAGAATTTCATCCTTTTTATGGCTGACTGGTATTCCATAGTGTATGTATACACAGTTTTCATTACCGATTCATCGATTGATGCATTCTTAAGTTGATCTGAATAGTGCTGCAGATATGGCTTCACTATATATATTCAGTAGTGGAATTGCTGAATCATGTGGTAGTCCTATTTTTTGTGTTTCTGACGACAGCCATGAACTGGGGTGAGATAGTATCTTTGTGTGTTTACTTCTTTTCTTTTTGGTGTTGGGAGTTGAACCAGGGCCTTTTGAATATTAAGCACATTCCCTAGCACTGAGCTATTTCATCAATTCTCTTTTTTTTTTTTTTTGGTTTGAATTTGTATTTCCATGATAACTAGTGAAACAGGATTTTTCATATACCTGCTGGCCATTTGTATGTCTTCTGAGAAAATTGATTAGTCTTTTACAAATCAATCCTTATGCATACTAGACATTAATTCCTTTCTGAATCCATAGTAAATATTTTCTCTTCAGATTGCTGCTTTACTGTTTACTTTGTTTTGCAGGAGCTTTTAGTTTAATACAATCCTATTTATCTAATTTTGCTGTTGTTGCCCCTGCTGTTAGGGTCATATCCAAAAAAGCTTTGCCAAATTCAAAGCTATTTACTATTTTGTGTGTATTTCTTCCAGTAGTTTTACAGTTTCAAGTTTTATATTTAAGTCTTTAATTCATTTTGAATTGTTCTGAGTGTAGTGAGAGACAAGGGTCCAGTTTCATTCTTCTCAGTATGATTATCCAGTTTTCCTTGTGCCATTTATTGAAGAGACTGTCTTTTCCCCAGTGTGTGTTCTTGGCACCTTTGTGGAACATCATTTGGCCACAGATGAGTGGATTAGTAATGAATTCATTATTATTATAATAAATGCGTAACTCAGCAAAGGATTAGTTGCAGAATATAGTGAAACCTGCATAAATTGAACTTGCTTATGATCTTTACAAATTTTTCTTTTTTAATGATATTTTTATTTTTTAATGATGTAAAATGGCAATAATTCTTCAGTTAAGAAATAGACTAGAAATAAAAGACATTAAATATTTTTCTTATTTTTTTAAATTGAGTTGCTTCCTGGAAGGAAGCCTCAATGTTAATTTTGCTTAAATTAACATTTACATAAAGTTTAAGTGCGAAGTGGAAAAGAGTAATTATAGCAAAGACCTATGAGAGTGTGTGTCACAAGTCTTAAAAGTTAGCTTAATATGGGTAATGTAGGTAACATTTAATAATCTTATATGAATGGACTTAGAATGAAAACAGAACATTGAGAAATAATTTCTTGACTTGTTTCAAGATCATTATTTTATTTATTGTATACTATATGGACCAAGCAACTATTATCAAGGTCCTTGACTTTGTGGAGCTTACAGTATGGAAGAAAGTAGACAAGTAATTATAGTAAAATGTGATTTGTATTTTTTATTTGTGAGATGAATACAGTACAATGGAAGGTTACATTTGGGAATTTAGAAACATTCAAACAGGAGTTTTTAAAGGATTTTAGAATAATCATTCCTTGAAAAAAATTAAGCAATTGTAGTTGAAGACTGATTTGTTAGGATATGATGTTCGCTGATAGCATCATGTATTGGGCTAGATTACTTATTGGTTGTGACTGTTATTTGTAACTGGTCATTTATCTTCAGGTGGCCAACCCTTACATATCTTAGCTATTTTGTAGTGCTGGGGACTACAAAACCATGGTATCAAATGTGCTAGGCAAGTGATGTCAGTGAGCTATACCCCCAGCCCAAAACCTGTTTCAAAGGTTTGAATTGTAATTCTACAAGTATTTGTGTGTGATTAAAAATGTGTTTAACTTTTATTTATTTACTTATTTGGTACTAGGAATTAATTTAGGGCAGTGGTGGTGAACCTATGACATGCATGCCACAGCCAGCAGTTAGTTGTTATTGAAAGCTCTAAAAGATTTGCCATCACTGACCTAGGGCATTCACATAAAGGTACATCTTCAGTTTTCATTCATTCATTCATTGAGACAGAGTCTTATTAAAATGTCCAAGCTGGACTTGAAGTTTCAGTCCTTTTGCTTCAGTTTTCCAGTGCTGGGATTAGAGATGTGCATTCCTATGCTTGGCTAATTCTCTGCTTTTTATGGAAAAGGTAGTACAACCATATGCAGCAACAATAATGGACTATATGTATTATTTAGCCTGGAAATGTATGATATGTATCATATAGCCTGGAAATGTAGTAAGTTGTACAGAAATTCGTGTAAGCACACTGTAGTGTTAACACATGCCTTGCGATGCATTTCTGAAAATGTATTCCTGTCATTAAGCTACTCATGACTACATTGTAATTTTTTTTTTTCTTGGTGCCAGGGATCAAACTCATGACCACGTGCTTAAAGGCAGGTGCTTATGTTGCTGAGCTAAATCCCCAACCCCTACGTTGTAATGTTTTTTAAAAAAGTAGACATGAATAAAGGGTAATCAAAGAAAACTTGCTGTGTGTCACATAGACATCCACTTTCTCTCCACAAAGACAATTCCTTATTAGTTTTTCTATGTATCATTCCAAAAACAATTTGCTCCTGGTGGAGGGGGAGAACCTGCTCCACAGTGCATCTTGCTCTTTTCTGTTTATTTTTGTGGCACAGGGATTGAACCCAGAGCCTCACACATGCTAGGCAAGTGCTTTATTTCCACCTAACTAATCTTCAGCCCCATCTTGGTTTTTTTTTTTTCATCTTAAAATATGTCATTAAGATCATTCCATGGTTGTTTGTATAACTATGGATTTTTTTCTTATAACTGCTTAATTGTGGTCTGTGGCTATGTCAATTAGTTAATTATTGGTGGGTATTTAAGAGAATAAGTTAATTTTATGTATGGTGAGTTCAGTAGAGTTAAAAATAGGCAGTAATCTCTTCAGGCCAGGTTATCAGGAACAGCTTTACTGAGGTTAGAGTTGAGGAAGACTTCATTACCTTTATTAAACATTGTTCTTTACTAGTGTAAGAACTAAAAATTAAACTTAGAACTGTGTATTTGAAAGAAATACACACAAACATATATTTTTTTTTTTTCTTTTTTTTTCTGAACCAGGGATCAAACTCACAACCTTGCACCTGCCAGATAGGTGCCATGTGGCTGAGCTATATCCCTGACCCCTGAATTATATATTTAAAACATTTCTGTGTTTGTTTCACCAGTATGATACAAGTTGATTCTTTTTATCTGTGTGGTTTGCATAGCTTTATAGTAATCGAGTCCTTGAAAATGTGAAAGCATTTTTCTTGAGAAAATATCTCTTCTTTCCTGCTTTCTCTTCTTTTCCTTTCTTCGTTTCTTTTCTTCTGCTTCCCCTTGATAATAGGGATCAAATCTCATGTCTCATACATACTAGACAAATATTCCATCACTGAACTATATCCCTATCTCTTAAGATACTAACTAGCCTTTTCTCTGCCTTTTTTGACTGTTAGAAGCTATTTTATTTTGTAGGGCACATCAACTCAAAAAAAGATAATTAGTGATAATTACTTTAGGTATTGAGGGAGTAATATGTCATTTAAACTTTAAAAGTTTAGATAATACTCCTGGGAAATAATTTTTAAGTGTTCATAATGATTGCATGTTGGAGATACTAAATTCACTCTTCAGACTATGTATGCTTATGCCAGTTTTAGCAAAGAGAAAACTTTACTTAGCCTTGTTTGCCTACTTCTTCATACTTTGTGGTCCTAAATTAAAATGAGGGATGAGGAGATATATTTTGTAGTTGTCTTTAATAACTTTATTTATTTAGTGATCCTGGGGAATTGAACCTAGGGTGTCAGACATGCTAGGCAAGCACTGTACTGCTGGGATACCTAGCCTCATAACATTTATAACCTGCAAAACAAAATTTTTAAAACATAGTTTTTTATATTTACATGATGGAAAGTTTGTTTTCATTCTTGCATTTGTCACATGTATCAGATCTTTAAGTATTGTTTCCCAGAGCACCTCTGGTACCCTGTTTAGGACTGAATGGTCTCAGGTGGTCTCTTTCTTGTGTCTGGTGATTGTCAGGAGGGTTAGTTTTGGAGTTTCAGGCTGGTTCATCTTCTAATAAAGTAACTCAACTTTATTTTATATGGCAGCAGGAGGAGGGTAAGCCCTATTACCAGGGTGCTTTATCTTGCAAGCTGCTCTTATGTTTGTTAATGTCTTGTTGAATCTGTAAGTTGCATGGTCAAACCTAGCTTCTTTGTGAGAAGCGAATTACACAGTGCCATGAGTACAAGGAGATGTGATTCTTTGGGGCGCATTACTGTGACTGTCTATTATATATCTAATTTCTCTTTGTTCCTCACTGTAACCCCAGCTACTTTTATAGGTTAAACTTTGCTCTTTATACGCTTTCTTGTTCTTCTGTAATTAAGAACAAAATTAATCAAATTGTCCCTTTTCTCTTAAGTGGGCAAAAGGCATTCACATTCCTGCTTTCTGATTTCAATCGATAGATAAGGAAAGGTGTCCTAATGCATCACTATGACTTTGAAAAATTTTGGAAATGAGTTCTTTCTTTACTTAGTCTGAATTTGGACATTGTATTGTTTCTACCTTACACAGCCTAGTGTTCTAATTCTTGTCCTAACCTTTAACAAATGATCTTGCTTTTAACTTTACTTTGAGTTTGTGAATTTCCCTAAAGTCTTTGTTTTGTCTTTCTTCCTCAGTACCTGTAACAGTGTTTGTCAAATTTCAGAGTTTGCCAGAACTCTTGAGAGTATGTAGATATGTTAACAAGCTTTACCCTAAGCTCATATGGTAAGATGTGACTGTCTACTTCACATGTCACAATGAAACAAAATTATCACAAAGCAGTACTTACTGTGTATAATGATGCATTCTAGTTTTACTTTTTAAAACTTTCTCTTAATTTTTATTGTCCACTAATCATAATCAGCAGTTTGAAAAACACTGGTTTATGGAATCTTGAGCTTCAGTTTGGTATTATCACAGACCAAGCTGTTCCTAAATTTAAGTGGGCCTTTTGGTCTAATTGACCCAGAACATTTTTATATTTTTAAGAGAAGCACCACAATTAAAATATAGTTTTAGGGGCTGGGGATTTAGCTCAGAGGCATAAGTGCCTGCCTGGCAAGCACAAGTTGTGAGTTCAATCCCTGGTACAAAAAAAAAAAAAAATCAAACAGTGAAAATATAGTTTTAAATTTCTTATAGTGAGTGAAAAAGCCCAACATTATGTATTCATAATCTAATTTGAGAAATACTATAATATTGGATGAAACCTAAATTTAAGCATACTTCATCCAAACTGATGTATTTGATATACACAAATAGCTCTCTTCAGGGTTTTTTTGGGAGGACAGTGTGTCACTGTGTAGTGCAGGCTGGTTTTGAACTCGAGGTGATCCTCTTACTTCAGCCTTCTGAGTACTAGATTTACAGTGTGTCCTACCACGCCTGGCTGTTTCTGTTACTGTCATGATTTGTTTAGATAATATGCAGTGTTATATAGTGGAAAGCCAAGTGGCTTTGAGTTCACATTTGAGATTCTGTGGAATCTGGGAGAGCAATTTAGCAATTTAGCTGTCCCTAGCCATGCTTTTTCAGAAAAAATTAAGCTAGTGCAAGGAGATGATAATAATTACTGATATGAAGTAGTTGACAGTTAAAGCACTTAACAGTGTCTGGCACAAGGAAGGCATTATAAACAAATATTTGTTAATCATTTTCTTTAACTTACTTTACCTTAAAGCTCAGTGTGATCAAATGTTTTCCAAATAAACATTCCTGAAAAGATCACCTGATGTAAATAGTGCCTAGTGAGAGATTATTTTGAGTATCAAAATACCTTTCTGGGGATTTATATCTTTTTAACTGCCCATCTATATATGTGTAAAGCATATTTATCTGTTTATCTGTATATGTGCTAAACATGTTTTCTACTTATATCTTTGGTGGTCGTGGGGGTCAGACTCAGAGCCTCATGCATGTTATGTAAGTGCCCAAGCCTTGCAACTTACCTGCATTGAGTGCAAGTATTTGTAGTATGGTGTTATCTCCCCGCCCCCTGGAAATTATCTTTTATAGATTGGTTCCAGGACCTGTTATAGATATCAAAACTTCATATATAAAGTGAAATGGCAGTAGCATATAATCTATGCATATTGTCCCATATACATATTTTCACTCATTACTAGATTATTTGTTATTCATGGCATAATGTAAATATTTACATATTAAATATTATACTGTAATATTTAGGGAATAATGATAAAAACTACATGTTCAGTATATATGAAATTTCCCTTACCAAATATTTTGGTCTTTGGCTCAATCCATTGTTGTATAACCCTTGGATATGGAGGGCCAACTGTACCCTATCAGATAGACTAATGTCTGGGGACTCAAAGATCAGTGGATTTAATTTTTATATTACTATTTATTGTGACTTTACAGCTTTTCTTTATCCTTGAATTGTAGGTGTAACTATTTCTTTATCCTCAAAATGGAGTCTTGCCTAGCTACATACCTTTCTGTTGTTCTAAGAAAAATTTACCAAAGCCATAGTTGTATTTAAAAAGATTATTGTAATATGAAGTAACATTTTCATTTATGTTTAGACTACTTTGAATGTTTTATGTATGATAGCAGTCTAGCATATTTTAAAGTTAGTTCCACTATTTTCAAGTTATTTGTTATTTTTTTGAAAGCTAACATTAAATTATTGGCACATCAGCTTGTTTGAATTCTACATTTTAGAGAAGATAGGATAAAATTTTGTAATTTATAAGGGATGATTTTTCCAATATGGGACAGGATTCCATTGGTGTATGTGGATGTGTCAGGATGTGTTGGCTTTACTGAAACCTTTCCTGTATATCTCCCATGCCCTAATTTTTTAAAAAGTCTTTTTTTTTCTTGTCAGACTGTGTGTGTGTGTGTGTGTGTGTGTGTGTATGTGTGTGTGTTTGTGTATGTTTTGCTGGTGGTTGAATCCAGGGATTTGCGCATGCTCTACTGTTGATCTACATGCTAGCTTGTGCAAAATTTTAAACCTAGAATTTGAGAGACTGGGAATGTGAGAGGAATTCTGATGATTCACTAATTAAAAGTATAAATTTTGAACTATGATTTGGATCTCAAGTCTGCCACTTCCAGTGGGACCTCAGGCTTACTTTTTGTTAGTGTTTTATTTAGGGTTTTGTGGGGAGGTGGTGTTTTTTTGGTCTTTGTTATATATAGCCTGGAGTTTTTGGTCTTTGTTATATATAGCCTGGAGTAGTACCTACCTTAAAGCCTTAAAGCTGCTGTGATTTAAGAGCAATGTTTACTGAGCACTTGACATATGCTAGAAGTACAGAGCAAATGTTAGTGATTATTAGAATTAAGAGAACTTGATCTAAAGTTCATTAAAGAACTCTAATCTCACCTGATACCTTGATGTACAAAACAGGAAGAATAATTTGTCAAATGGTAATCTAGACTATAGCAGCATCTTTAGCAGAGGTTGTAAAGTTCAAGTATAGTTATCTTCTGACATCATTTTCTTCCTAAACAATTTTTTCCCATTTCCTTGTTCTGCTTCCTTCTCTTACAAAAGTGATGCATATTTTTAGAAACAAAAAAGTCATCACTTAGCATTTACATTATCTTTAGTTTTTAATAACTTTATAATTGTGCCACTTACTTTTCGCTAAGGAACATTAAATGACCTTTTTTTTTTTTTTTTTTTTTGGTACTTAAGATTCTAAATTGTGTTTCTCTGGGAACCATGGCACTGGTGTGTGTATATTCTGAAGTGGGTTTGTAAACAATATAGGAATCCAAGCAGCCAAATTGATAAATTTGGGATTTAATTAGCTGAGCTCAGCAACCACTCGAATAGAGACCTCTGTTTCAGAGTCCCACCAAGTGGCACTGAACTGGAAAGTTCAGGGTTCAGAGTTTTTAAAACAGAGAACCACAAAAAAGACATCCTGTTGGAAGCAATTTAGCTAGAATCTTACATTAATTTTTAGTTGACACCTGTATCCTGCTTCTTTGTTGAGCAGGTTAATTTTTCTCCTGTGGGTGCAGCTCATTCTGCTTTCTTTTCTCATGGGATTTGTACCCTGAGTAATTTTCTGTTTTCCTGGGTCAAATACAGGGCACTAGTTAAATGCAGGGCTCAAGATGGCGTCACTTATGTCAAGCTACAACATACTCCAGACACAAAAATTATATTTTATCAGAGACAAACACTGAATGCTAGATGATGAGACAAACAACTGTATAGAAATAGTCACTACTACTAATGTTTAATTCTTTCTGAAAATTTATTGGGAAGATTTAGGCCATCTTATACGTTTCCCATTTCTTTATCTTAAATTGCCTCTGGATTTTCATTTTCTTTCTTGGTTTTTCAAAGGAAGAAGTGACTGTTTCCTTTCCAAAGTGAGTCTTTTCATCTTTGCACTTGACACTGCCCTGCCCTTCCCACTCCCTGTATTAATACCACTTTTTTATTTATCACTCTCCCTGGGAATTGAATCCAGGGCCTGGCACATGATAGGCAACAGCTCTGCTCCTGAGCTATGTCCACATCCCTTTTTGTAATATTGTAACAATCTCACTAGATTATTCCAACTGGTATCCAACTTCATGTCCTTCTGCTTTAGCCTCTAGAAGAGGTGGGATTACAGGCATTCACCACCACATCTGGTTTGTCTTTTTTCCCCCAGTATTGGGGGTTGAACTCAGGACTTTCACACTGAGGTACATTCCTGGTTTTTTTTTTTTTTTCTTTTGAGACAGACTCTCACTAAGCTGCTAAGTTGCCCAGGCTGGATTCAAACTAGTAACCTACTTGCTTCCACATCCCAGAGGGCTGGAATACATGTGTATTCCCAGCTCAACATCTGCATATATATCTCATCTTCCTGCTTCATTGGTCATCTGCAGGTTTCTCTGACTCTTTTTCTCTATACCTAAATCAGTCCTGTCCTGTCCTGAAGGGAGTTTTCTTTAATGCTTTTTGATTTCCAATATTTATTGTTAGACTCCTTGGATAAATGCTATATATATTGTTTTCATATTTTAACCTTCTATTTGCAGTTTCCATTCTACCCCTCACGATAGTAAAGAAAATAGTTCTTGTAAAAGTAACTTAGTTGATAAATTTGTGGTAGACCTCAGTAGCAATCTAGAAGCCTTTGTACCACCTGTCAACCCCTAAACCCCTTAATTTGGAATTGAACCCTGGGGCTCCCTTATATTAGACAAGAGTGTTGCCATGAACTTACATCATCAGTCCTTTTTATTTTTTGAGACAGGGTCTCACCAAGTTGCTTAGGCTAGCCTTTAACTTGTGATCCTTCTGCTTCAGCCTCTCAAGTAGGTGGGATAACAGCTGTGCACCACCATGTTGAGCATTTCTTTGCTTTTAAGAAAATTTAATTGTCAGCTTTTAAAAGTCATGAGTGTTTTCCTTAAAATGAGGACTTTTTAACTTTTGGAAACTCAGAAGATCTGACAATATTGAACTTAATGCATGGCTATAGATGCTTGAAGTGGCTGCTCAGTCTCATTTTAAGTTGACACTTAAACTGTCTGTAACTCTATGTAAACTTATATCTATCTATCTATCTTTCTTTCTTTCTTTCTTTCTTTCTTTTCTTTCTTTCTTTCTTTCTTTCTGTACCCAGGATCGTACTCACAACTTCACTCTTTCCAGGCAGGCACTTGTGCCACAGAGCTAAATTCCTGGCCTGTAAATTTATATTTTTTCAGTTTATTTGTACCTTTGTTGTCTGTCCTTAGTTGTCTTTACTCAGTTTTCCTTTCTTCTACTGAAAGTGCATAGTTAAGTAGTAATTAAAATATTTAAGAATCAGCGTAGAATCACATAATTTTTTGTGGTTTTTCCTTGCGGGGAATAGGGAATCTTTTTCCCCACTCATCACTAGGTTCATGGCTGAGACATGTGTAACAGAATGCAGATTTACAAACACAAAACATATGCTTTTTTTTTTTTTTTTTTTAGTGAAGCGAGAGCCTTCAGAAAGGCCCAAAGAAAGGAAAACATGTATTTTTGTGTTTGTTTAGTGAAGAACAGTTGAAGTATGAATACGTATAGTTCATATAAATAATGTATGAATTTGAGTATATGATAAGTAATAGTATTTTAGTGGCCTAAATTTAATCAATGTTGATTGTTTCAAAAGGTTATGTGTATGAGGTATTTGTGTGTATGCGTAAGATACAAGTTAATTCTCAATAACACTCTGAAAGTCACTGTCTCTTTTTATATATGAGACTGATGAGTGACAGAGAAGTAAAATAACGTCCAAGTCAGCTATCTAGGATTTCAGTTTTAGTTTAGTTTAGTTTAGGTTTTGAGACAGGGTCTCCATATAGTTCAAGCTGGCCTTAATCTCATGTAGCACAGACTGGCTTCCAACTCGCAGATACCTTCCTGCCTTGGCCTCCCCAGTGCTTGGAATATAGGTGCATACCACCACACCCACCGTTTTTTATTTATTCCTTTTTAGGCTTTAAATTTTACAAACAAAAGCAAAAACTTTACTAATGCTAACTAAGTAAAACAGACTTTTTTTTTCCTTTTTAATGAGAATGTGTAGGTATTGTTGAAATTTATTTTAGGATACTAAGGCAGTTTGCAATAATAATAAACTTTAACGTGAAACTAAGCTTTAGTAAAGTAGAATAGGAATTTTACTACATTACACTGGAGTTTGATTAGTGGCCTTATGTAAAGATGTGTTAGTTAGGATTCTTTAACAGTAGTAGGAATTTGTAGTTTTGAGTGCTATGTAAATCTTTTGAAGGTAAACATATATTTGAGCTATAATAAACAATTTGCTAATAAATTCTTTTTCAATCTCCAAATATAAGATCAATTCTCTGTTTCACTGGATTAAGAAAATAACAGTCCCATGCTTGTGATGTGTTTGGTCATGGTCTTATGTGTTACAAGGGAGTACTTCAAATCTATGGGAAAAATGGGAGTTAACTATAACAGTGGTCTTTCAATTTTTTAATGGAATGCCAGCAAACGTTTGAATATGAAACCTTAATATGTGTGTAATCATAGGTGCCCTGTCTCTTTCTCTATATATGAACGCACATGTGTATATACATATATGAACTATTTAAGCTTATAAAGTCTTGTTTATTATAAAGCATTATGTTTTAGATAAATTTAATACTCCCCCCTACACAGTGCTTCATTGTACATTCTCCGTTTGGAAACCACTTGTTTTATAGTGCTTTGTGTAGGTAAGATTTCTGAGACATATCAGACAGCTTCTGCTTTTATATGCTCCATTTCTACAGTTTACTGGGGTAGGAACAGTAGAGGCTCATTTAAGTTTTTAGTCAAATTTAATATCAGGTGTATTTCTAGTTTATTATTTACTCTGTCATTCTTTGTTCTTTTTGAAGGTCCCTAGTGGTGTGTGTGTGTGTGCCAGTTAATGTATCCCTTCTCAACTCCAAATGAGCTTTGCATTATTTGATTGCAGTGTTGGAGATACTTCTTTTCTGTTATATTAGGCTTTGACTGTAAAGCGTATTACAGTGGCAGTGTGCAAGGAAGGGCTTCTGACACTCTTTCTTCCTATTCCTTCTATGTGACTGCTGATAAAATGGGTATTGGAATGTTCACTGATCTCTGCCCTAGGTATGTGGCCTGAGTGGACAGACTGTAGGTGAATTCATGGCCCTAACCACAATTTATTGTCTTCCTCATCACAGCTTTCTCTTACATAATCCAGGCATCATACCTCATTGCTGGAAAACCAATTGAGAACATCCCAGTTCCCCTTGCATGTCTTAAACTCAGGAGTGTTACTACTTGTGTCCCTTCCTATGCAAGCGCTGCTGGTAATCAGGTTTTTACTATCCCAACTTGTTTTGCAAGCCAAGCCACCAGCCGCTTAGGCACAGACATCTCCAAAAGATTTTTGCCATCCAGTGGGCTACAACCTAACTTTAACAAAGTTGAATCCTTAGCTTGGGGTGGGAAAAGGAGCATTCTGAGTTTGTTACTCACTGATCCATAGAATATTCTTTTGTGTTCTCTCCATGTATTTATAGTTACTTCCCTGCTTTGATTAATCGTTTTTTGTTGTTGTTGTTGTTTTAATATGAAAGCTTTCCCTTTTCAGTTACTTAGTGATTTGGGTGTGGTTCTTATTTCTTGGTTAGATTCTATCAGAGAATCAAGGGACCAAAATAAGTTAAATTATGTATTGTTTATTTGGGTGAAGACTAACATGAGTTTAATTATGTATTGTTTGTATGGGTGAAGACTAAAATACCAATGTTTTCACACACATCCCACCCTGCCCTATATACAAGGCATATTTATCTGCTAGTCCATGGAAACAAGTGTTGGTATTAAAAAGAACAAAATATCATGGTGGTAAATGCGATTATTCAATCTAGTGGAATTATAACTATACAGGAGTTCCTTTTTTTTTAAAAAAAAACAGGTTCTCGCCATGTAATTCAGGCTAGCTTTGAATCACTGTGTACCCCAGGCTGGCCTTGAACTGACAATGGCTTGCTGCCTCAGCCTCCTAAATACTGGGATTATGGCATGTGTCACTACACCCTGTCAGGAGTTCTTAGAAGTCACTGATATCAAAAATAGTTGAGATGAGAGAATGGAATAATTGTGGAAATGTGCTTTTATAGCTGAATGTCTCCATTATCTTAATTTCAACAATCAGAGAACATCAAGAACTTTGCATTTCTGCTATGAGCATGTTTGGTAGCTCAAACATTTTGACCTGATAATTTCCTTTTAAGTAAATTGGCAAATGACAGTCCTGTGAATTATCTTTAAAATTTTACCCAGGTTGAAGCTTAGAATAAAAGAAAAGTACACCCACACTTGTAGAATATGTAGGGCTGGTGAGACAGAGTGACACAGAAGAGCTATTGTGATTAATGTATTAATGCTAACTTATTAAACAGTTTATTCATAGACATCTAAAATGATCATGTTCATCATTTTTATGTTTGAATTTTCTTCTGGATATTTAAAATCTCTAACTTTGCTAATTTTAAGACTTTTAAGATTCCTTTTAATAAAATTTGCCACATATTTGTAGTTATTAACACTATCTTCATTCTCAGAGTTTTTTTTCTCAGTTCAGTAGTTAACTAGATTTTTGACTTAAACTTCTAGCTTTTATGTAACCTAATTGTAGTTTTTTTTTTGAAGATATGGTATGTGTTTTGGTGATGAAAATACATTTCAAGAAGTTAAAGGTGAACAAATAATAAATTAATGATTGTATTATTGCTTCTATAGCAAAATTTGTTAAATTTATTTTATTCAAGTCTTTCACTACCAAACTACAGAAGTAATGTTTGTGTATTGTATTTAATAATAATTATTTTTTTTAAATCAATGAAACAGCAGGACACTGGAATCTTTTTGAAAGGTTTCCTACCTCCTGGTTATACAGCTTTAAGCTCGCTCTTTGTGACAAGTTTAGGTGAAAATATTGAAGGTAAAACTGATGGCCTGATGATGAATTTTTCAGTGAAACATTTGTTCAGTTCATTCATTAGTGGTTATTTTGTTACATAACTATATACAAAGTTGATTTTATGAATATTTCACTGGAAGAGCAGAGCAGATAACACTAACTTGCAACCGCGTTAACTTGAAAGTTAAATGATTAAAAAAATTTTAATAATTCTAATGTTAAAATTAGTTTTTAAAATTTCATTGTAAAACTAGGAGTGGTGGTTTATGCCTATAATCCCAGCATTCACGAGTGAGGCAGTAGAGTTTACAGCAAGTTCAAGGCCAACCTGAGCTACTTAGTGAGTTCAAGACCAGTCTGAACTATATAAATAAGACCCTGTCTCCAAAAAAAAGAAAAAGTTTAGTTTTTAAAAAACTTTTTACATTGTATAAAAATTTCTTAGGTTTAGATTAATTCCTATGCAGCCATATTTATCTTGATTACTATAGAAAAGTTAGTATACTGTTGTCTCTGAAGTAAAAATATCAAATTAGAACATGAACATATGATAACGAAGATGTTTTTGAAATAACATCTTGGGACTAGAGGTGTACCTCAGTGGTAGGGTCACATAAATAGACCCTGAGTTTAATTGCTACCAACAAAGCAAGACAAAAGAAAAATTTAAACATTGTATTAGAATAGTTTTAAATTTATGGAAACAGTGAAGATGCAAGCATAATGAGTTCCTACTACATAGTCAGTTTCTCCTGTTAGTCACATCTTGCATTTGTATTATGCATTTGTCACATCTAATGAACCAGTGTTTTATTATTTTATGTGTGTGTGTGTATGTATGTATGTATGTGTTTGTTTGTTTGTTTATTTATTTATTTATTTATTTATTGAGACAAGTGTCTTACCATGCAGTTCAGTATGGCCTTGAACTCAACTGTGTAGCCCAGGCTGGCCACCTTGTCCCTCAGCCTCCCAGGTTCTAATAGTACAGGCTTGTGCTACAACACTGGGCCTGAACCAATATTAATACTAAAGTTCATATTCTATTGAGATTTCCTTAAGTGCTTTGCTTTGTTTTAGTTCTTGTGCTGGAGACTGAACCTTGGACCTCATGCATACAGTGGTAACTAAGCTGAATCTCCCTGCTCTAAATGTCCTTATTTTTTGCTTTAAAGTTTTCTTCTGTTCCAAAATATTACACACATTTGCCATGTCTTCTTAAGGTCTTTTGACAGGTTGTTTGGAGGTTCTGGATGGGGAGCACAGCTACTCATATACTTGACCAAGGGGAATGGTCCTGCTCTGTTCAGGGTGGTTGTCAGCAGCTTCAGGAGGGATGCACATGGAGTGTGAGGGAGGAAGGAAACACCCACCTAGCCAGCCAGATGAGCTGAATCAACCCTGACAATCAGTGAGGTGACAGAGTTGCAGCTAGTTCATCCTAACATCCGACCTTAAAGGCTCTTGACCAGAGATTCTCCCTCAACCTTTTCTTGTTCTTGATGATATTATTTTTAGAAGTATTGATGATGTGTTTGTAGAATATTCTTAAGTTGGAATTCATCTGTTTTTCTTACTATTAGGCAGGATTTTGGGTTTTTTGGAAAGAAGACCATAGAGATAAAATGCCATTGTTATAATCATCGAGGGTACGTACTGTCAACATAATTTAGCACTGTTGATGTTAACTTTGGTCAACTAGTTTAGTAGTGATGTCAGGTTTCTCCACCATACTTATTCTTCCTTGTCCTCTTACCATACCATGGTCTTTGGAAAGAATCTCTTAAATACAGCAGGGAAAATTACCAAGAAATAAAAATAAAATCCTCCAAAGGCAAATTTTTAAAATCCAAAATATGTGTTTCTTTTACTTTTGATTAATTTTAATGTTTTGTGATAGAACAGAAAATTGGATTCTAACACATGATGTGGCCCGGAGTTTTTGATATCCAGAAGACAGTGATATCATTGGTTGTTATGGGCACTGGTACTAATGTATCTGTAGAAATGTAACTTAATCATTAACAGTCTTTGAAAGAAGTTCCAACAGCTTTCTAGGATCTGGAAGCATTCTTTAAGGTAAATACAGACTATATGTGATTAGCTTTTCTTAATTCTTCAACATATACTATTAATAGTCTTTTATTCCATTCTACATTACCATTTCCTTTTAAATTATAAAAATAGTATTCTTTTTCATTTAAAAGTTGAAGTAATACAAAGGTATTATCTTTCCTTTCCTGGTCTTTCCACTCCAGAAATAACTGGTTATAAAACAGTATTATTCTAGACATTTTTCTATACAGTCATATAAGTATACATTAAATGTTCAAACTTAAATAGTGGGATATATGATACAGTTCTGTCCTATACATTTTTTCACCTTATTCTGCATTACATGGTAGTATTTAAAACTACATCATTTCATTTTCAATGATTTTATTAAAATAAGTTTTCACATTTAGGTTATTTTCAGTGTTCTGGATTATAGTTAGTTTTACAGTGCCCTTACAGTAGTCACCCCTTATCCAGGACTTTGTTTTCCTCAATTTTAGTTATTCATGTCAGCTGTGGTTTGAAATATTAAATAGAAGAGAAGTCAAGATGGCCGATCAGTGAGCAACAAAATACAAAGCCTCCCGGGAGTAACAACTCAATGCCAGAATAAAATACCCTGGAGAGACCCAGACAGAGGGAGATGCATCCTCTTGATTCAGGAAGAAATTAAAACGTAAAAAAGCTCGTCAAATACATTGGGACTACAACTGAAACAGCTAAAAATTACAGGACACAGCGTTTTCATGGCAACCCGCCAAGTTTGTGCTGGCCTGAATCCCCACTGGCCAGCAGAGCCGCCCAAACTCGTTCGTGCTGCCACTCACAGGAACCACAGCAGTGCTGAAGTTGGGGGTTGGTGAGCCTAACAGAGAGCGGAGCCAGCAAAGGGACCTTCATTAATCCATAGTCAGTGCTGGGAATGAGACCCTCCTCATGGGAAGGGCACAACCAAATGGGCGACATGTTGGAATAGGGCAGGAGGAGGCTGAACTGGGAGCAACAGTGACTTCACTTGGTTGCTCCCTCCCCAGAGCAGATTTGTGCGATTTGCTTGGACTGGGCCGCAACCCTGGCCGGGACCCAGTAAACCGTCCCAAATCGATTCCCTGCGTCTAGCACGCACTAATTGAATGAAAGCCCCTGAAGTTTGGCTGGCCCGGTGGTGAGGGGCAAGCATACACAGCCACTGCTTACACCTCAGCGACAAGAGCAGTCAGGAGAGGGCGGAGGTTCCTTGCCAGTGTGCTTCAGAGGACACGTGGCCAACAGGGAAGGGGGCTGGGACCTGCACTGCAACCTGTGTGGAGGAAGCCAGGGCCATGACAGAAGAGAGAGGCAGGAGGAGGCCCCCAGCCCAGAACCCTGAAAGCACTGATCCAGGAGAGGGAAAAACAAGGGAGACTGAGGGCAGCAAACATGCAACATTAGACATGGCTTCAATGGACATTAAGAGATATCTTCGGGACCTTGTAGATGAGCTCAAAACTGAAATATTAAATCAGGTAAAGCAAGATATGAGTAGAGTAATAAAAGAAATGCTCTCAGGAAGCATCTCTCAGGAAGATACAGATGGAAGAAGGGAGGAACACAAAGGAGAGAAACATTCAATAAAGAATATAAAGAAAACATAGAATACATGAAGCAGATTCAGAGAAACTACCAGGAAATTAAAAACTCCATTGAAAGCTGGCAAAATGCCTTAAAGAAACTAAGGATAGACTATCAAAACTTGAAGACAAGTTTGCAATGTGTGAACATGAAAGGAAAGATCTTTTAAAAATAACAAGGAAACAGGCAGTAACAATACAAAGGCTAGAAGATGACAAGAGAATCCACAATTTAAGAATAAGAAAGGTGAATGAAGAAGCAGGAATATGAACAGGTAGATTACAAAGTCTATTCACAGAAATAATTAAGGAAAACTTCCCAAGCATGGGAGAAGAAAATGACATTCGGTTATATGAGGCATATAGAACTCGAGCCACCTATAAGCAAAACAGAGCTATACCCAGACATATAATAATCAAGATACCAGAAATTCAATATAAAAACAGAATATTAAAAGCCGTCAGAGAAAAGAAACAGATTACCTATAAAGGGAAGCCCATCAGAATCACAGCTGACTTCTCAACACAGACCATCAGCTCAAGAAGAGCTTGGAGCGAAGTGTTCCAAGCCCTGAAAGATAATAACCTCCAGCCCAGACTGATGTACCCTGCAAAACTGTCACTAGAAATTAATGGAGAAACAAGATGCTTCCATGACAAAGAGGAACTGGGGGAGTGTGTGACCACCAATCCAACCCTACAGAGAATACTGAAGGACATTCTAGAGAGAGAAAAAAAATACCAAGATTTTAGGAACAGTGGCAGAAAGGCTTCAATGAGTGGGGCAGACAGTAGAATGAAGGAGAAAACTAGACAAAGGCAGAAAAGTAGCATAGCAGAAATGAGGCAGAGAAGGATAACTAGAATCTCTAACATAGATGGCCTTGATACACACTATATTGTTAATAGTGCACCAGGATATAAAACCCACATTACTCACACTACTCTGCTTAGATGTATTATATTCTGTTCCAGTCATTCTACCTGTACTAGATTTGAGGGCACAGACAGTAATCCCAAAAATAACAGGATATAGTATGGTAATCATCCTTAATTTCCTATTAACTTAATCTAAAGCTCTGTAAAATCTAGACTGTTTTACCATGACTGATGGTAATCAAATCTGGTTTGTTAGATTGCTGTTTTGTATTGATAGATTTTATTCAAAGCTGTTATGATGGATAGTATCAAGTCTGAGAGTATAGGCAACTGCACTTAAGATGACAAGATCCACTAGAATATCCACTATGTTTTGATTATTACCTGCCTTTGAAGTTTTGTACTGTCTACAATGTTTTATTTTTACTAATATTGTTATGTACTGCTTTATTCAATTATACTTCTATATTCAATTATGCCTGATGATATGGATAATTCTATTGAAGATAATAAGCAACACAGTAATCATTGTAGGTCATCTTATACTTTGGTTTTATATGACTTTTTGGTTTCATGTTTTTATAGTAATTTGTTTTGTTTTGTCTTGCTATGTTTTGTTTTTCCCTCTGATACAGAAAGGATAGAAATACACGTAGAGATTCATGCATGCCTAGCTGTTTACACTCTCACTATTTGTATATCTACTTTGTATGCTTTAAGTTTGTAACTTGAACAACTATTTCTAAGAGGACAATATGTAATTTATCAACTAGTGATTTCTTATTGTTTATCTTTTTTTTTTGAAATTCTGTATTATCTCTACCCTTTACATGCTTTTGTTTCCCTTTAAATAAAAAAAGAAAATATTAAATAGAAAGTTGTAGAAATAAATAATTCCAATTTTTTTGAGCTGTTCTGAGTATTGTGATGAAAGTCTCATACCCTTCTGCTCCATCCCACTCAGTATGTAAGTCATCCCTTTGTACATTGTGTCCATACTGAGTTTGCTATACATTCCTTAATCACCTAGCCATCTATGTTATTAAATCAACTATCCTAGTATTGTAATGCATGTGTTTAGTTTTAACTTTTACTTAATAATGGCCCACAAATGCAATGCTAGTGTTGCTGACAATGTTTTTTTTTTTTTTAATCCATTTTGTTCAAACATAAAGAAGAAAAAGAGGAAAACCTGCAACAAAATTTTAAAGCGCGTTAGTCGGGATAACAATGGTATACCTTACACATTGTCATCTCCAAATCATTCACCCAGAGCACAAGACTTAATGCCTTCAGTTGTCTGAAAACACAACTCTTTCTGTTCAACAAACTCAGAGAAATCAATAGTATAACTATCTTAACAATTTTTTATATACACATGTACGTGTTTTTTTTCTTTCAGCTTGTCACACTAATGGAACAATGTGATGTTTACACGTGTGTCTTATTTATTTCACTAATGAGTATGTTCTCAGATTGCATCCATTTACCTATAAAAGTCTCCAGTTCATCATTCTTTACGGCTGAGAAGTACTGCATTGTATAAAAATACCACATCTTTTTAATACATCCCTTGGTCAGTGGGCATTTAGATTGTTTCGGAGATCTGGCTATTAAAAACTGTGCTGCTATAAACATGGGTGCCCATATATTGCTGTGGTTTTTAATTCTTTTAGGAAGATACCCAGAAGGGAAATAACTGAGTTGAATGGGACCTCCTATCCTACTTTTTTGAGGAACCTCCACACTGATTTTCACAGTGGCTGCACCAGTCTGCATTCCCACCAACAGTAGAGAAGGTTTTCTTTTTCTCCACAGCCCCTCCAGAATTTGTTATTGGTTGATTTCCTGATACTAGCCATTCTTTCTGGGGTGGTGAAATCGCAGTGTTGTTTGAGTTTGCATCCCTCAAATGACCAGTGATGCCCAACATTTTTTTCACGTTTTTGCTGTTTGTATTTCTTCATCTGAGAAGTGTGTATTCATCTCAGATGCCCATTTTTGTATTGGATCTTTTAAGTCTGGGAGGAGTGATTTTTTTTTTCTTTGTATGTTCTCCACAGTAATCCTTTTTCTGAGGAATGGCTGGAAAACATTTTCTCCCACGTTGTGGGTTGTCTCCTTACTTTGTTGGTGGTTTCTTTTGCTGTGCAAAAGCTTTTCAGTAGGGTGAGATCCCATTTTCTGGTTCTTTGCAATAGTGCCCATGCAATCTGGGTTTTCTTTGTAAAGTCTTTGCCTAGACCAATGTCTTCAAGAGTTTTAACTACTCTATCTCCCAGCCAGTTTAAGTTTCTGTTTTAATGTTAAGATTTGATCCATTCTGACTTTAGTAAAATGGTGAAAGATAGGGGTCCAGTTTTAATCTTCAGCATGTACAGAGGCAGTTTTTCCAGTACCATTTATTAAAGAGGTTGTCTCTCTTGCACTGAGTGCTTTTGGCTCCTCTTTCAAAGATAAGGTGGCTTAGTGTATCTGTAGTTGTTTCTGCATCTTCTTATCTATTCCATTGATCTTTGGGTCTGTTTTTTTGGCCAGGACAACAGTTTTTATCACAATAGCCTTTTAGTATAATTTCAAGTCAAGAATTGTGATGCTCCCTGTGTTGTCTTTATTGCCCAGGATTATCTTTGTTGTGCTAGGTCTCTTCTGGTTCCAGATGAATTTTAGGATTGTTTTCTCTAATTCTGTGAGATATGCTATTGGAATTTTGATTGAGATTGTGTTGAATCTCTGTAACAGTTTTGGAAAGATGGCCATTTTCACTATCTTCCTACCGAAGAGCATGGGATATCTCTTCATTTTCTAGTATCCTCTTCAGTTTCTTTTTTCTGTACTATAGTTTTCAATGTAGAGGTTTTTTACGTCCTTTGTTAGATTGATTCCTAGGTATTTCATTTTTTTGGATGCTATTGTAAAAGATATTTTCCCTGATTTCTCTCTCAGCGAGTTTGTTACGGTACAAGAAGGCTATTGATTTTTGAGTGTTGACTTTGTAACCAGCTACCTTACTGAAATTGCTTATTAAATTTAGAAGTCTTTTGGTTGAGTTTTTGGAGTCTTCTAAGTAGAGTATTATGTTCTGCAAATGTTATTTTAACTTCTTCCTTTCCTACCTTTATTCTTTTAATTCTTCCTCTTGTCCAATTGCTGCAGCTAAAGTTTCCACGACCGTGTTGAATAAGAGTGAAGACTGTGAACATCCTTGTCTTGTTCCTGATTTTAGAGTGAAAGCTTTCAGTTTTTGTCCATTTAGTATGATGTTGGTTGTTGGTTTTTCATAGATGGCCTTTATATTAGATTGAGGTAAAGACCATTTCTTCTAATTTTCTGTAGGGTTTTTATCACAAATGAGTGCTGGGCTTTGTTAGAAACTTTTTCTGCATCTATTGAGATGATCCTATGATTTTTGTCCTTGGCTCTGATAATATGGTATATTACATTTATGGATTTGTGTGTGTTGAACCATCCCTACATCCCTGGGATGAATCCCACTTGATCATGGTGTACAGTCTTTTTGATGATTTGCTGCAGTCTGTTTGCCAGTATCTTATTGAGGGTTTTTACATCTATGTTCATTAGGGAGGTTGGCCTGTAATTCTCTTTCTTACTTTGGACCTTCTCTGGTTTTGGAATCAGAGTAATTAATGCCTCTAGGAATGAATTTGGGAGTGTTGCTTTTCTTTCTTTTTTAAATTTTATTTTGAAGGTAGTAAAACTACAACAGAACAAGACAGAACAAAGCCAATTGAGACAATGCAGTGAAATTGGTATAGAACTTCACAGTAGGATACTTGAATAACATTAATAGGTACTATAGTATATCTTGTTATATTCACAATAGTTGTCCTGTCAGGTATAGCGAAATCAAACCAAAAATAGAATTATAAAACCAGTCGAAAGAGAATATTGAATAGAGCAAAAAATAGTGATAACAAAACAAAACAGTGAAAACAACATTTGCCTTCAAACAGAAGATAGAAGGAAAATCCCCTTATTGGGTATATTGCATACCGTCATCCTCCCAAGAGATGTCAGACCTCTGTCCCCAGTTGCTAATAGGGGTGGTCGAGGGGTAAGGGGGAAGGTTGGGATGTTTGATTTTCAGCCCCCTTGCTGGTAGGTTCACAGGAGACGCTGACTGGTTCTCTTCCTGGCTTGCTCGCCACTCACTGGAGCCACGGCTGCTTGCCAGGAAGGTGGGCGGGTTGCTTTCTTGTTCAGTGCCCTAAGTTCCACCATGGCAGGATCTCAGGAGCTGCTGACTGGTTCTCCTCCTGGCTCACTCCAGAGGTGCTTACCAAATTGCTTCCTTGTGCAGCCACCTAGGTTTCACCATGGCCCAATCTTGGGAGCTGGTGACTCTGCTTCCCTTTCAATTTCATTAAAGAGTTTGAGAAGTACCTTGGGCTTTTATTTGCTTACAGGTTTTTAATTACATCTTTGATTTCATTTACTGATAGTGCATTATTTGGGAGTTTTATATCTTCCTGATTAAACTTTGGGAATTTATATGTATCTATTTATATGTATAAGGAATCTGTCCATTTCTTCAGTATTTTCCATCTTAAAATGTATTTTCCATATTAAAATACAAGTTTTCATAGTAGATATAGGTGATCTTCTGGATTTCTGCAGGGTCTGTTGTGATTTTGCCCTTTTTATTCCTAATTGCATTAATTGAGTCTTTCCTTTTTTGGTAAGGTTGAATAAGAGTTTGTCAGTTTTATTTAATTTTTTCAAAGAACCAACTCTTGAATTCCTTAATTCTTTGTATTGTTTTTTTAGTCTCCAGTGTGTTAATTTCTGCTCTGATCTTTATAACTTTCTCCCTCGATCAAGCTTTTGGCTTGGCCTGCTCTTCTTTTTCTAAAAGTTTGAGGCTCAACATTAAGTTGTTTATATGCACTTGCTCTGTTTTCTTAATATGGGCAATTTACTTCTATAAATTTCCCTCTTTAAGACTGCTTTCATGGTGTCCCATAAGTTTCAGTATGTTGTATTGTCATTATCATTCAACTGTAAAAACTGTCTTAATTTCATCTTTGATTTCATCTCTGACCCATGGGTTGTTCAGTAGGGTGCTATTTAAGTTCCATGTATTTATGAAGTTCTTGTGTTTTCCTTTGGCATGGATCTCCAATTTGATTACACTGTGATCTGACAGTATGCATGGGAAAATTCTAATTCTTTTGTATTTACTTAAGCATATTCTATAAGCCAGTATATGGTCTCTTTTGGATAATGTCCCATGTGTAGCTGAGAAGATTGTGTATTCTGATGTTGTGGGCAGGAACACTCTAGACATCTGCTAAGTCCATTTGTTCAAAAGTTTGATTTCTTGTATTTCTGTATTGATTTTCTGTCTAGTTGATCTGTCTTTTTGTGACAGTGGGGTATTGAGGCTTCCATATACAATTGTATTAGGGCTTATTTGATTTTTCATGTCCATTAGTAATGGTTTTATATAGTTGGGTGCACGGTATTTATTGTATATCTATTTATGATTATTAGCTCTTCCTCTCAGATTGTTTCCTTTATGAGGATGTAGTGACTTTCTTTATCTCTTTTAATCAGACTTGGCTTAAAATTCACTGTGCAAATTGAATAGCTACCCTGTTTTTTTTCTGGATTCCTGTTGCATGGGGTATTGTTTTCCATCCTTTGACTTTCAGTATATGAAATTTTTTTTTTGAATGAAGTGTGTTTCTTGTATACAGCATATTGTTGGATCTTACTTCTTAGACCATTCTGCCAGTATGTGTCTTTTGACTGGTGACTTGAGACCATTAACATTGATGGTTAAAACTGATGTGTATTAACTTATCCTTGTCATGTTATTTTCCTGTTGGTGAGTTCCCCTCACTTTTTTTCCTTCCCTCTAATTGTTTGCCTTTCCTGTTGGGTTCCTTCTGTTGGACTTCATGAAACTGTAGTCCTTATTATCTCTTTCTAGTGTGTCCTTCAGATCATTTTGGAGTGCTGGTTTGGTGATCATAAATTTCCTCAGATGTTCTTTTGTCATGAAAGTATCTTTATTTCTCCATGAACTTTGAAAGATAGTTTTGTGGGGTACATCAGTGTGGGTTGAAAGTTGTTTTCCTTTAGAACTTGGAGTACTTCACTCCAAGTTCTCTTTGACTTGAGAGTTTGTACTGAGAAGTCAGCTGTGATTCTGATGGGCTTTCCTTTATATGTGATTTGTTTCTTTTCCCTAACAGCTTTTAAGATTCAATTCTTGCATTGAATTTCTGGAATCCTGACTATGATATGCCTGGCTGTAAAATTTTTTTGATTGATGCTAATTGGAGCTCTATATGTCTCACTTATTTGTATGTCAAATACTTTTTCTCTACCAGGAAAGTTTTCTTCCATGATGTCTATGAACATTTTTTAAATGTCATTTGTGTTATCTCTTGCTTGTTGATTGACTCCAATAATCTTAAGTTATTCTTCTTTGTTTCATCTGGCAACTGCTGGATTGATTTCTCATGGTCCCTTGCTATTTTTGAGAAATCTTTCTTTTCCTTATTGATAACTGAAAGCCTGTCTTCAGTATCTGAGATCCTATCCTCACATTGGCTAAATCTGCTTTGAATGCTTTCAATGGGGTTTTTATTCTCCTGGATATATGCTTGAATCTGCTTTATGGATTCCGTTTGTTCCCTGTGCTGCACTTCCATAATTTGCTTAAGTGCGCCTTTTTTTTTTGGTCTGTGTCTGCTGTGACATCAACGTGTGTATTTTGGTAATCTCTGTGTTTATTTGAGAAATTATTTCTGAAGTCATTTTTTACAGAGCCTCATTTAGTTGCTTTGTTACTTCAGAGATGCCTGTTGGGGGCTTTCAAGATTGTCCCACTTCATTGCACCCTGGATTTGCTTTTGGTGAACTGGATGTCTGAGGTTGTATCTTGTTTAAGTGTCTTCTTATTTCTTTTCTTTTTTAGTTTGATTACTGGGGAGATACTTGCAAGTTGCCTATGGTGGGTTGCTTTATTGGTAGCATTTAGGACACTTAGGTGATGATTAGCACTCTGAGGTATCTTCCAGGTATAATCGGTGTTTGGGTTTTGAGTTTGTTAGAAGGTGTTACCGCTTCAGTTTATTGGAGATGAGAAGTTGCTGTTTGTTTGGCCTAGTCCCTGGTTCTTTGGTACTGCCCCCACAGTATTTTCTATCACCCTTAGTTAATCTCAGTCGTGGATTATCAGGGCCAACAGCTGTTCAGAACAATTATGTCAATTTTTGCTGTAGTGGTATCAATAGCATCAAACACAACCTATAAAAGAACAAACTGAGCTAACCTTTAATTTGCAACTTTTAACCGTATGAACTAGAATTGTGATTATATAACAAAATGTAAAACAAACCAGATAATTATAAGTAATATGTAAGTCCATAATGTGTCAATTTTGCCCTTAAGGTTAAAATTTAAAATGGATTAAGGAGAAAATAGAGAAGTAGAAAAAGAAAGCGATTACAAGTAAGGTTGGTGGACAAAGGTGGATTCCACCAATTTGGGGAAACTGGTACAGAAGTCTGAAAGAAAAGAGAGAAGAGATAAAAGGTAAAATAAAACAGAACCATACCCAAAAAGAGGTTAAGAACCACTCTCACACTCATTAATAAAAACACTGAAAGAGAAAAAGAAAGAAAAAACAAACTGAATAAAAAGAAAGAGGAAAAGAAAGAAAAACAAGAAATCCCCAAATAGTCCACTTCCAGGATTCTCTCTGGGTTCACTAGTAGACAGCCTGTGGATATAGTCTCAAATCGTGCTGCTGTATCCTAGCAAGCCAGCCATTGCTTTATGGCAGAGTGGTAGATAACCTTAGCAGGCCTGCCTGGAGACGGGACTCATTGAGCTTGCTGCAGTCCAAGCAGTTTCCACAGGTCTGTGCCCAGCTAGGAGATGCTGGAGGGAGCCCACAGCAGTTCTGATGCTGGGCTTAGCCGGCCCAGCTCCAAAATGGCTTGCAGCCAATCACTCCCTCCCACGGGAGGACCGAGTCCTCTGCACTGACCACCAGCCAGTGCAGTCCCCCATGTCCCCTCCACTGCAGAGACCTCCAGTGTTGGCTGCCACCGTCACCATAACTACATGTCCTCTGGTTCCAACAGCTCCTCTCATGCAGTGAGTCCAGCTCCAGGAGAAGGTGTTGCCAGCTACCATCTTCTTTGTTGTTTTTTTCTTTTTACTTTTTACTCTCTCTGTGGCCTTCAAGTCACACTTCAGATTCTTCCTGGATCCAGGAACCCACTTCCTGGCTTCTTGTCTTCTGCATGATGCTATATTCTAGTGTGGTTGGTGACACTCAGGCTGTTTTCTCTGTTGCTTACTGCTCTGCCATCTTGCCAGCAGAGTGCAGACAATTTCTGTATCCCAAAGGAAAATTGTAATGTACTTCCTTTAAGTCAAAGGGCTAAAGTTCTCTCTGCTTGATGAGGAAAAGGAAAAAGGCAGTATGCTGATTTTGTTAAGATCTATCTTAAGAAGAAGTATTCATAAAATCATGGGAAAACAAATGTATGCCATTTTTGCCATCATACCTCAGATTGGGAAAGTTATGGCTATAGTGCATAAGTGATTACTTAAGATAAAAAGTGCATTAAATTGGTATATATATTTAGGAAAAACACTAGGACATACTAGGTATTGTTCTATCTGCGGTTTAGAATGTGTTCTCTGAATAAAAAGGACTACTGTGGAACAGTATTTTTGTTCATGTGTGTTAATGTTTGGTTTTGATTATATCCTAGAACCAGAGTTTATGGTTTAAAGTGTATGTCCATGTAAAAGTTTGGATTGCCCAGTTGACCTCTAGAAGTCTATACTGACAAACCATTGGTTGTTTTTGAAGTTTTATAAATTTTGGAAATTTGTGGAGAGGAATGATTACTCTTTGTTGCTTTAATTTTTATATTCTGATAACTGAGAAGATTTGAGAATTTCTTTTCCATCGATATAACACTTTGCAAGGGAGAAGCCTTGCAAAGTAAAACACAAACTTAGAAAACACTGAAGATACATTGATTGATTTGATTACAGAAATATTTATAACCTCTTTACAGTGGAAAACATGACTCACAAACAAGCAGCAGGCTGAGAGAAAATGTTTGCACTGTAGTTTTTATGGTTTGGGGGTATAATTTATCACAGGATGAATTGCAGTGTCTTATGACTTCTGCTATGCGTTTGGAAGTCCAATAAGATACCTCAGTAGCCTAAGTTTAATGCAATAGTTCTATGACTTTTAAAAAGTAATGTATAAGTCTAGCTGCAGTTTTTAATGGTTATTTTTCCATCAGTAAAAATACTTTTTTTCATAAGTCACTTAGAATTCCACCAATATTGGAAAATAGCTGATAACTGTGCTTTCATGCATGTTATATATTCCATTATGCATTATGTGATTTTGCACAAAAAGATATTTTATAACTACTCTCCAGTACTGGGAATTGAACTTAGGGCCTTTGCACTAAGCTATATTTATAGGTCTTTATTATTTATTGTCTAGTAGGAGTCTTCCTAAGTTGTCCAGGCAGAACTCAAACTTTCAATTCTTCTCTCTTGGCTTCTCAGAGTGCTGGGACTTCAGGCATATTCCATCACATTCAACTTATTATTATTACTATTATTATTATTTTCATCCTAGATACTCATCCATATAGCCTAACTCCATAGGAACTTTTTATTAACTTGGATTTGTGCTTTTCCATAATTATTTTTAAACTCCTATAGTCCTGTACACAGACATACACACACGGGTGAAGAAAATGGCAGTTATAAGTTCTGGTTTTTCAGAAATGGGATCATATACTTAATTGTATTTAATTTTTCAGTAAATAACCGTTCATGTGATTCTTCCTATTGCCAATGTAATAGTAGAGTAATTGACAGTTTATTCATTCATTCTCTACTGATGAGCATTTGTTGCCAGTTTCTGCCCATAATGAACAAATATTACTATAATACAGGTCTCAGAAATTTAAGTTCATACGTAATGATATTTTTAGTTCAGTATGCCAGGTCCTAGGGATCTTACTGGATAACGAATATATTTTACTGAGAACGAGTTCTGTGACTATTATGTAAGGACTCTTTAAATAGACATTAAATAAGAGAACATTAAGTACTGATTTATCTTTTTTTTAATTTTTAATTTTAAAGATCGTGAAATACAACAAAATGACAGAACAAAGCCAATCAAGACAATGCAGCAAAATTGGTACAGAACTTCAGAGCAGGACACCGGGAAAACAATAATAGCTACCATAGTATATCTTGTTATCTTTACAGTAGTTGTCCATTCCATCAGGTATAGCAAAATCAAATCAAAAACCAATCAAAACAGAATATTGAATGAAGCAAAACAATCAGAACAAAGCAAAACTGAAAACACTTTCCTTCAAAGACAAAGGAAATCCCTCATATTCACCGCTGGCCCCAGGATAGCATAATCAGCCAAACAATACAAGCATTTAGTCACTTTTGTACTTTACTTGCTATCAATTTAGGCTGTGCTCAAGAACCATTGGGTTGCTGGGGGCGGGGTGTTGTCACTGGTAGGCTTGTGCTGCTTACCAGGAAGGCTAGATTGTTGCTTTCTTGGTTGGTCCCCCAAGTCCTGGCATCTGTCTTTTTTTTTTTTTAAGGGTTGCTTTTTATTCACATTGAGAACATAGTCTGGATGATAAAGAACTTTCCATTTAATTAGAAAAGGACAATTTTTTAAAAATCAGGGATCAAATTCAGGTCTTTGCACTTACCAGGCAGGTGTTGTGCTACTGAGCTATATACCCCCAGTCCAAGTACTAATTTATCTTAACAAAATTTGAGAACTGAAATGAGGAGGAGAAGTAAAACATCTTACAGGCCTAATTATAGAGGAAGTGGTGGAGGAAGATGATCAGAGAAAATATTCTTGTCATAGAATTGTCTTCCAGGGTAGGAGGGAGTAATCAGGGAGAACTGGAACATGGCAAATTCAGTGTGAAAAACTTAACATCTGGGGAAATCATTCTATTCATTATAAATTTTGAACCTCTAATAAGTCAGAAAACAGTAAAAGTAAAGTTAGCACAAACAAAAACAGAAAAGGGGAAATGATAAATACGGGAGGAATAAAATATCTGTTACTTAAATACTGATCTTAGTTCAATCATGGAGATCAAAATTGCTGTTCACAAGGATTTGTTTTTGGTTTTGATGCTGGGGACTGAACCTATGGCTCCATACACAGTAGGTTAGTTAATACTGAGTTATGTCCCCAGCTCAGTACTGTATTTTTCTTAAGAAATTAGAAAACACCCTGGCATTGTGGTACATACCTGTAATTCTAGCACTCTGGGTGGTTGAGGAAGGAGGATTGCAAATTCAAACCTACACCCAGAATGGATCACTTAGAAAAAAAAATTCATGGGAGTTAGTAAATGAAATTAGTGAAACAGGAAAATAGTACAAATAGTTAAAAATTTAATGGATTCTTTGAAAAATAGTTAAATTCTTAAGTAATTACCCACTTGCAAATCTCACTTAGTGGAAGAAAAATGCAACAAAAATAGACAATCAGGAATGAGATGACATAACTACAGATCTAGAGAACACTAAAAAAATTTTAATTTAGCTGGGCCTGGTGACACATGCTTGTAACTCCAGCACTCTAATCCCAGCATTTGTGAGGCTGAGGCAGGAGGATCATTGTGAGTTCAAGGCCAGTCTGGACTACCTAGGGCTGTGTTGGTAAACCTTTTAGCATTTTCAGTGGTAACAAATATTCTACTGTAGCATGTGTGCCAGAATCACCACCACTGGCCAAAAGAGACCCTGTCTTGAAAAACAAAACCGAAGTATAATGTATGTGCTACTCTATACCAGCAGATTTGAAACCTAGATTAAATGGTGGATTTCCACATAAAATAAGTTGTAAATTGTGAAATAAGGGATATCATAATAAACTAATTGTGTGTATGTGTTTCATTTCATTGCCCGTACTGGCCTCAAATTTCTGGGTTCAAGTGATCCTCTTGTCTCAGTCTGGGAAAGCTGAGACTACAGGTTACTTGCTCTTTCTAGTTTTATAACTATTATAGGCCATAAAAATGGAATTTTTAGAAATTTCCTTTATAAGCCCAAAATAAATATAATATAGAAACCTAAAAGATGCAAACATTATATGTGGAAACATTTAAATATTAGGAAATAGATCTAATACTATATAAAAAATTAATCACATAAGAAAACCTGTTGTAGGAATCCATAGTTGGCTCAGCATATATTACTGTCTATATAATGTATAAATTACAAACCCCATCCAGTAGATGATAAAATTCAACTGCCTTTACTAATATTTAAAAAAACTTATAAAATAGGAGTAGAAATAGTTTAATAAACCAATAGGAAGTTATTTTAAATGACAAAGTATTGGTAGGATACCTGTTGTTACCATTATTATTCAGTTATTTGTTGGACTTTTGAGTCAAGTCAAAAGTTGAAGACTAGACATGCAGACTAAGAGAATGGTAAGAGATTTGTCTTAACACATTTTAGACTTTAGTAATACGTCAGCAATTTCAGGAATAAAAAATTATATGAGGGTAGTAAATAGAGAATAAGAATTCAATTCTAGTACAGATTGGGAAGTTGTATGTAATAACGTAGTGTGCAGCTCATTGAAGAAAGGTAGCATAAGGGTTGGTACAGTATATACAGTCAGTTCAAAGAAGAAATAAAAGTGAATCCTCACCTTGTGTCACATTCAGTACTGTTTTTTAGATGGCTTAAAGGTGTAAATACAGGCATTCTTTGTATTGAAATACTGTAAAAATGGCCAAGATAGCTGAAAGTACAAAGTGATCTTGATACTCTCATTTGGAAATTTTACCATTTACTCGTGATCTTTAAAATTTTTAACAAAATCATGAAAACTCTTAACTCTGGTATAAATGTATAAAGACGTTAGAAAAAAGTAAAAGTATACACTAAAAATATACAGATGTAAAATATTGCATGATTTAATACTTAAAATTTTTAATTACTTTAAAAAAATCTCCATTTTGGGGGATTGAACCTAAGATCTTGTCTATGCTAGAAAAGTGCTCTGGCTCAGAGCTGTGTGTTTCCAGCCCTAAAATTATGTGAATAATGTGAAACATTAGAAAAATTTAAAATTAAGGCATGCTGTTTGTTTTTAAATAATACATCAAGAATAGTTTCAATAGTGTATCGCTTTTCATTGAGTAACTTAAGGTATGAACCAAGGGTCTCTTCTGTACTTACCAAATTAAATCATATTTTTTTAAAGATTGTATTAATTTGCAGTTGGTTTATTTTGCCATGCTAAGGAGTGAACTCAAGGCCTCATGCTGTGTGCTCAACTCTAATGTTTAACATCTTATACTTCATGTTTCCAATGTTGTGAAATTCTGTTACTGTGAAGTTATTTCCTCTGGGATACCGTCATCCTTTTAGGCCCAATCACTTTATAGTTTCATTTCCAGCTTGCTAGTTTTTTTAGTCTTTGCTACATGTTAATCTATGCTAATTACCTGTTTTGTTTTTGCTTCCTTTTATTAAAAAAAAAATCAGATACATTTATCAGTGGGAGTCAGGAACACTACACATGTGCCATAGATCTGCCACTGTGTATTCCTGCACTGAATAACAAATCAGTGAGTAGCCAATGACAGGCTTTGAAAGGTGTTATGGCTTAAATCTGCATGTCCCCATAGTCTTTGTAGCTGGCTGGATCTAGTGTGTGTAGATGAGGCCCTGTATTCACTCTCTAGCACCAAGAAAATAAAAAAATAAAAAAGTAGGCATAGCTGTAATACGAGCTACTAGGGAGGCTAAAGCAGAAGGGTTATAGCTTCAGGGTTACTCTGGACAGCATACAGTTTAGGAAGGCTTTACCCAACCCCAAAAAAGAATGGAGGTGTGGCCCAGTAGTGGAGCACTTGTCTGGCATATACAGTATCTGGGGTTAAATCCCCAGTACCACAAAAAACAAAAAGTAACGTATTCTAGCACCGTGATTTTACATGTAATAGAGTAAGATGATAATTATAATATTATTTGTAATAATAAAAAACTGGAAATAATGCAAGTACTATACCCTAAGCTGTATCTTTAACAGCAAATAATCATTAGAGGACTGGTTGAATAATGTTTCCTTTTTTCCCCTCCTTCCTTTTTTCCTCCCTCTTTCTCTCTTCGTCTGTTCCTTCCTTTCATCCTCTTACAAGGATTAAACTAAGGGCTTCATACATGCTTGGCCAGCACCTTACTTTTGAGCTCCACTCCAGCCCTTTGTTCAATAATTAATGGTCCAAAATAATTTTGTGTTATTAAAAAGTATGGGTTAAATCTGTACATCTGAATATGGAAAAAAGCACCAAGATATTTCTAGGTTTATAAAATAAAGAAAACAAGATACTAAATAATGTGCATCTTGTTTTTCCATATGTATACAGCAAAACCCTGCAACTCATTGATATGGGACCTCCAGATGATACAGAAGAAATATATGTAACTCCTAACCTGTTAGATGTCAGCTGCACCAAGTTCTTGTTCCCCAGAATTGAAGAATGAATTATAAGGAAAAACAGAGATCAAGAGTAGGAAAAAATTATTGAGAGAGAATAGCTTCTGAGAGAGAAGAGAGGACCCGAAAGTGGATTGCCACAGACCCCACTTCACAGAGGAAGTTTTATAAAGCAAAATCATGAGATGACTACAATGTGGGTCAAAACTATTACTTAGGGGTAGGATTACCCCTTAGGTAATTTTGATCCAGTGGGGAAGCAGGTTATGTAGCAAGTATACATGGAAAGAACAAGGAGCTTTTTAGGAAGAGATAGATCAGGAAGTCTTGGTCTCTCACTTAGGTGACTGATGTCTATTTAGACTGTTGGATTACACTAATATATATTATATCGAATTTACTATCATTTATATAGAGTATACTGTGGTTGATACCAGATATAGTATAATCTTCAGTTTATTGTTTATCCCCTGGAGAGGCATGTAGATCTGGTTATTCTGTCTATATTTTGAGGCCTGGCTTTCAACAGATACATCTCCAATCATGATTGTAATGTGTTCTCATCTTCTGCACTGACTCCCTTGAGGGCCTAGTGCTGTCTATTACTATTTCTACCTTAGCTGTCTACAATAAAATGACTAAGATGTGATTATAAAGTGAGGAGTATTTTTCTTTTGGAAGATATGTTTTATGAAAATCTAGCAATCAGATTTTTCTTTGCGATAAATAACCTGATTGCAACTCCTTACACTGTAAAAGTTAATGTGCAACCATTTCTCTAGTATCAGTGATGTTGGATATGATATTGTCACTATCATGAGTAAAAGTTTTTGATAATGATTTTGTGCTTCCTAAATCACAGCTACTAAAAACTATGGTAAGTGAAAACTGACATATCTATTTAGTATTACTGAATAGCTGTCTTCCCACACATGTTTTACTATTATCAGTAATTATTGCTCCACAGGCAGACACATGTAGGTAGATTGAAGTACTATTGTCATTTATTGTTTCTTCACAATCATAGGCATGTAGATAGGTTGAAATACTATTACTGATAATTGTTACCTTTTACTTGCCAACTCATACAAATACATGTAATGTCTGATATATGTGGGTTTCAATTTGATTGTGTGTAGCAAGAGGTGGAGTTGAGCTGTACTGAGCCCTCCCCTGGATAGAGCTCCGTTGTTGCCTACACAGGCTGCACTGGTGCACAGTGCAATGCAGTTATGCAAAACACTGCTAAAAATTATGTAATAATGTTAAAAATTACTGTCTTTTGGAGATGGCCTAACTAGCTGGCTAGGGTCTTGGATTGGATAGAACTGTTTTAAAGCACTGGGTAAAGAACTAGAGTTTCAAATTAAGAACTATCAATTATATTTGAAAGAGGCACATTGATTTCTAGGTCTTAACACGTTTTCCATCTTTGACTGGATTCTGAGAGTACTACAGTTAAAGGGGCTTTCAGATCCCCCCCTTTTGAGAATATTTTAAGTACTGTCTCTGAATAACAAGTACCTCAGAATTGTTCATTTTTCTTGAAACATATTATAGGATGTGAACCATTATTTTAAGCAATGTTTGTTTCACATTGGTTAAAATTGATTATAATACATAAAGTTCAGAAAATTAGAGATTTATGTTCTTTTTTTTTTTTTATCGGTACCGGGGATCGAACTCACAACCACGTGCTTACAAGACAGGCGCTTCTGCCACTGAGCTAAATGAGATTTATGTTCTTAATGATAGTAATTTGATTAAAATTTAAACTGTAAATTGCTGTTGCATATTTATGTGTCTCATATTCAGCTGTTTGAAAAAGATACAAACAGGAAATGCATATTTTGCTTGTACTGTGTTGAAACAGATGTTATTTTTTATTTGTTCGTTTTTGTGAAACGGGGTCTCACTATGTAGTTCAGACTGGTCTTGGACTCACTACATAACCCAGGTTGGCCTCAAACTTGTGACAGTCCTGCCTCAGCCTCCCAACTGCTGGGATTACAGGTGTGCACCACTGTGCCTAATTGGAAACAAATTTGTTTTTTAAAGCCATAGCAAAAAAGACATTATAAAGATGTGCGTTGTCCCTGTTAAGGTTGCCTTAGTAACAACCTTCAGATTTTGACATGTTGTGTTTTTGCTCTAGTTTTTATTATAGTTTTATCTATTCATGATTTAGGAGCACATTTAAAATTTTTTCAGTTATGTGGTTTTCTTTATAAGGATATCTTTTATAATTGTGTTCAAAGAATGAAATGTATGTTACTGTTTGTTATTGCTGGTGACCTAGTTTATGATCAGTTTTGTAAATGTTTTCTTTGTATTTAAATTACATGGGTGTACAGGTTTCTCTATATTTTTTGTTTTAATTTTTTATATATTTATCATCCAGTACAATACAGTGCTCTCCTAGTTTTATAAATCTCTTCTCCATTCATGAAAACACTTTTGGTAACCTGTCAATTTAATTTTGAAGAAATTTCTTCGAATGCCACCCCACAGAAATTCCTCAGACTCATTATAGAACTAGCTTCTTTGGAGTTTTACTTCCTCACCACTCGTCTCTTTGTTAGGATTGAATCCAGGGCCTTCAGCAGTGATCTGCACCCCCAATCTGTTCGTTTGTTTGTTTTGCTGTTTTTGAGACAGGGTATGCCTAAATTGCTCAGACTGGCTTAAAATCATTATCTCCTTGTCTCAGTCTCCCAAGTGCTTGTATTGCAGGCCTGCACCACTGCACAGAGTCCTTACACCACACTTACGTTAGATTCGCCTTCCCTGGCTTATTTTCTCATTTCGGTGAAATTCTTCCTTTAGTAGCATGGTGGGGGTGCACCTAGAAGAAAATGAACTTTTTGAGACTTTGCTTGTCTGAAAATGACTTTTTAATCTTAGTTAGAAATAATTTCCCCTCAATTTTTAATGCAGTGTGTCATTTTCCTTTTGCCTCAGTGTTGTTACTGTTGAGAAAGCTGCCACCAACCTCCATGCCAAATTTTTTTGATGCTCTCTTTGCTCTTGAGCTCTGAAATTTTATGAAAAATTTCTTTAATTGTGGTCCACTTTCAGTAATTATGCTAAATATTCAGTGCATCTTTTCATCCTTAAAATCCATGTTCTAGGAAATTAACTTGAATTCTTTTATTCTCCCCCTTCATTTTTCTATCCTGACTCTTGGAACTCCTGTTGTTAATTTTGGGAACACTACCATTATTTTCCAAATCTTTTTTTTCTTTTCCTTTTTTCTTTTCAGTCATTTTGGCTTGCTTTCTTAAGAAATTTTCTCATTGCATCTTCCAACTCTTTTTAAGTGAGATTTTCATTTGTTATTTTAAATTTCTGTCAGTCTTGTTTTTCTGTAAGTACTCTTTTATGACACAATATTTTTGTTTTTAGGTATAGTGTGTTCTCTTACCTCTCTAGGGATACAACTGGTAGTTTCTTGAAATTTTGTGTTCTCTTTGCATAATCTCTGCTCCCTTCAAGTAATTTTTTTCCCTTTTTGTTGGGTCTCACATACTGGAAGATTTCCTCAAATGCCTAAGTGGTCCTTTGTTGTCCACATTTAAAGGTACACTGGTAAGAGCCGATTGAGAGCCCAAGCTCAAGTGTGGAGTTTATTGTGGTGGTCTTCATCATAAGATCTGCTGGTCTTGTTACATAAGTAAAGCCTAGTATCAGATTCATGGTTTGACCTCTTTGAACACCCAGAAAAGGGCTCAGTTAAGTGTAAAGGTTCTGAAAATGAGCTGGAAAAAAAGGACTTGAGAAAGGAACTGTCTCTATAGTTAGTATATAAAGTCAAGTATAAGAGATTTCTTGCCTCAAAAATGTCAAAATACTTTTTAAAAAACTTTTCTGCTGGGGGTAGATAGTAATTGTATTTTATTGAAGTCTCCATTTTGTAGAGTAAACACCAAATCAGGCTTCACTCTGTATTTTTTTATTAGCCTTTTCAACCAGTTCTGTTATTTTTATCCTTACCTTCATCCCTGTTTCATAAGTTACCTAGTGCTCCTAATTCTCGAGCTCTGCTTGGTTACTTTTCTCTCATTGCTGAGACAAAATACCTGACACCCCAGATGAAGAAAGGAAAGGTTTTATTTAGTTCACAGTTTGTGGAGGTTTCAGTCCATGTTCAGCTGGCTCCAAGGCAGGGTGTTGTGGCAGAGGGCAACAGTTCATGGCAACCAGAAGACAGCACAAACAAGAAGAGCAAAGAGAGAGGAGCACAGAGGCAGGATTTTTTTTGTCCTTATATTCCTTATATTTTATGTAGGCTACCCACCATAAGGTTGGCGTAGCGCTCACACTCATAATCCCAGTATTGAACCATGAATCAATCACAAATTCTAGAAGCCCACTGTCATGACTGTATGAAGCTTTATGGGGACATCCAGGCACAAACCATAACATTCTGACTCTGCCCCTCCCCAAGACTCATGAACATCCTTTATGCAAAAGACATTTAATCCATCTCCAAGGGTTGCCAAAGCCGTAACAGTTTCAGCACTGTGGAAAAGTCCGAGTCTTAAGTCTCAAGATCTAAGGCACTCTTAGCTGTGAGCCCCTGTACAAATGAAATGAACACTTCTAATATTCGATGGCACGAGATGAACATTACCATTCCAAAGGGTCCAAACAGGAATATAAAGGAACAGGACCAAAGGAAGTCCAACATCCAGAAAGACAAACGTTAAGTCCTATAGTTCCATGTGGAACATCTGAAGCAATCTGGCAAGTTGTGAGCTCCAAAAGACTTGGCATGGCTCCCTCCTATGGTACTTCTGGTAATTGCAGCTCCCAGGGCTTCTGTCTTAGACCCGCTCTGCTCAATCCTTGCAGCTTGCCTCAGATGATCCACGTTCCTGGCTATTCCAAACTTTTGGGTTCTCTCTCTCTTTTTTTTATTTAATTGTTATGTTTTTTAATTTTGAAGGTAGTAAAATACAACAGAACAAGATGGAGCAAAGCCAATTGAGACAGTACAATGAAATTGGGACAGAACTTCACATCAGGTTACTGGGATAACAGTAAAGGTACCACAGTATATCTCATTTTCTTCACAATAGTTGTTCTTTCAAGCAAGTATAGCAAAATCAAAGGAAATACAGAACCTTATAGGACTTATCAAAACAGAAATTGAATAGAGCAATACCATTAATCAGAACAGAGCAAAACAATGATAAAAATATTCGCCTTCAAAGAGATGGTAGAAGGAAATCCCCCTTATTTGCTATATTGCATATAGTCAACCTCTCAAGAGATGCTCGGATCTCTGGCTCCCACTTGCTAAGGGGGGAGGGGGGAGGTGGATGTGCCCTCATGCCGGTAGGCTCACAGCCGCTTACCAGGGCAGCAAGCTGGCTGCTTGGTTTCCCAGTGCCCTAAGTTCCAACATGGCCCAGAGCTCAGGACACGCTGATGGTTCTCGCCCTGGGGCGGCTGCAGTTTGCCAAGCCACAGCCACTTAACAGGGCAGCAATCTGGCTGTTTGGTTTCCCAGCGCCCTAAGTTCGAACTTCTGGATTCTCCACTGCACCTTTGGCTTCACACTCACAGCTTCACACACTGCCTAAGCACCCAAGCCACTTTCTGAAATCTGGGTGGAAGCCTTTTTAAACCTCAGAACTTGCGTTCTGTATGTACCTAAAACCAGGACTATGTGGATGATGCCAAGGTCTGCTGACAGCTGGAGCAGTAGCCAGGCTTTCTTCTCCCTTGGCTGTAGGGATTGAGTGCCTGAATTGCTGGGCACTCTTGAATCCAGTTTGGAGGAACAAATTTTCTAGGCTGCTGCCATTCTGGAAACCAGTGTGGCTGCTCACATTTTTGAATCTGAGGCAGCCACCAGTGCCATTCTGGAGCATAGTGTGGTTTCTGCCCTTCTAGAAGAGCATGGTGCTCTGTGGCTTTCTCCTCAAACCAAAGTCATTTTTTCAGTTTTGAGACTTCAAAGGATGGAGACTTAGCTGATTCTCATGGTGCCCTCAAGCCATCTTTTGTATTGTCCTGTTGCTTCTCAGCAACATATTGTCTCCTGTTTTCTTCCAAATAGTTGTCCATATCTTCACATACAATGAATTCATACCCCTCCAAAAAAGTATAAAACTGATGAGAACAGGATGATGAAGGCATTTTAGGTCTTCAAAACCAGACAGTAGGGAAGTCAACAATGGCTGCCATAATGTCTCTCATTCTCTTCAGAATAGCTGTTCATACCTTCATATATGTTGAAGTTATACCATACAAAACACATTAAAATCTCTCTGAACAAAGAATAATAGTATTGCTGGATTTCACAGCATGATACTACAGAATCAGCACTGGGTACCTTAGTGTCTCTTTTTCTTCAAAGTAGCTGTTCATTTCATTGTGCATTATATAATTGATTCTTATAAATTGTTTAGGAGAAGTTCTACACATGAGTCTCTACATGTATACCTATCCTTTGTGTATTAGAGGGAAAAACAAAACAAAACAACATAGAAAAACACCAAACAAAAAAGACAAATAAATAACAATAGCAAAGAGCCCAAAACACTGCCAATATAGGCCTTCAAAACAAGGTGGTATGAGCATAACTAGGGTTGTTACTTTATTACATAACGATCTTCAAGAGTTCCTGAGATCACCATACAATAATATGCACAGTTGTTCCAATCCTATGGTAACTATTTTGTTCCAAGAACTTACAGAATTTGTAATACCATCATCTTAGCTATCCTAAGTGTCTTTATATAATTTTAGGTATTTTTTCTTTTCCCTTTTTCTTTTTCCTCATTTTCCCTGAGATATTTTTTTTCCCCTTTAAGCAGATTCTTATCCTTTCACTGTATTTATTGAGTTTTTGGTATCTTATGTACTCTTACCATTTCTTACAGTAGGAAGACTATATGTTATTTACACATGTGAGTTTGATTTATTTCACTTTTGAGTATAAGCCTTTCTTATTTTTTATAAGCTTTGAGTCAGGCTTTGAAGAAAAAAGCCTAACAAGTAAGGACATCAAATTGTGAAACTCTTACTGGAAAATTGGATAAACAGTACTTACCTCAGTGTTGTAAGAAATAACTGAAATATTTTAGGTGAAAGATAATTTGTAATTATAAAATAACTCCACAGAGTTTTATTATAGTTTTATTATATCACCACAAATGACACTTATTGGTAGTGGGCAGAATGTTGCACAGAGAATGAGACTGCCTGCCTTTGCTACTTAAATATTGTGTTAATATTGTATAGTCTCCAGACCCTTTAATGATTATGCTGTAAATTGAGTGTATTAGTTCCTGAAAGCTCTGTATAGATTAAGATGTTAGAAACAAGTAACATTTTAAATTGAGGAAAGCATAATTTCTTAGCCAGTCATGTGGGTGCTTTCCATTTTTTAGTGATTCTACTGATCATGGTGCTTTGAGAAACAGAGAAGTTCTCTTGTCATTAAACTTAGTAGGTATGAATGACAACTCTTAAAACTTTATCTGGATGATAGATACTTGCTTTTTAACCTAACTTGATTTGTTGTTCTATATCTAGTAAGTTTGTCATTTGTTTTCTTTCTCATATCATCATGATCTGCCATCATCCTTTATTTTACCACCTCCCTGTATGCATTATTTATAGGTGGCCTAAAAATAGCCTCTTAAGTGCTCTCTCTCTCACCAGTATCTGCCTTTCTCTTTCATTTATAAAATGACTTAAAAGAAGTCATTTTAATGCTTTTTAATGCTTATATTCCATGACTTAATAATTTATTTTTCTGATTAATTACAATTTTTTTTAAATTGAGGTTTTGGTGCTGAGAATTTAAGTCATGGTCTCATGCATTCTAAGTGTGTATTCCACCACAGAGCTGAACCCCTATCCTCTTAAGTTCATATTTTTTAAATTTTTTGAATTTAAAAATTTAATTTTGAGACAAGCTCTTGTGTTGCTCAGGCTAACCTCAAACTTCTAGACTCAAGTACTTCTTTTGCTTCATCTTCACAAATAGATGGCACTATAGGTGCACCCAGTTAATTCATATTATTTACCGTTGAGAGGGTTTTTTTTTTTTTAAATCCTAACACCAAGTACATAGTATCTTTTGCATTTTTCTCTTAGCCCAACACTGAATCAGTGTTGTACAGTTTAATTTGATACCCACAGTTAACGAACATTAGAAGTCACAGGCTCAAGGGCTCACTTTGCAAGCTACCTTTTCTGTAGCCTCCAACTGAGAATACAGGTCCTAAGTTATCTATACTTCTTTTCAGACTTGGCTACAAAGTTGGTGGTTCATAACCCCTTCTTCAAGTTTGATGGTTTTCTGGAATGACTCACATACCTTAGAAAGATGTTTAACTTACTATTACAGTATATTTAAAAGCTAATTGTTTAAGTATGATCATGTGCACCTGCAATCCCCATACTGAAGAGGTTAAGACAGAAAGACAAGTTGGAGGCCAGCCTGGACTACATAGGTAGACCCTGCCTCTAAAACAATTAAAAATTGTCTGTATGTTTCTGTGTGTGTCTGTGTGTGTGTGTGTGAGAGAGAGAGAGAGAGAGAGAGAGAGAGAGAGAGAATGAGTCACATATTATTAGAGAATTCTGTCCTTAACCCCTTACACTCCCTAGTAGTTGATGTAGTGGGGCTGAAAGTTGCAATCTTAATCATGTCAAAGTCTTTTTAGTGATCAGCCCCATCTTGAAACTGTAGGTGCTCCTCAGTTTCAAGACTCAAAAGTCATCTAATTAACATAAAAGAAAGATACTCATTAGTCAGCTTCAAGATATTTAGGAGCTCTGTGCTAGGAACTAAAGACAGAAACCAAGCATTCCTTTTTACTAATCATTAATATGCCATGACCCAAGCTTGAAAGATTGATAGTGAATATAACATGCCCTTTGTTGGATGGTTACATCATTGAATTCCATATTTTCTTGTATAGTCTTAGAGTTCATGGTGTTTCCAGCAGAACTAATCCTACTTCATAATTGCTCCAGAGTCACATGCAAGAATGCTTTCATCTTCCAGGAGTCCATAGCTCTGTCACTGTCACCTGAATAATCTAGCCAGTCAGAAAATTGGAACGTATAGCCTTTTCAGAGCCATAAGAAATGTAAATTATTCTTTATCCTAGAGACATGATAAAATTTCCATAGAGTGTGGCTTAGACTATGTAAAACAGTGACATGAGAAGGAAAATACGAAGTTTTAATTTCTCTGTTTACAGCGAAGTCTGAATTGTCTTTTAAGAATGGGGCAGGCAACTTCAACTCATTGTCTATGTTGATGAGATACAATGTCATTCATTTATAATTACATTTTAAAAGCTTCCATATCCCCTTAAAGAATGATGTTTTGAGAGCACTTTGTACAGAAATACTGATTTCTTTCTCCTCCAATATTTCCATTCTTACCTCACTAACAGTTTAAGAAAGGCTTAATCTTTAGTTTTTGGATACTTCACATTTCCATAAAACTAGGGAACTTACTATTGGTGCTTCTTTTTATTTCTGTACAGTATGTCCCTAACTTATAAACATTTGCATTTCAAACTTTCTTTATGAATAGACCTTTTTTTATGAATAGACCTTGCATTACAAACATTCATAGCTGTGAACAAATCACAAAAATAGTTCACATGTCTGCTACACTTGGTCACAGCTGTGCTGCTGTGTGCTTACTGTACCATGTGAGAGTGTGCAGTAGTCCACTACTGAGCCCATGTTATCCAAAGCAAGAGGAAAAGCAATGGTGATGTGGAGGGGACTGCTAGGAAACACAGAGCAGTATACTGTAAATTGTATATTTGTGTCAGGGGTATGTAGAAGTCACTTTGTCGAACTTGCAAACATGTTTGACTTAAAAATGTTCTGCTGGAATGAAACTTGTTTGTAAATTGGGGATTTACTGTAGATAGTATGTATTATTTCTCGACAATTTTGAATATAGTAATTTTGCAAAGTGAAATGAAAGTATGGATCTGAAAACAGATTGGTTTCCAAGCTCATCTGGGACAGATTTTGGTTCCCCTCCCCACAATATATGTGAAAGAGGCTTTTCTACTTTAACTCTACCTGAGATTTTGCTTTTGGGTTGAATTTGGACCTAGTTGAAGGTCCCTGACCCACCTCACTCTCCATCTCACATTATGGCTGTAGCTTTTCTGTTTTTCCTGATAATAAGTATTTGCTCTCCTTCTTTAAGGTGAAATAAGAGGAAAAGATTGGGATTGACAGAGTCAAGAACAAGCTATTTTGAGTGTTTGGTATTAGAATATATAATTCCCATCTTTTTTCCTCCTTCCACACTTGAAATAGTTGTTTTTCTGTGCCAGAAGATACAAGCTCTCATGGAGATTTAAATTTTTAATTTGCCCTTCAAGATACTGTTTTTTTTTTTTAACAAAGGACCTCCTGAATTTCCATATATGATTAAAAGTTTCTTAAACCTTGAATGTGAAGAGGACCATTTATAGTACTCTTCCTTACGCAAACATTTAGTCCCACTTTATTTAGTATAACTATAGTAATTTTTAGTAGTTTTTACTAACTCATGATTTTAACAGATGTAGGATCCTTATGTTTCTGGTGTTCAGGGCCAGGTTCTCAGTTCTATGTGCTCAGTAGAGATAAGATAGGCAGTTTTTGTTTGTTGTGTTTTTTTTTTTTAACCAAGTCTTATGAAGGTGAATTAGAAACATTGACTTCATTAAAAGGTCAAGATTGGGGGGGGGGGGGTTACTGGGAATCAAACTCATGACCTTGCTTGCACTTGCCAATCAGGCACTTATGCTGCTGAGCTAAATCCCCAACCCTGTTTTTCAATTTAAAAAGACTTTATTATAGAAATTATTAGACCTTATAGTCATTCCTTATATTAGTTTTTATACATTGGAAGTCTTCAGATAAACTTTTTGCTAATTTTACCTTGTTGTTTTGGTTTTCAGAGACACTAGATAACTTTTTAAGTGACACTAGATAACTTTTTAAGTGACAATTTGTCAAAAAGTAGTTTGAGATGTATTTTTTTATTGGACCAAAAAAAAAAATTCAGTGTCTTTGACCATATGTAATTCATTTGTCTCGAGGTATTTAAAGTTCTGTTTCCTGTACCAAAAATAGGGAATATGAATTTGTTTACCGCATTCCTGGTCAAATATTACTTGCTTAGGTGATGACTTTTTAAAGTGACATTTAAATCTTAAAGGGGCATTTTGTTCAGGGGAGAAACAATATAACGTACTATTTGAAACTAACCTTGATGAAATGATAGTGTTGCTGGATGAATCAACATACTTTTTTTCCTATAGAAATATGAATGAGCTTTAATTTTTAAGTATTTTAATTATTTGTCTTTTGTTTCATAAACTAAAAATGTTATTTTTCACAGTTTCTCAGAGGAGAGAAATACACAGTTCAGTAGTCAAAGTGTTGTTTAGATTACATTTTGAATACTTTTTATTATTCCTTCCAAAACAGACACTCCTTGAATATGCAGAGAAATGGAAAACTTCAGAAGATCCTTTACCTTTATTGGAGGTATACACAGTGGCTATCCAAAGTTATGTTAAAGCCCGACCTTATCTTACCTCTGAATGTGAAAATGTAGCATTGGTTCTGGAACGCTTGGCATTGTGAGTAGACCTTTGAGTGAATAAACTATATTTAGCTGATTTTTTAAACTTTGGGTCTCAGGTTATAATGATAATTTAATCTTAAATAGGTTAGTTATGTGGAATCTACTGATAATAAAATAAATAATTTTGTTTTGCATTGAATTTAATAAGTTTTGCTATTCTTATCAACTTCTTGTTTTATAGAAGCTGCGTTGAACTTTTATTGTGTCTGCCTGTTGAGTTATCAGATAAACAGTGGGAACAGTTTCAGACATTGGTACAGGTAAGACTATTAAAAAATTATTTGACAAAAAATTTAAAACAAATAATGATAAATATCAGTTGATGCTGTCATTAACACTAGATGCTTAATGAATGTATACATTTAGATAGATTGATTGACTATTGTACAATTCTATGAAGTCAAATAACTAGGATTTTACCAGAGCAAAAAGGGAAGATGAGAAAATGCTTTCATTTGTTTTGCTGGGGGCCAGGGGAAAGCTTAAGGAAATTTTTAATATACAACAAGTGATTTCTTGTGATTTGAAAAAATATGAGAACATGAGCAAAGCTTAGTGCTTTAAGATTTATTTTGTAAAAACATGTTGACAAATAATAAATATTGCTTGCATTTTGAACAATAAAACAAATATAAAACACAAAATCCAACTTTAGCACTGAGCTTTCATGCCATATTTGGATTTAGATACTGAGTATTTTATAAAAAGAAGTTTTCAAAGTTTCATCAATACTTTCATTGTATGTGTTAACTATTCTTTACCAAAGTCTTTGGTGAAATTTAAAAAGTTGGTGTTGACAGTAGTTATTTCTTTTCTGAAATGCTTCTTTTCTGAAGTGCAAGAAAATGCTTCCATTTGGATTTAGAAACAGCTTAACTAATTGCTGAAAATCTGTAATAGCCTTCATAAGAATTTCATGTATTCTTTTATTTTTGGTACTGGGGATTGAACTCACAACCTTGCGTTTGCCAAGCAGGCACTTACGCTGCTGAGCTAAATCCCTGGCCAATTTAATGTATTCTTGTTTAGCAGTTGTGAAATTTGTTGTGTAAGGTATGTTTTCCCCATTTTAAAGATGAGGAAACTTGGGCTTGTGCTCTAAAATACTTATCTGTTGCAGTTTATGTAGGTAGTATCACAGAGTAGTTGCTTGAACCAGGGCTCTTTATTCAAAGTCCGTGGTTTTCCTCCAAATCTGAAAACACATTCGTTGTCTTTTATTTAATACTGTTATTCTACTTATGCATGATACAACACAATTTAGTATGTAGTTGTTTTAGAATATTAAGTTTTATCTCAAGCACTAGATTATGCTGGCTACATTATTGCTCAGGTGAATTTCAGTTAACTGGGTGGTCAAAAAGTACGTTTTTCTTAGCTAATTTCAAATTGTATAGTTCTCTCTCTGTTTCTCAGGCCAAAAAATATTTTCTGGCACTAAGTTTCTCTTTAAGAAATATTTTAAAGAGGATTAGTTCTTAAATTTAGAATCTTGTGAAACAAGCTCTAGTTAAGCTGAGATGTCCAGCTTTTCTATTTTACTATTAAATGTTAAAAATTTGTATACAGTGATGGATTCCACATAGTATCTTAGACATAGTAGATGCTTATTAACTATTTTTTGAAATGAAAGTGCCTTGTCTTGTCTCACTGCAACTAACTTTTTGATCTTGCCATTTCTAGTTTAGCATAGTAATAATGTGTTTAGCTCCTAATGTTTATTTTTAAATGATTATTTCAGAGCTTTTCATTGCTTTCATAAGTATATCATTTATTCACAAATACAATACGTCACAACGTACTGATACTGTTTGGCAGCATAAGGCAAACTTTTTACATTTTCACTTTTGAGACAAAAACACTAGTTGTTTTTAAAAATATATATAGGTTAATAAAGAATTTGGTGTGTGGGGGGTCCTGTGCTTGAAATCAAACCCAACCTCGTGCATAGTAGGGAAGGTCTCTACCAGTCAGCTACAACCTCAGTACTAGGAAATAACTTTTAAGACCCTGACTGTTCAGCCACTGCTCAAAGAAAATTTCTTAAAGTACTTGAACTTTCTTAAAATAGAAAGATTTTTATGGCTTTGAGAAATAGTATTTTTTATTTAAATATAACATGCAGCTTTAAGAGTTTCTGTGACACTTTTCTTTCTCGTTAGTATTTCTTCAAGGTTATTTTATAAATAGTTAGCAACTTTACTTTTCCCTGTGTTTAACTATTTAAACATTTCCTTTTTTTCCCAGTAGAGAATAAGCCCTGTAAAAGCAGGAACTATTACTATCTTCACTAGTACTTTATTTATAGAAATGAACAGCATTTTCTAATTTGAATAGAAATTGTTGGTCTTTCATAAACTGAAAAATATTCCACTTAACATAAGCACTTGGGAACAATTAGTAAACATGATTCAGTATCACTCGTAATGTGAAATTATAATGATTGTATAGTGAATAAATGAAAAATCACAGATTTGATTTTACTCTCATAAATTCCTTTTATTGGAATTTGTGTAAATTGTCACTTAGGAGATAATGCAAATATTAAAGGTCTTTTATCTTGTAGATATTCTGATAGCTTCCCAGAGAAACTATTTTTCATTCAAGTTTTGAAACACAATTACATACTTATTTTCTATAAGTGTACTTATTTAATATTTAACAATTGGTTTTTATCTTTGAGGTTCATTTTTAAATATCAAAAGGAACTCAACATTTTGTAATTTGACATAACATTTTAAAGATTAAAATATTTTTCAAAAGTTTAGTATTATATTTAAAACCTAATAAGCTTGCTTTAAAAATCTGTTGTAATTCTTTGGATGTTTATTTAATGTTTATAGGTAGCTCATGAAAAGCTGATGGAGAATGGCAGCTGTGAATTGCATTTTTTAGCTACTCTAGCTCAAGAGACTGGGGTGTGGAAAAACCCGGTACTGTGCAGTATTCTTTCCCAGGAACCATTGGATAAGGATAAAGGTAAATTTTCTAGAGAGAGAAGGGGAAAAGAAAGAATCGTTAGACTAGAAAAATTATTTAAAGTTGGTTAGTTATAATTCATTTCCAACTAGCCCAAAGAAGGTCTATTTAATTAAATTTCACTAGAGGCACTTGAAACCCTTCACCTTTATTTTATTTGGGGGAAGATGTATTTGTAAGATTATACGTCAGGTGCTGTGGAACACACCTACAATCCCAGCTCTCAGGAGGCTGAGGTAGGAAAATTGATGTAAGTTAGAGGCCAGCCTGCGAAAAAAGATTATAGAGTCTTAGAATAATAGATAACTGAAATTCTTTCCTAATATCTTTTGAACAGAGTAGTTCCTCTATCAAGTCTTTACAGGTGATCATCTAGCTCACATTTGAAAATAAACTTATTTGATAGACAGTAAAGCTTATTTGATAAATATTTGATAGATAGTAAAGCAGGCCAGTTAGATGGGTTTCTTTAAAATGAGAAGTTATTGCTAGAATTCTCAAGTCTTCTGTCTCTGAGATTAGTACTCTTGCTCAGTATCTCCTATTGTGCTTTGTTATATGAACCCAGGCAGTTAAAGATCTCAGTTAAACTCAGGTATTCTCTCGGAAGTAGATAGCCAAAATCACTTATATATGCGACAATGTTCAGATTTTAAATTATGTATATTGTGGGGGAAAAAAAAAGCGCAATTGTCTTCTACATGTATTTCTTGAGATTATTTTGGAAAATGCCCAGATTTCATTCTAACCTTTCCCCAAATATTTAAATGGAAAAGTAAATGATAAAAAATTAGTATTTCCAATGGGAAAAGACATACATTTACCACTCTCTGCTTCTTCCATGATTTATTGCTGCTTTTCTTGTTTATGAATGGTAAACTCTGGGTGATTTCACCGTGTGACAGCAGTAATAAAGATCATAAGGAGCGGATGTTAACTAATTCCTTAGGAGCTCCTCTTGTACTGTGATAATTACCAAATGTTTTCTCAACCCGTCCTTGAACTTTTCTTCCAGTCACTTGTTCCATCTTTTCTTCTTCACATTTCCCCCATACTTTCCTGATAGTTGTACTGTGTGAACTGTTTCTTTGTTCTCACAAGAAGTTTATTTTTAGCATCCCTTTCTGCATGGATATCCACAGATTAACAGTAACATTCTCAGGACCTTGGAGAGATGGAAAATAGATCATTGTTTAAAAATACTAATAAAGATAGTAAATTTGAAAGTTTAAATATTAAGTTTATATCTAATAGATTAGCACCAATGTGGTTAATTTCTAGCATCAAATATATATCTTTCTGGTCTTTTCAACTTTTAAAAGTGTTGAATGTGATACATTAGTAGTAATATCTAGTTTTATCATGTTTTTTTTTAGAGTTTGGAAAATGCTTTTATGTTCATGGTTTAATTTAACCTTCACAGTGATCCTATGGTAAAGGTAGGATCTTTATTGTTCCTTTTCCCTATTTTATGGATGAGAAAATGAAGGCTTAAAAGTATTAGTTTTGCTGGGTGTGGTGGCACATCTTTGTGTCCCCAGCGGTCTGGGAGGCTGAGGTAGAGAGATCACAAGTGCGGCCTGGACAACACAGTGATTTTTGTCTCAAAAATAAATAGAAAAAAGAAAAAAAAAGAAATTTAAAATGGATTGGGGATGTAGCTCAGTTTTGAGACCATGAGTTTAATCTCTAGTACCAAGACAAAATAAAACAAACAAAAGCTCCACAACTTTTCTATCACATTTGTAGTGATGAGAGACAAAGCCAGGAGTTAAAGTCAGTCTGCAACCCCTCCGTTGTACTAATGCCCTGTTTGAACCTAGCCTAGTAAAATTTGCATGACATAAGTAGAAGATTAGCAGCTTTTTTCTGTTGTTAACTTTTAAGTACCATTTGGCCAAACTCATATATTATGTAAATGCAGGAAAAACCTTTACCTTGTTAGAGATTTAAACTTTATTTTAAAAGACAGTGTACTTAGTTTCCTTGTTTGAATGTGCCTAACATTGTACCTACTAACAGATCTCTGCCCATTTCTTTACTGTTTTTTTTTCCCCTTGATCTTTACCTGATGTAGCCACTGGAATAATTTGGATTATACAGCCAGGAAGAGTTTCTGCAGAGTAGACTGACTGAAGTAGTCAAATTCTAACACAGTTTATGAAGCAGCCAAATGATTTGAGAGAGTTTGCAACCATAATTTTTACTTGGTCTTCTGTTATGTAGAATGTTTCTCTGTTAAATAATCACATGAACCAAAAGAGTATGTTTATTTCCTCCTTTGAAAAAAATTGAAGGTTATTAGCATTTTGTGCCTTACTACTAATTAATTTATTTACATTTTCAAATGTGGGCACTCAAGATAAAGCACATTATATGCTGTAACTAGCCCCTTGTTTTAACTTAATGTGTTCTGTATCCACTTTAAAAAGTAAAGTAACATCTTACAATAATCAGTGTACTTCTAAAGACTATACTCATGAGTTTATAGTGAAGCCTGTAGAGTTTTGTTGTAGCATTTGAACGCTGAATAATCCGTTGTGAATTGTTTTGGTAGTTTTTTTTTTTTAATTGGTTAAATGTGGATCTACTACATGTTTGTTTGTTATTTGGGTTTTTTTTTTTTTTGAGACAGTCTCTGTAATATAGGCTGGCCTTGAACTTATTGTGTAACCCAGGCTAACCTCAAACTTATGACGATCCTGCCTCAGCCTTCCAAGTACTAGGATAACAGGCATGTGCCACCTTGTCCAACTACATCCTATCTAATCCAAAAGAATGTTCTTTCAGTTGTAAGAGTGAGGGAAGACAGGACTGAAATGCTGGTTTAACTTTTAAGGTTTTTGTGTGCTAGAGTAAGGTAACTCTAGTAACTAAACCAACATAAGTAGATGGTTTTGAATGTCAAGGAATGTTTATGCCTTCTTAAAATATTTGTGCCTTTTGTCATAATCTGTGGATTGGTAAGGCACTTAATGCTCAGTTACTTGTCACCCAGTTTTAACTCCCCCTTAAAACAGTACTGAAAACAATCATATAAATAACCCTATAGAATGGTAACTATATATTTCAGTCTGTTCTTAGCCTGCTGTTAGAAAAATCTTCATTGTAAAAACTACATTTTTAAAGCTCATCTGTTCAATCTACTGCTATTCTTAAAGCTGTAGCAAATAAAGTATAAATCCCTCTTTTGCCCAAGAATAGTTGAAATTTTTAAATTTCAAACCACCATATCTGGCTTTGTCTTCTTTTTAAATGTAGACTGAAGACTTTTCCACTGTGACACGACTTTTAAATCTACAATCATGATTCCTTATATTCAAGTGCATTTTATATGTGTTCTTTTTCTCATTAATGTATAATTCTCAGTATTTAATCTTTATCCTAAATATGATTCAGTGAGCTTTAGATAAGTGTCTCCATCATCCTCTTCATCTGAATTTCTACTTTAGTTTGACCTAAGATGACATTGTCTTTTTGAGTAACCATATCATTCTTCTAACTCAGTGAGCTTATTAAAATCACAAATTTTACTTCATTTAATTTCACTTTATTCTAGCCTTTCTTTCTCATTAACTTGTCAAAATACTTTTGAATCCTGTATTATTCAAGGTTTTTGCCCTTCCCAGTTTCCTTTCATTAGTAGATCTTACTAAACAAGAGTACCTTCTTGGAATGTGGGTCCTCGATTATAAGCATAAAAAGATCGTGTCTAGGAACAGGTCCTTGATACTTAAATCTTCCTACTTGCCTTTAGTCTTTTTATCTACACCCTTTTATTACTGTTATTTTTTTCAAATACACCTATTTATCTTTCCTTAATGTCTGGCCCATTGTTGTCTTTTTTTTTTTCCCCCCTATAAGGATTTGATGACCAGTAGTTCTTTTAAGTGAGAAAGTTAATTTTTTTGTGTGCAATCAGTGAGCACTTTATTTTGAAAAGAATAAAACCAAATGAGAAAGAAAACAAAATGGGATCATTCAAAACAAAAGGATGGACATAGTACATGATTTAAAACCACAGTACAAGGTGAGCTACAATGGTTACTATGATGTCTCATTATCTCAGTAGAATTGCCCATATCATGAGGCACAGTAAAACTGAACATAGCAGTACAGAACAAAATCAATAAAAACAAAGCATTGGAGACATTATAGGACTTCAAAAGTGGGTAATAGTCAAACCAGAATGGGTATCCTAGTGAATCTTACTGTCTTCAGAATAGTTGCCTATATTCTCAGACTTGATACTATCAAACATAACAGATTCGAATAAAATCAGTCAAGACCAGACAACGATCTAACAAACCAGATTCAAATAAAATCAGTCATAATGAGACAGTGTAAGTAATACAAGGCTTCAGATTAAGTTAATACAAAAGTAAAGATGGCTACTGTAGTTTATCCTGCTATTTTTGAAATAAGTGTCTGTGCTCTTTTAATTTAGTACAAGTAGACAGACTGGAACAGAATATAACCAAACTAAACAGAGTAATGAGAACAATGTGGATTTCAAATCATGATACAAGATTGACAGTGTCCTCTGCCTTCCCTTTTTAGACAGTTCCTCCCCTTTCACTTTCACTGGGTGCATTGTACATTTTGTATCCCACTAATTCCTTTAGTTTTAGATTAGGGAGGCAACCCACTATTTACCTAAGTGGTTCTGAGCCTTTTTACCCCTAAGCTTGATCTCAAGTTGTATTCCTTTACCTATAAAAGCCTCAAGGTTTTCCTTCCTTATAGCTGAGTAGTTTTCTGTTGTATAAAAGTGTTATGTCTTTCCATCCTATCTGCAGCTGCTGGGGGAGCTACCCCCATTTTTTTCTGGTTCCCTGTCACATAGAGGATTATTTTCTCATCTTTGACTTTTAGTCCATAAACCCTCTTTCAGGTTAATTATATTTTTAATATAGATCATCTTGATGGATCCTATCCTCTGATTTACTCTGCCTGTATTTCTTTTTGTTGGTGTATCGAGGCCATCTATGTTAGTGAATATAGCCAACCTTCTCTGCCTCGTTTCTGCCATGCTATTTTTCTGGCATTGGTTGTCTACTTTTCTCCATTCCACTGTCTGCCCCATTCAGTGAGGCCTCTCTGCTGCTGTTCCTGAAACCATGGAGTTTTTTTTCTCTCTAGAATATTCTTTAGTATTTTTCGTAGGGTTGAATTGGTGGTCACAAACTCCCCCAAATCCTCTTTGTCATGGAAGCATCTTGTTTCTGCGTTAATTTTGAGAGATAGTTTTGCAGGCTACATCAATCTGGGTTGGAGGTTATTTTCTTTCAGGGCTTGGAATACTTCACCCCAAGCTCTTCTTAATTTGATGGTTTGTGTTGAGAAGTCTTTCTTGATTTTGATGGGTTTTCCTTTATAGATGATGTATTTCTTTCCTCTGATAGCTTTCAATATTCTGTTCTTGTGTTGAATTTCTGGGATCTTGATTATTATATGTCTGGGTGTAGATCTATTTTTGTTATAGCTGGCTGGAGTTCTATATGCTTCATACACCTCAATATCATTTCCTTTTCCTATGCTTGGGAAGTTTTCCTTAATTATTTTTGTGCATAGGCTTTATTTACCCCTGCTTCACTCACATGTTTTATTCTTCAGTTATAGATGCTCTTGTCATCTTCTAGCCTTTGTATTGTTACTTCCTGGTTCCTTGTTATTTTAAAAGATCTTTCCTTTTGTGATCACACGTTGCAAACCTGTCTTCAAGTTTTGATAGTCTATCTTTAGTTTCTTTCAAGCAGTTTTTCCAGTTTTCAATTGGGTTTTTAATTTCCTGATATTCTCTTTGGGTCTGTTTCATCTAGATTTTTTTTTTATATTCTTCATTGAAGGTTTCCCTCCTTTTTCTATGCTCCTCTATTCTTCCATCTGTGGCTTCTTGAGAGGTGCTTAGCATTTCTTTTATTAATCTTCTTATATCTTCCTGTACTTGTATTAGTATTTGTTTTGAGTTGTTCTATAATGTCACGAAGGTATTTCTTGATGTCAGATGATGTTGCTTCCAATACTGCAGGTGTGCTGCCCCCGCTCTTCTGTGTTTACCTCTCCTGGGCCAACATTGTTTGGGTTGGAGGCTGGAGACTTCCTTTTGTTTCTTTCTTTTGTTATGTTTCTGGATTCTTCCAGAAAAGTGTATAGTGGAGGTCCCAGGCACTTTCTGTATTGGTTATGATTGTTTTGAAGCGTGCTGGCTAGGGATTGCTACCTTACCCATTCTGCTGTTGACCACTGAGGTACAAGCATAGGTGGTGCAGGCTAGCCCCTCCCTTCTGAGCTGGTCTGCCACTGTGGGTCTTCACCACGTTAGTGTGTGCGACAAGGATGAAACCGGTTTGGGACAGCTTCAGGGGAAACTTGTTCTTGGCTATTGGATGTTGCACAGAAGCAGGACTCAGTCCAAGCAATTCTCACCAATCTACTCTGTGCTGAGTGGCTAACTGAAGCTGCTACAGTTCTGGATCCGGGCTTGTCCTGCCCGACTCCAAAATGTCACCCAGCCAATCACCCACTCTTTCGGGAGGGCTAAGTTCCACGCATTCACCATGGGCCAGTGCAGGTCTCCACACTGGCTCCGTTCTCTGCTCTGCCACATCCCTCCGTGACTGCGTCCTCTTGCCAAGGCCCTCGGGCTTGCCAATCCCCAACTTCACCACAGCCGCACATCCTCAGATTCCAGTGGCGCCTTGCACACCATGAGATTTCTGGTGAGAGCACATCTGGCTATAGCCTTCCGTCCACGTCTCTCCTTTCCTTTTTTTTTTTTTTTTCTCTTTTTCTTTTTCCTTCTTTCTTTTTCCCCACTTTAGTTTCTCCCTGGGCCGTGAGGATCCATTTCCTTTTGTCTGGTCCTCTCCATGATGTCAAATTCCATTGTCTGAGCTGTTGCTCCCAGAGTCTCTTTACTTTGCTACTTATTGATCCACTATCTTCCCAGCTTCCAGAAAGTTCAATATTGAAGTTAGTCTGACTTAATTCATTATTTTTTAATTGAACCTTTTATCTTGGAATAGATTGAGATTTATGAAATAATTGTGAAGTCTTTCCATACACTTCAAACCCAGTTTCCACTGTTACTGGCGTCTTGTATTAGTATGGTACATTTGTCACAGTTAATCAATATTGATACTTTGTTATTCACTAAAGTCCATATTTCATTCAGGTTTCCTTAATTTTTACCTGATGACCTTTTCTGTTCCAGGATACCATACAGGATACCACAATACATTTAGTCGTCACATCTTCTTAGGTTGCTCTTGGTTATATCAGTTTTTGAGACTTTCCTTGTTTTTGATGACCTTGACAGTTTTGAGAAGTTCTAGTCAGGCATTTTTAGAATGTCCCTCATTTGGAATTTCTCCAGTGTTATTATTATGATTATACTGGGGTTGTGTATTTTGGGAAAAAGACCACAGAGTATCATCATATCAAGGGTACATATTATCAGCATGAGTTATCCCTTTTATGTGAAGCATTACCACCTAGCTAAGATTCTGTGTCAGATTTCTCCAATGTCAAGTTACTCCCCTGTCCTTCCATTCTGTGCTACTTAAGTGGCGGGAAACTGTGTTCCATGTCCCAGAGGGAGCAAAATCTACACCAGTTATTTAGAATTCTACACAGATTTGTCTGTTCTTTTCCACTTATTTATTTAGTCATTAATTATATTGATATGGACTTGTAGATATTTATTTTCTAATTTGGTTGTAATCTAGCATTTCTTGATTTGTACTCAGGTTATTTCAGCTTTGGTCAATGGCATCTCCTTCAGATGACTCCTGTATCTCATTAATGTAACTCTGTCATAATAGGTTTTGTGGTTTTGGTTTGAGCTGCTTCTTAGCTTTCTGGCATTAATAAGCTGCTCCAGGATGAACTTGGTATTTCTTGGCCTAGCTGTAAAATCAGGGACTTTTCCGAGGAAGCCCTGCTTCCTTTTATTGGAGAGTGGTATTAGAAACCAAGATATGGTTACTGGATGTGCTTGTTGCTACTGCAGTGTCAGTGCTTCTAGATCTTCTCAGTGGACAGAGCAAAGAAATTTATGTTATGTATACTACCTTAAGTATATATCTAGATCTATAAATACTTTATAGTAACCAGCCATATCTATATTAAATTATACATGAATTCATACTGATGTCTCCAACTCTATTACCACAAAAATCATTCTAGTTTCCTCCCCTTGGTTATCTGCAGCCTCCAACTTCAACAGATCATGTAATTGGAATCACATATGTAGCCTCTTTACACTGACATGTCTCACCACTAGCCATCAACTCAATTTTAGTATATAATACTGTGAGAAGTAGTTTACCAATTAGAGCACAGTGGTTGTATAAGTCAAAATTTTGCCTTTATTCTTTCAGACCATAATCATTTCCAAAGTTAATTTAGTTACCATGTTATTTCCCTATACCTTTCAATGAAGTTTTGTTTTTTTCTTCATGTATTTGTAATAAAGTTAGATTCTTTTGTTCCATTCTGCATTCCATCCTACATTATCCCAATTTCCTGATTTTTAAAAAATGTCTCTACCTTAAAATTCCCTCTGTGCTGTTTTTTTTTGTTGTTGTTGTTGTTATTGTTTTGTTTGATTTTGTTGTTTTTGGTATTGGGGATGGAACTCATGACCTTGCATTTTCCAGGCGGGCACTTGTGCCACTGAGCTAAACCTCTGTCCCCCACATTGGTTTTGATAAATACACAGTGTCATTTATCTTCCCACCATTACAGTATTATAAAGAAGTTTCACTGCCCTAAATAAATACATCATCTGTGTTTCACTCACTCAGCCTTTTGCCAAACACTTGACAAGTGATTTATATGCCGCCTCTACAGTTTTTTCTTTTTCAGAATGTTAATGTAATTATAGCTTTTTTATTCTGACTTCTATGTAGTAGTATACATTTGACATGTATCCACATCTTTATGTTGCTCAATAGTTTATTTCTTTTTATAGCTGGATAGTGCTTCATTATATACTTATACTATGGTTTATCTTTTTACCTATTAAAACATCTTGTTTGCTACCATTTCTATAAAATTTATATGTAGGTTTTTGTGTTTAATGTAAGTTTTCACATCAGTAGGAATATGATTCCTCTATCATGGTAAGTCTATGTTTAACTTTGTAAGAAACTGCCAGACTTTTTTGAAGTGCCTGCATTATTTTGTATTCTCATCAGCAATGAATGATAATTCCTGCTTCTCGAGACTGTCACCAGAAACTGATATTGTTTGTCTTTTAGCCATTGTAATAGGCATACTGTGATATCAGATTGTTTGAATTTGTATTTCTTTAATGAAAAATGATACTGAAATCTTTTATTTGCATATATATTTACCATCTGTATATCTTTGGTGAAGCATCTGTTCAGATATTTTTGGCTACATTTTAGGCGAGTTGTTTTATTACTGGGTTTTTCAAATTGTTTGTATATTTTGAATATAATAAAGTCCTTCAGATAGGTGTTTTGGGTATCTCTTCCTTTACTCTGGCTTTTCCATCTTCCTAGCAGTGAGTTTCAGAGTAGAAGTTCCATACCTTAGTAAAAATCCAGCTTTTCAGTTTTTATTTTTACAAATCATTACTTTATTGTTCTATTTAAAAAATTCAGCAACTTACAGATGTTTTTTAATTTTAATATGTTTTATACTTTTGCAGTTTACATTTGAATGTGATCTGTTTTGAGATAATTTCTATGAAAAGTGTGACCAAATTTTTGTTTAAAAACTGTATGTTGGGAGCTTTCAATTCTGAAGCCTCCTACACCACTTCACAATAGCTGTCTGTCCTCTTTCTTTTCCATCTTTTTTTCTCCCAGTAAATCATCTTAAAACAAACAAAAAACTGTATCCTGGCTCTTACTACTCAAGCTTATTTTTTCCCAACACTTGCAAGCTTTTTGTTAAATACAATTAATTTTTGAACTTTTATATTACATCTGTCCTTTCTGCAGTTTTGCCAAGTGTACCATCAGCCTCATTTTGAAATCTATTTTGTGTCTGCACATACACTCTTGTTTGTCCTGTTGTTTTAAATTTAAAACTCATATGAACCATCATAAGAAAAGAATTCTTTTCTGTGACATCATAAGTAACATATTTACACTTAATCAGTAGGCCTTTCTCAAGAAATTACCACCTCTCCCAGTTTTAATGCCAGAGATTTGCTTTTGGGTTTTAACTTAGTAGCATTCCATGCAAGTTAGTACCAGGTCTCTAGCACTAAGGGTACATCTGTGGTTTTGAGTCACCTTTTTCCTTCTGTATTTGTGATTTTAAAATATGAATTTAGCATTCACATCACAGTCCCACTAAATTCTTTAGGCACTTTCATTTTTCCTTGATAACTTACATTTGTAAGAGTTGTATTTTTTTCAGCTTTCCAGTTCTTTCTTGAATCTTGAGCACTACAGCTCCCAGTCCCATAGTTGTCAAGGGAAGTTTCTAAAGCTGCAAGCTTGTCCAAGTATTGCTTCCACCCTCTTAGCTGTCATGAATAATAATACTCTGTAATCATAGAAGGACAGCTTTTGCTTTAAGAACATGCCTTTAATTCTTTTGGATACTCAGAGATGTGATAGATAGATCATATTGCAGTTGTATTTTTAATTTTTAAGAAACAGTTATACTGTTTTCTGTAGAGATTGTACCATTTCAGTCTTAAGAATGTACAAAAGTTCCAGTTTCTCCACATCTTCATCAACACTAATATTTCATTGTGGTTTGAATTCTAGATCTTTGATAATTCGTAGTGTTTTATATGCTTATCATTTATGTATCATCTTTTGAGAAATATCTAAGTCCATAGCCTATTTTAGTTGGATTTTCTTCTTTTTGAGTTTCAAGAGTTCTCTATATATTCTGAATATTAACATCTATCAGATAAGTGATTTTCAAATGCTTTCTTCTATAGACTACCTTTTTAATCTCTTGATTGTATCAAAAGGACAGAAGTATGAGTTTGATTTAGTTGCATTTGTTTGCTTTTGCTGTTTTCTGTACCTTTGATAGCCAAGAAACCATTCACGACTCCAGTGTCATTGTTTTTTCTCTATGACTTCTAGGAGTTTAATAGTTTGGGTCTCAAATTTAGGTCTTTAATCTACTTTGAGTTAATTTTTGTGTATGGTGCAAGAAAAGGGTCCAACTTCGTTTTTTTTTGCCTGTGGATATCGAGTTTTTCAAACACTGTTTATCGATGTCGTTTCTCTATTTAGTTGTCTTACTACGCTTTCTGTTTTTTTTACAAGCAATATAAGCAGTGTTTTATATTTTTAAATTTTATACACTTTACACAAAGCAGTAAGACTTGTAAAATTACACACAAATAATATGCCTACAAATTATTATATTTTGTGGAGTGAAACCTTCTGTTGAGCAAATAGATGTTAGCACCCTTTTTGAAAATCAAATGTTCTGAATTTTCTTTCTGGACTGTGTTTTATGACATGGTTGATATGTCTTTTTATGCTAATATCATTTACTTACTCCAGCTTTATAAGATGTTTTGCAGTCAGGAAGTATGTTGACTTCAACTTTATTGTAGTGTATTATTTTGGCTATTCAGAGTTCCTTGTGAGTCCATTCAATTTTAGGATGAATTTTCCTGTGTCTACTACCATTAAGTTTCCAGTAGGCATTGTGTTGAATCTGTAGATTTCTTTGGATAATATGGATATCTTAACATTAATTCTTCAAGTTCATGAAGACAATATGTCTTTCCAATTGTTTGTTTAGTTTCTAGTTTCAGCATTTTTTGTAGCCCTCATTTGATAGAAGTCTTTGAGCTCTTTGGTTAGCTTTATTTCTAAATATTTTTTTATTTTGGATTCTGTTGTAAATGGGGTTATTTTCTTAATTTCCTTTTCAAATATATTATTGATTGTATACACAATTTGTGCACCAGTTTTTCACAGAAATTCAACTTGTAAGTTGTAATATACTTAAAAATAATTAACTTTCGCATAGGAACTAATTTTTGTGTGTTGATTTCTGTATCCTCCAACTATTAGATTTATTCCAGTAGGTTTTTTAGTGGAAAATTTAGGACTTTCTAAACATACGATCTTGTCATCTGCTGAAAGAGATGATTTTTTGTTGTCATTTCATTTCCTACTTTTTTTTTTTTTTTTTTTTTTGTGGTACTGAGGATCGAACTCAGGACCTCGTGCTTGCCAGGCAGGTGCTTATGCCACTGAGCTAAAATCCCAGCCCTCATTTCCTACCATTTTTTGTCTTGCCTAACTGCTGGGTGGTTTCTAAGAGAAATGACTTAATGATTTAGGCCATGAGGAAAATTTGGTGATTTATCCTTCGAAGGCAAGGAAAAGCCACTGAAAGGTTTGAAAAAGACAGGGGAATCGTGTGCACTTTTAAAACAAAACTAGTGGTTGCTAGTGGAGAAATGTTAGTAAGAGTTGATAGAGAAAAATAGCACATCCCACTGCAGGGTGGTCTGAGTGATTTGGGCTGAAGGATCAGGTTGTGGTGGTAAGAGATGGAAGTGGAGAAAAGATAAATAAAGTCAAGTATTTAGAATGACAGAACTGGCTAATGCAGTGGTGGTGAGCCTGTAGCACATGTGCTGCAGTGGGCTATTTTCATTAAAAGATTCACCATCACTGACCTAATGGGTTGCATGTATGGGTAATCTGTAAGAAGAAAACATTTTTAAAACCAACTCTTAAGTTTGTAGCTTAAGCACAACTGAATGGATAACCTGGAAGTTAAATAAACTGTGATGTGGAGATTTTTGTATGTTTATGAAATTCTTCAGAAATATCAAGTTAGAAATGCCACAAAGCCATTTTAAAGTTAATTATCTTTAATATAGAAACTAATACTTTATTCAGTATTATAAAAGTGGCATTTTATAGAAAGAGGGTTATATTTACTTTCTCAAACTGACAGAAGGTCATGGACTTCATTGTTACTTTATATCATCTACCTTTGTTGATAGGCTTCAGTAGGTGGTTAAATTGGATTCATCCAACTACTCAGATGATATAAAAATTCTTAAATCTGACAAACAGTAAAACAAATAGTTTTTCTATAAGAAAGAATAACCTAGATTGTAGAGTGTAAGATGCAGTGGAATGAGAAGAAAATCAGTGAAAGAGAAATGGAAATAAGGGAGGAAGTGGGAGGTATGAATTTTCAATGGAACTAATTAGAGTGTATTTTAGTTTTCTTTTGATTCTCAATTTGATTCATGAGTTTTGAATACATAATTACCAATTAAAGGCTAATTTTGCATCACAACTGTTTACTACTATAAAGTGTCATTCTACCAGAAGTGGAGACAGTAATCAAATAAGTATTTCTGGTCCCACTTTGTATAAAGATAGAAATCATAAATCCATTATTCTAGTCCTGGTTCTATCATTAGATGGCTGTATGACTTTTAGGAAATCACTTGCTTTCTGTGAACCTCATTTTATTCATCTCCCAAATGATAAGAGTTAGACAAAATCATCTATGAAGTCCTTTCTCTGTAATCCATATTTCTTTGAGATCTGTTGTGCCATAAGTGGTAGTGACTTCCTGACATTAAAAACAAGTACCTGTGGTTTTAAAGCATATATTCTTTTAGTACAGTGATTGAGTTCAGACATTTGCAGTTTGTCATTCTAGCTTACATGCTGCTATTGAGACTTTTAGGACTGTTCAGTATACCTTTTAGAAGTGCCATCATTTTTGTTAGATATTTTCTGCCTTTAAAATTTATTGGCCAGATTCTGTTATGAGTTGTAAGAATATTAGAATAATTCCTTTTGCGACAATTGTTTCCTGAGAATATTAGTAAACTAAATCTTTTTTTTCTAATGTCAGCTACTTATTCATTGTCAAAATGACCTTATTTAATTTCTCTTAAATCTTCTACTTAAAATCTTCCCAGATTTTGCTTTGGTAGTAAACTAGACTATGAAAACATATTTGCAGTATTTTCTACATTGCTCAAATTTTTGTCACTATAACCAATTACCTGAAAAAGTCAACTTAGAAGAAGAAAGGTTTGTTTTGCCTGTTTCAGAGATTTCAGTCTATGACCAGCTGGCTCTAAGGCAGAAAAATCATAGTGGAGAGCATTATAAAGGAGAACTGCTCACTTTTTGGCAGCCAGGATGCAAAGAGAGAGGGAAATGGCCCAAGAAAAGATAATACCCCTCAAAGGTCCACCCCCAGGAACCATTTCCTCCAACAAGGCCCTGCTTCCTATTAGCACATTTTGCTGTGAACTAACTTATCAGTGGGTTAGTGCATCCTCTCAAACCCATCACCTCTAGGTACCCCTTCATCCAGTCAAGATGAGATCCAGATTCACCGTCACATAATCTTCTCATGTGATATTTTAAAAAGCAGTGCCATTTATCTTACTAAGATACAGGTATCAGAAATGTACGCATTTATTTGTGTATATTGTCTTTATAATTTTTTTTTTTTTACGATTAGTCTTAAGAACAAAGCAGTAGGTAGAGAAGCCTAGACTTCAAGAAAAGGATAAAATTTGGGATCCTGTGTTATATTACTTACAGATTCATGATTTTCATACTGAAAAGCTACAGTCATAGTACTTGATAGAAAGTCTTTTCATGCTAATATTGAATGCAGTTAGATGTAAAAATAAAAGTGCTAGAAAGGAGCCTGGGATATTTAAAGAAAGAGCTTTTCTCATTTTTCGTCTTCTAAGCCATAAACTTTTAGATGTATCTTCTAGTCTGTTTACAATTAAGGAATGTTATATTTTATTACTAAAGTAATTTTGTATTTTATTTCTAAAAGTTTTTCAAAGGTTTTAGAGTAATTATCAATAAATAAATGTTTAAACATGATTTGCATTCTGATAAAGAAAACCTAAGGAAAAGCTTAAATTTGAAATTGTCAAAGCTTAAAATTAGAATTGTTAAAATTTGAATTTTCTTTCATAAATACCAACAATAAAAATTAATTTCTGTTTGTAGATGACCAGAAAAGTATTAGGAAATTCACAGATTTGAATAGACTAGAAATGTATTGTGCTTAAATATGTCTTAGGCATATATTGAGATTTATTGAATGGTATTTTAAAAATAACAACCAAAACCCCACAGTTCTAAGAAATTTGTCCCTTGGCAAACTTTTTCCTTGTTTTTATTTTTCTGTAGATATTTTAACTCATTCTAAAACATCTACTTAAAAAAAAAACTTTGGTGAAATTAAGAATTCATCATTTATATTGAAGGCAAGATATTAGTTGAATTTCTTTATCTAGAATACTCACATATCCTTCATGATTGTGTAATGCCCTGGCATTACAAATATTAGGATGCCAACCCATATTATTCACAAATATCTGATGTAGGAAGAAGAATTTAGTATCATTTTTAGTAACTATTAGAATTTAATAATTACTTTTATTTCAGAATTATTTTTATCAAGTAGTTTATTTGCCTCATTTCAGATGATACTTTTAAGGGGCAAACATTCAGCACACCTTTAAAAAGTTAGCAATATACCTTTTCTTGCTTATAGGTTAGTATTTTATGATAGCCTTATTGAAAGTAGTGGAAAATGAAAAAAAGTGTTTAGCTCCTGTGTTTTAAAAAAAATTCCTTATAAGTATTTGTATTGCAAATGAATTATTACCTAATGTTAATAATCTATTATGTCTTGTTTTTTAAAGTGAATGAATTTTTAGCTTTTGAGGGTCCCATCTTGTTGGATATGAGAATTAAACATCTAATCAAAACAAATCAGTTAAGTCAAGCAACTGCTCTAGCAAAGCTGTGTTCTGATCATCCAGAGATTGGTACAAAAGGTAGTTTTAAGCAAACTTACCTTGTCTGTCTTTGCACATCATCACCAAATGAGAAGTTAATCGAAGAGGTAAGTATACTTCTTTGTTAGTAATTTTTTTTTAATGGAGAGATTAATTTTAATTAGAATGTTTTTGAGTTCCCTTTCTTGTAAATACTTAAAGGACTGTTGTCAATCCTATAGTTTTGATGTGCTCCTGGGTAGTAGCAGCTTGATTCTAAACAGCTTTCAGAATTATGTATAAACTGATTGTACTTGGCTTCCATTTTTTTAAAAAATGTGATCTTTAAACACTTTGATAAAGGGAAAGATGTTGATGGCCTAGTAGTTTAGTGTAGGATATTTATGTTTGACATTATTTTGGCCATAACTTCAGTTTTATCTTATTACAGAATACTTTAAGATCTTTTTAACTAATTTGTGACCAGGGCTCACCCATTATATCTGCCCCATAATCATAATACCCAAGTTATTACCCCTTTCAGTGGAGATATGCTTGGCATATGTATCTTAGTCTCTTTTCCTGTCTGTCTCTTTTGTTCATTTATTTTTGCCTGATTCTTGTTACACATTTGGGTTTTTAACCTATTCTTTAGAGGATAATGGGAATAGACGTAGCCATGGCCTGGATTGATGGTCTTTCTGAGAAATCCTTGTCCAAGTGAGCCAGTAGGCAAGGAAAACAGCAGCTATACCTAGATGTCAGAGAAATGGCACTGGGAGAGATGAGTGATCATTTGGCATCTTTGGAAGGAATGAGCTTTGGCTTGGATTCTTGATGTAGGTTGGCAGTGTTTATTTTAGATCTAGTGTTTTTGCTTTATCTTTAAAATAAACTTAAAGTCCTTTCTTCTCTCTTTCTAATCATCATTTTCTCATTTAATACTTTCTGAGGTAATACAGTAAGTCTGAAATTTGACGTATAAGATTTCTTATATTTTTTGTTCATATGTGCATATTTTTCTATATTAAAAACCACATGAACACACCCAGACTGCTAGTCACTTTCCTCTCATTGACATCTTTTTCCTTCCATTCCATATAGATCAACCTCATTCTTTTTTCCATGGCTGGGTAATTGCATAGTGTAGATTTGTAATTATTTTTAACCAGACTAATGGACACTTAGATTGTTGTCTTGTACAATGCATCCTTGTATCTTTGCTGGTAGACAAGAGTAGAATACATTTCTGGAAGTGGAATTGCTGGATCAAAGAACCTATAACCTATGGATAAGGTTAGATTATATGCTTCCAAAAATAATGTATGAGATTTCATCTTTCCTAACACTAGAAATTATTAGTCCTTTGAAGTATTTGCGAATCTGTTAAATAATAGCTTATTGCTTCATTTTTACATTTTCTTAGTAATGATTGATATCAGTTAAGTACTTTTCTATATGAAAAGCACTTCTATTTTGATAAAAGAATCTCAGTCTTGAAACTATTCTTGAAGTGATTAGAACATACACATTTTAGTGATTAGAACCAATACATTTAAAAGTACACTTTGTAAATATACAGCGTATTCAGTATTTTAGACCTTTAAATACTTGATTTAAAGAGCTATATTAAAGCCTAAAAAATATTATTTGCATCTTTGATTTTTCTGCTTTATAAGAAATTCAACAAAATACTTCTTTAACAAATCATTCCAGTTTGTTTTTTTGTTTGTTTGCTTATTGGTACTGGGAATCGAAATCAGGATCTTGTGCTTGCCACATAGGAGCTTGTGTTGCTGAGCTATATCCCTGGCCCTGGTTTTAAATATTTTGTTCAGAGTTGTAACTTTTCTGGTACTTAAATTTTGCTCACTTTTCAAAACTGTAGAGAATAGATAGTTCCTTCATGGTAATATTCTGATTAATTCTGAATTATACTGGCCATAGATTTTTAAAATAATTTTGATTTATTGATAGCTGTGTCTCACTTTTCATAATTTGTAATCCAGTCATTAACTTAAATATGCTTTTATTGTTTCTGCCATTGACTTTATCATGTTTTTCCTAAAGAGCCATCTCATGGCAGATTAGGAAATGAAGGCTTTCAAATGCACTCTGAGAATTATTTTGTTAGTATGTCTACAAATGAGGTTGTCTTATGTTTGAATGTAGCAGATATTGTAGTTGTTATGTATATAGATGTGGATAAATATAGATACTTGTAGATGATCACCCATTGTAGTGAAATATGTATTTTTCAGTATTAAAGGTAAGCTAATGAGGGTATTTCATTGGTGAAATATCTTTCCTTATAGATAATATATACATTTAGAATCATGTGGGTATGCTACAGGAATGGCTCAGATTTTAGAACAAAAAAAATTCTCATTCAAAGCAAATCTCACCTTCAAATAAATAAGCATATATCCATAATTAGCAATATAGAGCCATGATACCCTTGTGCATATGGAATTCTGGAAATGGTATGGACTGAGTAATCCTGTGTTGAAATCTTTAATACTGCCACTGTGTAACTTTCAAATAATTTAACCTCTCTGGGCCTTTTTCTAAGAAGTATAACTTGAGTACTCTGCTCAAAAACTTTCAAATCAAAAATGTTCTGAAATCTCTAATTTTTTACACACCAGTATAATACCAAAGCCATACCTGGCTTTATATGGGTCATACATAGTCAAAACCCAATACATAAAAGTATTGTATAAAATTATCATCAGGCTGTGCATGTAAGATGTATATGGAAATAAAGATATTACTGTTTAGATTTTGATCCCAATCACAAGATACTATGTATATGCAAATATTCCAAAATTCCAAATCCTAGAACACTTCTGGTCTCAAGTAGTTCAGATAAGGGACATTCAACTTGTATTAGTACTTACCTGGCAAGCTCTTGTGTGGACTGACAATGCCATTTTTGAAGAAGCTGATAATAATAGTAGCTGTTGTTACTGTTATTAACATTTTATGAAACAAGTTGAAAAATCTCATGGGTTGACTGTGTTGTCTGCATGTGTGATTCAAGGTAATTGTTTAAATTTAATACAGTTTCTAATACAAGATCATGTGATGAAGTGGCAAGAGTGTTGATCTTTGATATCTGTTAGGCAGAATTTGATTTGTGGCTCAAGCATTTAAACTGTTGCAGGTTGAACACATAACATAACTGTTTTGAATCCCATATTCCTTACGTATAAAATATTAATAATTCCTAGTAGAATTAACTATGTGTCAGACACATAGTTTATTTTTCTGAACTCAGAATAACTTTCTGATTCTATTCCATTTTAAATCAGTGGGTGAGTGGAGTAAAAGTATTACTGTTTTCTGGCCCACTTTCATTTAAAAACAAAAATATAGAACCTCAGAATCTGTTGTCATACAGTTTTTATCTTTTTTATCAAAGATTGACCTAAGATTATTCCCACCACCCATTTAGACATTTGTCCAATTTAAACACATTACATTTTACACATACACTTTTGTTTACCTAGTATTTGATGTGTGAGAAGATCAACTAGGAAGGATATAGGTGCTAATGTCTGTGTTTGGTGTTCAGTTCTTTTTTGCCATCTATCAATTGTACTGTGCTGGAATTAAGCCTTCTATCTGTGGAACACAGATGATTTGTGATTGTACGCCCTGTATCTCATCCCTTGTCTTATACTAAATGTTTACAAAGGTTGTAGGTTAATTCTCTTTGTCTTAAATAATATATTATTAACATGAGGTAGTATTAATTTTATAGTAAGATGTGAGGATATCATTAATGTTGCCTTCATCTAGGTTATATGTGCATATGTATGGCTGTTAGCCAGTTTGGAAGTGGAATAAATTTATATGAAAAACAAAATAGTAAAGACTCATGGAAAATTGAAGTTAGCTTATTTTAAGTGACATAACAATTTAAAGATTTATATTTCTCCCCTCCAGTGAACAGACACATAGTTTATTAGTCTGAACTCAGAATAAATTTCTGATTCTATTCCATTTTAAATCAGTGGTTAAATGGAGTAAAAGTATTATTGTTTTGATTCTTTTTCATTATTATGTATGTAATGAATAAAGGATACTTAATTAACATTATTTGCTGAACACATGTAATTTCTTGAAAATAATTGATTTTCCTTTGTTTAATATTCTCTCAGAAGTACTATTAATATTTACTAGCTATAAATGTATTTTTAAATACAGCCCAATCTTTGTCCAGTAATGACCAGTTTTGATGTGATAGTTTGAGTCAGACATTTTACTGATGAAAATTATCTATAGAGATGTGTAATGAATAATTTAAACTATATACTTATAGGTATATTCTAATATAAAGCCATATTATAGAATATCTCTGTTTTCTCTAGATTTCAGAAGTTGATTGCAAAGATGCACTAGAAATGATCTGTAACTTAGAATCTGAAGGTGATGAAAAAAATGCTCTTGTTTTATGTACTGCATTTTTATCACGTCAGCTCCAACAAGGAGATATGTACTGTGCTTGGTGAGTTGATTCTTACTTTTTAAAGGAAAATTTGTTAAGAATTCAAAATAAGGTTTTGGTGATTTAGATAGCTTAGTGTTTTTACATATACTTGAGTTTTGGCAAGACAAAAAAGCTGATTTTCAGATATTATATGTTATGCAAATTGATTGTCAAGTAGTTCACATTTAAATGTTAAAACTTTTTGAACATTTGAACAGTTACTTAGCAAGTATACCAATGATGGCCATCTGATCAGCAAAGTTTTAAATGTTGGAAGACGAAAGAAAAGTTCGTTTTGTCTAATGCCACCACAAAAATTTTTTCAGTTGTAACTTACCTATGATTTGATGTGTATTTTTTTTCCTCTGCATATTTTTAGCTATTACTTACATGGACCTGTAGTTCATTTCCTTCCTTTGAAAAATCATTCTATCTCCCTAACTTCTTCAGACTTCTCCTTCAGAATGCTTTCTTGTATATGACACATTTCCCAAGTGGGCCAAACTTCTTACATGGTCTTTTGAGAAGCTATAAGTAACAGAATGTTGACTTCATTTATTTAAAAAAAAAAAAAAATCTGCTGCCTTAGATTAGTGTTAGCCAAGACTGCAGTTTGTATGGTCAGTCAAAAACATTCTTAGTTTATAGGGTTGCATTGGTATAATAGAAACAGAAAAGAAAATTTGGTTTATAACATACTCACATGTAAGAATATGATACGTGACAAATGAATATAGAACAGACAAATAAATGACTGTGTAATAAAAGAATTAATGGTAACAGTTGCCAAGATTTTCTGAACAGTTGAATTTTGTTATGAAGGGAAAATTATTCATGCAGTATAGAAGATTGTTATAAAAGGCAAGTAGAAACATTCTGAAAAGGAAAATAAGATGTAATTATCAAAGACAAGTAGATTTTCTAGGTATAATATAGAACATAACATGAAATTCAGCTGTAATCATTAAATCAATGTGTTATATTAGTTTAAAAACTTAAATCTGAATTCTGTATGATAAGCAAAAGCAGCCTATTTTAACTCAAGAAAAAGGGCAATATAGAAGAATAATGAACACTTTCAAGCAGTTGTGAATTGGTTGAAGAATAGTGAAGGTAGATAGGACAAAGGAAATGGCAGTACAGAGGTGAGAAAGAAAAGTTAGGTATAAAGCTGGTGAATAGTGTGGTTAGGACATGTCAAAAACTTCCTTGTGGATGTAACATGAAGTGAAAGAAATGCCAGGGATACCTCTTGAGGATGCTAAAAAGCATAGTTTAATAGGTCAGCAGTGATGTATTAGAAACTGGACAAACTGGAAAAAGAATGACAAGCACTCTTTTCATGTACTGTATAGTAACATTTGCTTAAAGACAGGGACTTTCTGAAGAAAGCATGATTAGAAGTAATTTCTTCATTGTGTGAATATCATAGTGTATACCTATATTAACTAAAACTGTAAATGGTATGACATCACTAGGCTATGTAATCTTATGAAACCACTGTCCTGTGTGTAGTCTGTAGTTGATACAGTATAAGATGTATGACTGTACACTAGGTTTCAGAAGAGATCAAACTAGAGAATTTTTATAAACAATTTAGAGTTTCAAGCAATCAAGACTGGAGAAATATTGTTTTTTAAAATTTATTCATCTAGTTAGTAGTACTAGGGATTGAACCCAGGACTTTTGTGCTGAGCTACATCCTTGGCTCATTTTAATTTTTCATTCTGAGATGGGATCTTGCTCAGTTACTAAATTGCCTATCCTAGTCTTGAAATTAGAGTCCTCCTGCCTTCATATCATAGAGTGCTAGGATCACACTGTCATACCTAGTGAGAAACAGATTTTGAAGTCCACATTATGCACGTTAAATTTTAAGGAAATGAGAAAATTACAGTGGTACCTCAGTTCATGAACACTTTTGTTTGAAAAAAAATTTCATTCAGAAACAGAAACATTTGTCACAATTTGTTTTTGTTTGCAGGCTGCATTGGGTGACAAACACAAACATGGCCATCTTTTCCAAAAACGTAGAACAAATTTAGTTCATGAATTTGAGGTCCAGTACCACTATATTCAAGTAGATACTGAAAAGGACAGAGTTCCTAGGAGTAGAAACTGAGGGAAATTAATATGAAAGGCCTATATTAAGGATAATACTTGAGGAAAACATTGAAGCAAGGTAGTATTTTGTGAAAAGAAGAACAGAAGAAAAATAGAATAAGTATAAGGGGGCAAACTGACCACTGTAGCCAGATTATTTTCTATGAAAATGCAGTGTTGTCACTGCATTTGAAATAAATTTCAATTAATTTTATTTTTCACAATAGCATTTTATTATTTAACAGCTAAGGCACATATTGTTTTTTTCCTTGTGGGTTCTGTGCTGTCATTGTTTTTGCTTTTTGTTTTACTGGGTTTTTTTGGTTTGTGAGGATAGAGATTGAGCCCACTGCTATGCACGTGCTGCACCACTGAGTTGAACCTCTGGCTGTCTTGTAACTGGTTCTTCTATATTTATTTATCTGATAACAGTGATATTATTGGTTGGCTTTGAATTTGTTGGAAGATAAATGGTACTCTTTTTTTTTTCCTCCACAATTGTAGATCAGATCCCAGAACCTCATGTCTACTAAACAGTTACTTCACCACTGAACTACACCCCTAATCCTACATAAATGCTTTTTAAAAAAGCATTTTATCACTGAACATATATATAAAGGCACATATTTTGTGTTTTTATGTCACCATAATTAAAAGTTCACAGGTAGCTCAAAATTACCAATTTATAACCAGTTTAAATATTAAGCTCCTAACAAAAGGCGATGTTACTCTGAAATTGAAAAATATTGAAACTTATATCCTGATTTTATTTCATCTTTAAAAAATGGGGAGGGACCTATTGCATTTGAACTAAATTCCACATATAGAATTGGAACCTGAGCATAGTTTTAATTTTAGGTGTAATGATTGGACTGCCATAGTCCATAATTATGACATTACTATTCCAACTTATCTTTTAAACTTTTTTTTTTTTTTTTTAAAGGGAACTTACTCTGTTTTGGAGTAAATTACAGCAAAGGGTAGAACCATCTGTACAAGTGTACCTAGAGAGGTGCCGGCAACTTTCTTTGTTAACGAAGACTGTCTATCATATTTTCTTCCTGATTAAAGTTATTAATTCAGAGGTAAGACTCAAGATGTCTTTTCTTAATTTAAAATGCATAAATCATCTTTTTAAAAAGACCTTTTATTATTATTTTGGCATTTCTTTCAGTAATTATTCTTTCATTGAATGCTGTAGACATTGACTTTATTATTCCTCTAAAACATTTGATCCAGAAAAATTTAAAAGTGCAGTTGAGAACAGAGGATCTGCTTATAGCCTGTAGGAAAGTATCTGCATTTTTAAATATCTGCATTTTTTTCACTTCAGTTTTACTCCTAGGTGTTATATTACTTTGATAAATGTGACTCTTTGGAAACTTAGGGTAAAGAAGAATATAGAAATAGATTCAGTTGCTAGTGGTGGGGCAGATTATGTTGTGTAAAAACCCATCTAATACAGAATAGCCACAAATATTTTATAAATATCTTTTTTAATCCCCTAAAATTGTTTAAGACTATTAGTAAGATCTCTAGGGTTAAAAATGAAGAGGAACCTAAAAATTGGGACAGCAAGTTTGAACTAATTGCCTTGCTTACTGAGGATTATGATTTTGTTTGTTCTTGTTTTACTTGAGTAGGGCAAAAAGATAACTATATGGAAGTCGGAGATAAAGGCTTATGCTTTCTCAAGTTGGAGAGTTAGATCTTAGGCCTTCTCTCTCTTACATACAAAAAGTTGGACCTATAAAGTACCATAACTTCACTGAAAAAGTGGACTAAACAGTTTAAATAGTTTTGAACACTGTTAGATGATAGAGAACATAATATATGTCTAACTAGATTTTGGATCGGAGGAGGAAAATCTTTTCTCTTAAGTCAAAATGATCAATCTTCCTTGTGTAGGTTTGGAGGCCAAATATATCCTAGCAATGTATTTTAGAAATCCTGTATGTCCAGTAGAATCCTCAGCTGATAATAACCTAGGATATACTGCAGAAGTACATGCCAGAATTACTTTGAAGGGACATACTGTCAGTACAGTATTCTCACAGATAAAGCTCTGCTTACGATGAATTGACCATCAAGGTTTATAAAACCCACTAGTAGGGTTGTTCACCTAATGCTTTAATGTAATTATATATGAACTTATAAAATACATATAAAGACAAAAGTAAGGAACTCAAGCATGAGAAAGACATCACAATGAGCAGGCAGGTTTTTTAAAAATCAAAAGAACTTCTGGAAATATTAACACATAGTATTTAAATTAAAAAACAGTAGATGGATTATATAGATAATATTGCACAACTGAAGAGAGAATTGAGCAAAAATTGTGTATGTATTCTCACTTAATAAATTAAGTATTTGAATCCCAGTTACTGATGTGTGTTTGTTTGTTTCTGGCATTGAGGATCAAACCCACATGCCAGCCAAAATTTGTTGTTTTTTTTGTTTTGTTTTGTTTTGGTAGTAACTCTTGTAAGAATGAAGCTTGTTTCTATTTACATGTACACAGAAGGTCTCTTCAAAGGGTGTCATCATCTCATAGAATCTACAAATGAGGGTTGACTATTATAATTGATATTTTTAAATTAATGTATGATTTTTTAAAAGGATAAACCAAAAGACATTTTTTATTCCCTTTAAACAGTACCTTTTACAATCTATAGTTGGACAATTCATCCTACTTATATCTTTATTTTTCTATTTCAAAATAATTTCTCTCTCCAGAGTAAAAGAACAATAATAAATTCTTCTGTTTTGTCTTTTTCTTTTTATCAACCTTGTTAATACATCTTGATTTTTTATTTTATATATTGTAGTACTACAGTTAAAACACACACTAGAAGGGCACAATAAATTTCTTAGGATATTACTATACTATTTTAAAATTCAGATTGTGCTGCTGCTTACCATCTAATTTAACAAATGACATGGCAGAGTAGAAACTAGAAACTAGACAGGCTAGCTAGAAAACTTGGCTAGCTACCACTTCATGACCTTAACCTAAACTCTGGATTTCATTTCTTAATTTGATGCATTTAGATTAGGTAAATATAACTGCTCTTGACCTTTCTCCCTGATCAGAAACAGGGTATTTCACAGGGTTGGGAAAACATTTGACTAAGAGTTGTTCTGTTCATTAGGATAGCCACTTTTTAGATAATCAGTAGCTCCATGTGGCATGATCGAGGTACCATGTTGGATAGCACAAATACAGATTGTTCCCATCATAAACAGTTTTGTTGAGTAGTACTCATCTAGAAGGAAGGAAGGAAGGAAGGAAGGAAGGAAGGAAGGAAGGAAGGAGAGAGAGGGGGGGGGGAGAGAGAGGGGGGGGAGAGAGAGAGAGAGAAAGTTAAAAGTATAACTACCTTGGAAAAGTTGACCAGTCCAGCAGACTGTCTGACAAGTATAATTTGCAACATGGTAATTGTTCTTTCCCCTAAAATTTCTTTCCTTTTGAATTAAATTTTTCCTTTAAACTATCTGAAATCCACACAGAGATGATTATCTTAAAACTGGAATAGAAGATTGTTACTATTTTAGGATGAAAGAAACTTTAAAGTTAAGCTGTAAATCCCCTAAATTGTCTAAATGACTAGATAGTAATGTAACTATTTTCTAGAAGATGAAATATAACCTCGAGATTATTGATTTGGGTTAATGACTCTCCCTGGGTTTTCAAAATTCCAGAAGTTGTTGAAGACTGTCAACTAGTTACTCATATGTAATAGTCATTTCCTTCTTAAATATATGTTTTTTTGTTTGTTTGTTTGTTTGTTTGGACATGATCTCATTATGTAATCCAAACTGACCTTGAACTCACTGTATAGCCTAGGCTGATCTCAAAGTTGGAACAGTCCTACTGCTTCAGCCTTCTGAGTGCTGAGATTATAGGCATGCACCACCACATCCCACTCTTAAAATCTTAATTGAGATCTGCAGAGAAATTGAATAGTGTGGTGCCTCTTTTTATTAATGGGATATATGTAGTCTTTCTTAGATACTTTGAAATTAAAAAGTGAACAATTGCAGTGTAATAATGAGCCTTTCTACTGTGGTCAAATGTTGAGACTCACAGGAGAGCAGATTGCTTAATTAAGTGGTTGCTGTAAAGTATGGTCTGAATGAATTAAAAAATTGAGTTATCTCACTCCCTTGTCTGTTTTGGTATTCAAATAGCAATGGCCAAGCAAAGCAGGAAGGAAGGAAGTTCCTAATTCCAGAAAAAAGAAAAAACATGTAAAGTAGAAGGTATCAGGACAAATGAAAGAATGGGATATTAGGGAAACTATAGGTAGCTGAATTTGCCTGTCTGTTTGGTTGGAAAGAAAACAGGCTGGAACAAATGAAGAGAGGTCAGTATTGTTAAGCCTTTGTGTATTCCACTTTATATTTGTGTTTAATCCTGAAATGCATAGATAACCATTTAAAGAATTTTAAAGCAGGTCAAGACACAATGTTATGAGTAAGTAAGGAATGGCTGAATGGAATGTCACATGTAGACTCAAAATCAGCATGAGACCCTTGGATAACTTTTGGTCAAGGATGCTAGGGAAGAGGGTACCAAGACAGATTTTACTTTCATCAGAAGGTTGCCTAAGGCACTAAGGCTCTTTCTCTTCTGAATTCATACTACCTAGCTTTCTGTGACCCAGAGCTGGAGCTGTAAGTGTTCTGTTGGATGATGTTATGGCTTAAGTAGATTTCTTAAAATAGGTTAATCATTCATTTAATCACATTGTAATGTAGAAAATTGTTGTAATACAGAACATTCAAACTTGACTTTAAAAGCATACCGTGATGTCAGTCTGTGATTCAGCATTGGACTGTAGATTCAGTTTCCAGTGCATACATACAAAGATAAAAAAAAAAATCAGGAGAATTTTGATAATTTCTTTTGTTGGCATTATTTGTTTGAGTTTCAGATTTGATTACAACATTAAAACGTTTTTGAAGCAAATTTATGAAAATTATTTGTCCTTAAAAAGTTGAAATGAACCCTTGGATTCAGGATTGGAAATATTGCTGGGGATGCGCCTCTAAAATAATTTAGTCATGTTTTATAAATTTTTGTATCTTTTGTCATTTCTAGAGAAAGTGTATCACTGAAGAAAGCTATTTTCCCCAAGGCACATCCTTCTTCCAAAAATTCTCTGATCTTTGAATCCTTTGTTAAATTTTCCCTTTTTTCTGAATTTTCAGACTCATCACAGCCTTTCCCAGAATTCTCACCCTTTATACAGTAGAGGTACTTACCAGTCCTGACGGAAACTCCTTCATTATGGTTGTATATTACCTTTATAGTTGGCTTGGTCTTTAATTCCTGCAATACTTTTTTGAGCCACTGCTTTCTTGTATGCCGCCTTCTTTCATATGCAGCTTCACTTACCACACATGCCTTGTGTATTGTAACAGAGGAGTAACTGCATAGGTTTTATGTGAAAACTAGAGAAGTTCATTCACATGGTCTCAATTTTCTTTGTTCTTTCTTCCCTATTGGTTAATTTCTCCCTGTCTTATCTATTTTCTTCTTCACCTTTGTGCCCTTGCTTTTCTTAAAACCAAGACTAGTTCAATATCCTAGCTGCCTTCTCTCCCTTTTCTTTTTAGTCCACAGATCTAATCTTCTGCTTTTGTATAATATTTTCTTTCCTTCTTTGTCTATGAAAATACAGACTTTTTCTTTACTTTTTTACTTCTTTTTTTTAAATCTTGTATCACAAATATTCCATTCCAATAAGTGTGGCCACATTCTGTGACTGGCTGGCTTGTTTTTCATATATCCATTTTCCTTTTTATTCTTTAAAACTCATTTTATCTCTTTGTGTATCTTTCAGATGACTCTTACCTTCATTACTACTATCTAACAAGAATTCAGCATGCTAGTCCAGAAGAAAATTCTGTTTATTTAGCTATGTATCACTTCTTACTCCTAATTCTTAAGCTAGTCCAGCCATAGAGTAGATGATTGAAATTCTGAAATATGTAAAGTCCTCACTATTAAATACCAGGTAAATTGTTTTGCTAGAAGTGAAAGTCTTTTACCAATAACAAGTTAGAGAATCAGAGAACATTCCTACTTTGTAATTGGATCAGGAAGGTTGCATTTTGGAAAGATTTTAAGTACATACTAGGAAGATTTATGATAAACATTTATTGATCACTTATGGGTCAGACATAACCATATTAGATACTTTAAAATTTTAATCTGCCTTAATGCACACATCAAGTACTGTTTTGTCCTCTGCATTATAAATGATTTATGAAAAGTGAAAGGCATTAAATAACTTCCATGTTTGCCTAGATAGATGACTTGATGCCCAGGTCTTTTCTTAGATTCTTTATGAGATTTTTTTTCCTGCCACTTTATGCAGTTCACTTCACACAGATGAACTTTAGACTGAGCTGCAGAGCTTTAGAAGTGCCATCTTTTCATATGTCACTATTGTGAAGAATCTGAGAAAAGCACATGTGGATTTTAAAACTAGGTTCCAAAGTAAATCTGTGTAGATCAACATAATAAACTAGTGTAGATTAACATTTCCTGTTTGCTTTTTCACAGACTGAAGGGGCTGGACTTGCTACCTGTATAGAATTATGTGTAAAAGCTCTTCGTTTGGATGCTACAGAAAATACCGAAGTGAAAATATCTATTTGCAAGACCATTTCGTGTTTGTTACCTGATGATCTGGAAGTTAAACGAGCTTGTCAACTGAGTGAATTTCTTATTGAGCCTACAGTAGATGCATATTATGCTGTGGAAATTTTGTATAACCAGCCAGACCAGAAATATGATGAAGAGAATCTTCCAATACCAAATTCTCTACGCTGTGAGCTCCTACTTGTTCTGAAAACTCAGTGGCCCTTTGATCCAGAATTTTGGGATTGGAAAACCTTAAAACGACAGTGTCTTGCACTAATGGGAGAAGAAGCATCCATTGTGTCTTCAATTGATGAATTAAATGACAGTGAAGTATATGAAAAAGTAGTAGACTACCAGGAAGGGAATAAAGAACCTTCTGTGAATGGACTTCCTGGTGCAGTTGGTGCTAATTCTGGCTTCCTTAAAGGTATCGGTGATGAAAAGCAAAAGAAGAAAGAGATAAAACAATTAAGAGAGAGAGGATTTATATCTGCTAGGTTTAGGAATTGGCAAGCATACATGCAGTACTGTGTACTATGTGACAAAGAATTCCTTGGCCACAGAATAGTACGACATGCCCAGAAACATTATAAAGATGGGATTTACAGTTGCCCCATATGTGCAAAAAACTTCAATTCTAAAGAAACTTTTGTCCCTCATGTCACATTGCATGTTAAACAATCTAGTAAAGAGAGATTAGCAGCTATGAAACCATTAAGAAGATTGGGAAGGCCTCCTAAGATCACAACTACCCATGAGAATCAGAAGACTAATACGGTGGTTAAGCAGGAACAACGACCTATAAAAAAGAATAGTCTCTATTCAACAGATTTCATAGTATTTAATGACAATGATGGTTCAGATGATGAGAATGATGACAAAGATAAATCTTATGAACCTGAAGTGATCCCAGTCCAGAAGCAAGTACCTGTGAATGAATTTAATTGCCCTGTAACTTTTTGTAAAAAGGGTTTTAAGTACTTTAAAAATTTAATTGCTCATGTAAAGGGGCATAAGGATAATGAAGATGCCAAACGCTTTCTTGAAATGCAAAGTAAAAAAGTTATTTGCCAGTACTGTAGACGACATTTTGTAAGTGTCACTCATCTCAATGATCACTTACAAATGCACTGCGGCAGTAAACCGTATATCTGTATACAGATGAAATGTAAGGCTGGTTTTAATAGTTACGCAGAGCTTTTAACCCATCGAAAGGAGCATCAGGTCTTCAGAGCAAAGTGCATGTTTCCTAAATGTGGCAGAATTTTTTCAGAAGCTTATTTACTATATGATCATGAAGCACAACATTATAATACCTACACTTGTAGGTTCACAGGTTGTGGTAAAGTTTATCGTTCTCAGAGTGAGCTGGAAAAGCATCTCGATGATCACAATACTCCTGAAAAAGTCTTGCCTCCTGAAGACCATCTTATTTCATCTGGAGACACTGTTCAGCTTTCTATAGTGAATCAGAACACAGGAGAGAGTAGTGAGAAAGAAAGACCTATGTTTCCTTCAGAAAGTAACATGGAAAACAGCATACCAGCAGACAGAAGTGATGCCTGGGATAAAGGCAAATCAGAGCCAGCTGTGACCAAACAAGATCAGATTTCTGCCTCTGAGCTCAGGCAGGCTAATGGATCATTGTCAAATGGTTTAGAAAACCCTGCTACCACTACTGCTCTTCTTCAGGCCAGTGAAGTAGCTGTGTCTATCAAGGTGTCTCTCAATCAGAGGATTGAAGACAACTTTGGAAAACAAGAAAATTCAACTGTGGAAGGTGCTGGTCAGCCACTGGCCACTAACTTAAGTACACCAGTTGAAGATACTTGTAATCATGTGTGTCATCCAGGTTTCCAAGAGAAAAAGGAACAGGATTGCTTTAATGAAGTCGAGATTTCTCCGAATTCTTTAGTAAATTCAGAAACTCTCAAAATAGGTGACCTTAACCCACAAAACTTAGAAAGACAAGTAAACAGTCTGATGACCTTTTCTGTGCAAAATGAGGCAGAATTTCAAAACAGTGTACCAGCTTCCAAGTTTGAGTGTGGAGATAATGTTAAAACATCATCTAGTCTTTATAAATTACCTCTAAAGACATTAGAAAGTATCACATTTGTTCCTTCCCAGCCCATCCTAAGTAGTTCGTTAGGAACTCCATCAGTGCCTCCAAAAGCTCCAACTCAGAAATTCAGCTGCCAAGTTGAGGGATGTACTCGAACTTACAATTCTTCACAAAGTATTGGGAAACACATGAAGACAGCACACCCTGATCAGTATGCTGCATTTAAGGTGCAGCGCAAAAGTAAAAAGTGTCAGAAATCTAACAACTTAAATACACCAAATAATGCAAAATTGGTTTATTTTTTGCCATCACAGGTGAGCAGCTCTAATAATACATTTTTTACACCACAGACCAAAGCCAATGGGAATCCTGCTTGTTCAGCCCAGTTGCAGCATGTCTCACCTTCCATTTTCCCAGCCCATTTAGCAAGTGTGTCAACTCCATTGTTGCCCTCAATGGATACTGTCATAACTCCAAATATACCTTCTCAGGATAAAAATGAACAAGGTAGTATGTTATGTTCTCAGATAGAAAATTTACCTAATACTGCCTTGCCAGCACAAATGGAAGATATAACCAAAACAGTTTTGCCTTTGAATATTGACAGTGGCTCAGATCCTTTCCTTCCTTTACCTGCAGAAAGTAATTCAATGTCTCTATTCCCTTCACCAGCAGATAGTGGAACTAATTCTGTTTTTTCCCACCTGGAAAATAGTACAAATCATTATTCCTCACAGATTGAAGGAAACACTAATTCTTGCTTTTTAAAGGGAAATAATGGGGAAAATGCAGTTTTTCCTTCACAAGTGAATGTTGCAAATGAATTCAGTAGCACCAGTGCCCAAGAGTCAGCCCCTGAAAAAGTAAAAAAAGACCGTGGGCGGGGCCCAAATGGGAAAGAAAGAAAACCCAAGCACAACAAAAGGGCTAAATGGCCTGCAATTATCAGAGATGGGAAATTTATCTGTAGCAGGTGTTACAGGGCTTTTACTAATCCCAGGTCGCTGGGTGGACACTTATCTAAGCGATCTTACTGTAAACCACTGGATGGAGCAGAAATTGCTCAAGAACTTTTACAAAATAATGGACAGCCTTCTCTTCTTGCCAGTATGATTCTCTCCACAAATGCAGTAAATTTGCAGCAACCACAACAGTCTACCTTCAACCCAGAAGTATGTTTTAAAGATCCATCATTCTTGCAGCTGCTTGCTGCTGAAAATCGGCCATCAACATTTTTACCAAATATGTTTCCTCGATCCGGTGTAAATAACTTTAATACCAGTGTTAGTCAAGAAGGAAGTGAAATTATCAAGCAGGCTTTGGAAACTGCTGGCATTCCCAGTACTTTTGAGGGTGCTGAAATGCTTTCTCAGGTTCCCACAGATTGTGTCTCAGATGCAGCACAAGTAAATTCAACAGTGCTGCCAAATCCAACTGTGTCACCTTTGTTGCAGACTGTATGCCACTCAAATACCCTGTTGACAAACCAGAATAGGACATCAAATTCTAAAACTTCTACCATTGAGAAATGTAGCAGTTTGCCTGTTTTTCCAACAAATGACTTACTACTGAAAACTGTTGAAAATGGTCTGTGCACTTCATTCACTAATTCTACTGGGCTATCACAAAATTTTACCAGTAACAGTCCACGTGTTTCTGTTATAAGTGGTCCTCAGAACACAAGATCCAATCATTTAAATAAAAAGGGAAACAGTGCTTCTAAGAGAAGAAAGAAAGTTACTCCTTCACTAATTGCACCTAATGCATCCCAAAACTTGGTACCAAACGACATAACAAAAATGGAACTTGTAACAAAGAGTATTGAGATTCCTACTACTAACTTCCATTCAAATGTAATTCCAAATTGTGAGCCTCAGGGTTTGGTGGAAAATCTAACACAGAAATTAAATAATGTTGACAATCAGTTGTTTATGACTGATGTAAAAGAGAACTTCAAAACCAATCTTGAGTCCCAGGCAGTGTTACCGTCTTTAACTTTAAAAACCGAAAATGGTGATTCCCAATTGATGGCTTTGAATTCATGTACAACTTCAGTAAATTCTGATTTGCAGATTTCTGAAGAAAATGTTATACAGAACTTTGAGAAGACTCTTGAAATTATTAAAACTGCTATGAATTCTCAGATACTTGAGATAAAAAGTGGATCTCAAGGTGCTGGTGAAACATCACAGAATACTCAGATAAATTATAGTGTTCAGCTTCCTTCTGTAAATTCTGTTCAAAATAACAAATTACCTGATTCATCTCAGTTTTCCTCTTTCTTAAGTGTCATGCCAACAAAAAGTAACCTTCCTCAGTCTGAAGTATTACCTAAGGAAGATCAAATACAAGAAATTTTAGAAGGTTTACAAAAATTAAAATTAGAAAATGATTTATCCACTCCATTGTCCCAGTGTATACTAATAAATACATCAGTGACACTGACTCCTCCTGTTAAACCACTTCCAAATGTCACAGTTGTTCAGCCAGTTTCTGAAATGGTACATGTTCAGTTTAGTGACAAAGTTAATAAACCCTTTGTGTGTCAGAACCAAGGCTGTAACTACAGTGCTATGACAAAGGATGCACTATTTAAGCACTATGGTAAAATCCACCAGTATACCCCAGAAATGATTCTTGAAATTAAGAAGAATCAGTTGAAATTTGCTCCATTTAAATGTGTAGTACCTACATGTACAAAAACTTTTACAAGAAATTCTAATCTCCGGGCACACTGTCAATTGGTGCATCATTTTACCACAGAAGAAATGGTGAAGTTAAAAATCAAAAGGCCTTATGGAAGAAAGTCTCAGAATGAAATATCAACCCCACGAATTACACAAGTGAAAAAACAGCCAGCTATGACAGAGGAAAATAAAAGGGAATTACACCCCACTTTGCATTTGAGAGCAGAAACAGAAAATCCCCTTGATAATGTAGCAATGATTCCAGAAAAACAACTTCTGGAAAAAAAAAGTCCTGAAAAATCTGAAAGTTCACAGCTGATTGTAGTTAATTCTGAACAGTGTAATACAGATTCTGTCACAGATACTCAAAACAAAGGACGAAAAATTAGGAGGCATAAAAAAGAAAAGGAGGAAAAAAAACGAAAGAAGCCAGTTTCCCAGTCTCTTGAATTTCCAACAAGATACAGTCCGTATAGACCTTACCGTTGTGTTCACCAGGGGTGCTTTGCTGCCTTTACAATACAACAAAACTTAATTCTTCACTATCAGGCTGTACACAAATCAGATCTTCCTGCATTTTCTGCAGAGGTTGAAGAGGAGAGTGAAGCTGGGAAAGAAAGTGAGGAAGCTGAAACTAAACAAACAATGAAAGAGTTTCGGTGTCAGGTGAGTGACTGTTCTCGAATTTTCCAAGCAATTACTGGGCTAATACAACACTACATGAAACTTCATGAAATGACTCCTGAGGAAATTGAAAGTATGACTGCTTCTGTGGATGTTGGCAAATTTCCATGTGACCAATTGGAGTGCAAATCTTCATTTACCACGTATTTGAACTATGTTGTTCATCTTGAAGCAGACCATGGACTTGGAGCAAGAGCAAGTAAAACAGAAGAAGATGGCGTATACAAATGTGATTGCGAAGGTTGTGACCGGATATATGCTACTCGATCTAATCTCCTCCGACACATTTTCAATAAGCATAACGACAAACACAAAGCTCATTTGATTCGACCAAGAAAATTAACACCTGGCCAGGAAAATATATCAAGCAAGGCAAACCAAGAAAAGTCAAAGTCTATACGAGGAACAAAACGCAAAACTGGAAAAGAAGGAATCAAAATGCCAAAGACCAAACGAAAAAAGAAAAGTAATTTAGAAAACAAGAATGCAAAAATTATACAGATTGAAGAAAACAAGCCTTATTCTCTGAAACGGGGGAAACATGTATATTCTATAAAGGCAAGAAATGATGCCTTGTCTGAATGTACAAGCAGATTTGTAGCCCAGTATCCGTGTATGATAAAGGGGTGTACATCAGTTGTTACAAGTGAAAGCAATATAATTAGACATTACAAATGCCATAAATTATCTAAGGCATTTACATCACAACACCGCAATCTTCTTATTTTCAAACGATGTGATAACTCGGAAGTAAAGGAAACATCTGAGCAAGAAGATGATAAAAATGATGTGAAAGATTCTGATACATGTCTACCAGAGAACAGTAATAACTCAAGAACAACTACTATGCCACAGAAGGAAGTTGAAAAAAATGAAAAAGATGAAATGGATGAGCTAACAGAGTTATTTATTACAAAATTAATAAATGAAGATAGCACAATAGTGGAAACCCAAGCTAATACCTCTTCTTCAAATGTAAATAGTGATTTTCAGGAAAGTAACCCCTGCCAGTCAGAAAAACAAAAAGCAAGTAATTTGAAAAGAGTTAATAAAGAAAAAAATCTCTCACAAATTAAAAAAAGGAAAGTCGAAAAGACTGAACCAGAATTAGCAGTTGAGATAAGTAGCCTGCATAAAGAAGAAGAAACTGCTGTTGCGATTCAAACCACTGAGGAGCATCCTGCATCTTTTGACTGGAGCTCATTTAAACCAATGGGATTTGAAGCATCATTTCTGAAGTTTCTTGAAGAGTCTGCAGTGAAGCAGAAAAAAAATACTGACAAGGACCACCCAAATAGTGGAACTAAAAGAGGATCGCATTCAAATTCAAGAAAAAATACTGATAAGACTGCTGTGACTAGTGGAAATCATATATGTTCCTCTAAAGAAAGTGAAATTTTTGTACAGTTTGCCAATCCATCACAGCTTCAATGCAGTGATAATGTAAAAATTGTTTTAGACAAGACTCTTAAAGATTGCGCCGAGCTTGTCCTAAAACAACTTCAGGAAATGAAACCTACCGTCAGTCTGAAAAAACTTGAAGTACATTCAAATGATCCAGATATGTCTGCTATGAAAGAAATCAGTATAAGTAAAGCCACAGGCAGAGGGCAGTACTGATAATGTACAATAAATACATCATTTATAGTTTTATTTTAAGTAGGAAGCCATCAAGCATGCTGTAATTGTGAAACTTTTATTTTTTGTTGACATGAATTAACTTGGCCAAAAAAAAAAATCATGACATTTGTCATGTAGAACTTTTTAGCCCTATGGGACTTGAGGAATAGAATTAGTACTTCAGTTATTGTAAATATTTGAGTTAAACCTCAAATTTTTATCACTCAGTTGCCCTTTTCATGAATTACTCAATTATCTGTGTGATTGGTATGTTTCACCAGGTCACTGCTCATGTATAACAGTACTCTTTATTTGTAGATACTTTTTTGTATATATTATTGTAAATCATTTGCTGCCACCAGCAGTCTGTAAGTCTAAACTATTAAATGATACATTTATATTTGGAATTTTAATTTTTAACTAATTGATCAAATTTTTAAAACTTCTTTTATTGTTTTAAATTATGAACTTTTTGAACTAAAACTACAAACTGCCATAGTTTATTGGTTTTTACATGAAACATTTATTTACAAGATGGTCTCAAGACTGTTTTACAACATAGGCACAATTTGTCAACATTGCTTTGTAAATTTCCCATCTTGGATTTTTGGGTGGTATATCCATGTAAAGTTAAATCAGACTCTTCAGTAGTTTGCTATAGCTACAGGACTCCCCCCCATTGCTTCTAGTTGGATATAGTTATTACAAGTCCATGAAATATAATGGAAATGTGAATAAAGAATTTAATACATTGAAAATTTTAAATATTGGTATTTTAAGAAACCCTTTGTGAATGTGATAGAAATTAGTGGTGTGGAGCAGTGTAAATATTGAGGTGGTGATTTGTGAAGTAGCCCAGTATTGCCTTAAATAAAATCACATTTCATTTCTTGTTTTATACACGTGATCTTATAAAGGTTTTTTCCCCCATTTTCTCAGATTTATAGATTGGTGTATAGCTTTAAACTGTAAAAACTTTTGTGAAAAAAAATTTTTAAACATTTTTATAAATCTTTAAAAAATTGCTATCATTAAAGTGAGCCCATCTTGTGTTTAAAAAATACAAGAATTTTAACATTTATAGTTAGATGAAACACTTTCTATAAGGAAGTTCGATGTTTTGATTTTACTATTTATAGATGTTAGACTGTACAGCTACATCTGTATTTTCTCACTATATCTAATGATACTCTTCATTAGATCAGTCTTCAAGAGCAGTATTAGTTATTATAATTGATTATTTTGATTAATTAGTAGATAGTTCTTATGATTTAGCTTTATTCACCATATTTATACTGTGGGTTCACAGTTAAAAGCAGAGTTTATATCAGTAGAGTTCATGGCCTCTTAATGTCTAAATTCAGTTCTGGAAACAGAAGAAACCATCTTTTCAATATTTACACTTTTGTTTGCCATAAATAGTAGCATTGAATTTTTTATATTGTGTTATAAAGTAGTTACATTCACAATATTATTGTGGGATATTGATGATATTGTGATGATACAAAGATGTGTATATTCCCTGTGCAGCAGTATCAGATTTGCAGAAGAAATGAAGCACTTAATAGAAATTACTGGTACTCTGAATAAATAAGCATGGTCAAGGAATGATCTATTTTCTTTGGAAAATATTTTTTTAAGTTTTATTATTAAAATATAGTTTTTATTTTTAGGGCTCAGTGGGTTATACTGAATAGTTGGTTTCACCTTAAGGTTTTTATTACCAATATGCATAAAACTTGACATTAAAATCCCTACCATTTGGCAAGCCCACTGTTATTTATTAAAATAAAAGTTGTTTTGTGGATGATTAATACATGTTTTTTTCTAAACAATAATTTAAATAAGTATTTTAGAATTTTTTTGTTAATGTTTTTGTACAATTTTCTTAGAACTTGATCTGCATTTCTAGATGAGCATTTCTCAAAACTGCCTGATGTGTAGCAAGGTTTATTTCTGACCACTGTAATGATGAACCACTGTTAAGCGAAGATGCCAATGTATTGTATTAGGGCTTTTCTTTTGCTTATTAGCTTAAGAAGGTTGACCACTAGACAGTTTTGTAATTGTTGCCCTACATTTTAGTGGCATTTGCCACCACTGAGTGAACTTCTTTTTATTCCAAGTACTGTATGCAAAAAGTAATTATGCGGAAGTGAGCTTCTTAGCATGGAACAGAAAAATCAAATTACAGTATAAAATAATTTATAGAATAGCATGTTGGTAAAATTTAATATGGAATGGAATGCCTAAGTATTAAAAAAAACTCCATGTATTTTTTCATGGTATACTTTTCCTCAATCTATTGTCTTTGAGATAATTTCTTCTGCAATATATGTTAGTCTGAGATATTGCCCAAGATTTCCTCATTTAAAAGTTGATTTGCTTCTATACTCAAAGTATTTTAAAAGTACAGTTCAGAACTGTGTTGGGAGAATAAATCATCTTAAAACGTCACAGTCTGAAAGTTTTTAAAATTGTTAAATACAAAATTTTTTTAAAAGGCTAGACATATACACATTTTTATCCTCCAAAAAGTGGTTATTACATACATTTAGGTAGAACAGTTAAATGAGGTAATAGTTGGCACCATGTAGAAAGATCGGGAGATTGGACATTAGTAGCAGGGAAACTAGAATTGGAACTACCCCCCCCCGCCAAAAAAAATGGGAGTCAGAAGAAAAGTGAGATTAATGAGGTTGAAAGGGAAAAAAAAGCTGATGTTTGCAAGAAGTCCTAAAGAATAGTATAGGGCAGCCTTTTTCCAAATGTTTGTTGAACTGAGATATTAAAGGTAAGTAAGGTTAATTACATGGCCAAAGTATCTAAAGTACATGTTAACAGTTCCCTCTGAGAATCCAGTGTGCATTGACATTAGATACTGCAAAGATCGCTAAAGAAAACGTGGGAGCTATTAAAGTAGGGATGTTCCAGATTTAAATAATCATAAACATTTTTCTGATGTTAATATGTATGTTCTGCTGAATAATATTTTGAGGAACAGAATTTGGGAAATGATGATCTAAAGTGTCATTTATTCAGCCAGGACTAGTATCAACATGTATGCACAACTCAGCTGTATCAGCTGTTCTAAAATGTTGATTATTTTAGTTGGTCTATTTGTCCATTCCAGTTGATTTGATTTCTGTACTGTACTAGTTGTTAATGCTTTGAATATCACCCCTTATTGAATAATACTTACTGAATGTCAACTAAGTGCACTTTCTTTAAAATCCATTCTCCATTCTCCTTACTTGCTCAAATTCCTGCTGCCTGTTCGAGGTATTCTTTTCCTACTTCACGTTTCCTGCTGTTTTACATTTCATTGAAAATATACTAAGCTTCTACACCTCCCCCAAAAGTATTCACACGTACCATGTCTGGCTGCAGTGCTTATCTCTTATTTTTATGACTTCTTATCCAACCATTAGGAATGTCATCAGAGATACCCAGGTCACTCTAAAATAAAATTATACATATGCCCATTTTTGTGTTTCATATTTGTTACTTGTCTGTCCTCTGTTCCTTCCATCATTACCAATCTGAAGAAAATGAGACTGAGTTTTCTCTGATGACCTTGCTCATTAGAAATGCCTCTTTTTATTTTATGGAAATAAGGTAAAATAACTTCATAACAAAATGATAAAAGTTAATACATTACATATTGTAACTGCTCAGGGTACAAGATATGGGCATAAAAATTTTTCCAATGGGTATTAGCACAAACCTTTTTGATGAACTAAGAGACAAATAGTAAAACTGACTTGCAGTTTCTCCCATTTCCCTACTGTCCTTTCACCCATCCTAGTTCCTTTTTCCTTTTGAATAATTTCTCACCATTTTACAGTATCTATTGCACATTTTAGAACTTACTCTCAGTTTCCCACACCAGAGAGATAATGCAATGACTACACATGTGAATCATTTATTTCACTTATGAATGTGGTCTCGAGTTGCATCCGTTTACCTATAAAAGTCTCCAGTTTATCATTCTTTATAACTGAATAGTACTCCATTGTATCAAATAGTTTTTTTACTATTTCTCAGTTGATGGGCGTTTGTGTTTTCAAAATTTAGCCATTAGAAATTGTGCTCTTACAAACATGGGAGCACATATGTCTACGTGGTATGATTTTAGTTCTCGTTAGAAGATAGCCACAGTGGGAATTGCTGGGGGAAATTGGACCTCTAGTCCTAGGTTTTTGAGCGATCTCCACACTGACTTCTGCAGTGGTTACACCAGTCTTCACTCAAACCAACAGTGGAAAAGGTTTTCCTTTTCCCTCACAGCCCTTCCAGCGTTTGTTATTGCTTGGTATGTTGATAGGCTTTCTTTTTGAGGTGAGATGGAATCTCAGTTTTGTTTTAATTTACATCTCGAATAACCAGTGATGTTGAACATGTTTTCATGTATCTGCCATTTGTATTAATTTGAGAAATATTTTCATCTCAGATGCCACTTTTTAGAGTGGGTCTTTGAACTTGGGGGGGGATCTGATATTTTTCAATTCTTTGTGTGTTCTAGATAGAAGTCTTTTGTCTGAGGGACAATTGGTTAAAATTTTTTCCCACTTTGTGGGTTGTCTTTTCACTTTGTTGGTGATTTCTTTTGCCATGCAAAAGCTTTTTATTAAGATGAGATCCCTGTTGATCGTGCAGTCTGGGTTTTGTTCATGAATTGTCTGCCTGCACCTGTGTCTTCAAGATTTCTACCTACTTTCTCTTCCAGCAAGTTTACTGTTTCTGTTTTTAATATTTTGATTTTTGATCCATTTTGACTCTAGTACATGGTGGTAGACATGGGTCTAGTTTTAGTTTTTGGCATGTAGAGAGCCAGTTTTTCCAGTACCATTTATTAAAGAGGCTATCTTACAGTGAAAATGTTTGCCTGTTATTTTAATGACATGTTCTTCCAACAATGGGACCTTACACCTGGCCATAATTAAAACCCTATGATTTCCAAATTCTGAATCCAGATTCCCTTTAACTACATACTTCTATCTTGCCTCTTCCTGATAGCGTCACTAAAAAATTCTGCCTCAGCATATCTACTACCCACTGATTCTTCATCTCATTCATGTCCCTAGCTTGTTTAACTTAAAAGACCAGCTCCCATTGATATACGTATGTATTTCAAATATATTCACATCAGGGACCCTTTGACTCTTGTCATCATGTTGGAAAATTTGAATTATCTTATGCAATTGCGTGAAAAAATATTCCAACAGTAGATTGATGTTGCTGACCTCAAAACAAATATAGCAAAAATAGCCTGGGTTTTTTTTTTCTTTTTTTTAGCTTGTTGCCACAATTTAAATTAAAATGGCCTATACTTCTCTATGATACTGAGAAAATTTTAAAATTTAACATTACTGTACCTTTTTTTTTTTAACCATCAAACTATAAAACTTGCATGTATCTGTACTCTTGTTGTTTACCAGCAACTGTTTGCTGGTTTGTATCTCCAAATGTCTAAACTTTCAAAACTGGCTTTAATGAACCTTTCTAAATCATTTTAAAATATTTACAGATAGACCTTGGTAGCTAGTTTTGAAAAAAACAGGAAGAGAGATTGTTTCACTGAATTCTTAACATTGTTTGTTCCCATTCACAGCTAATTTGGTAGCAATCCATTTCCTCATATAAACTTAAAACATTTCTCTTACTATTATTTCCATCCTCTTTGTTGCCATATCTACAGGTTCTTTTGTTCCTCAGTTTTTCAGGACAGTTCAGTGTAATTGATGGTTTTCTTCTTGAAATAATTCTTTTTCTCCAGGTTTCTTGATGTATTTTCTTTTTTTGTTGTTTTGTTTTTTATACTGGGATCAAACTCAGCACCTCACAGGCACTTATGCTTGCAAGGCAGGCACTTATGCCACTGAGCTAAATCCCCGACTTGATATATTTTCTTTGTTGGCTGCTGCTTGTCATTGCATCTCTGGTTCATCTCACAGTGACCTCTGGATCATTGTGTCTGTTTGTATTACTTTTGGATCATTTAGTACCTTATGCAGTTTAGTTTTTTTTTTATTTTGTCACTACAATTTATACTTACAATACCAAATTTTGTAGTTGTACACACAACCGCCTACCTCAGAGTTAATGATATTGCACTCAAACCATTATTTTCTTTACCCTACCTTCAATCTTTTTCTCTACCAATATTCTATCGGGGAAAATGAAGTCTGCATGTATTTCTCCAGCTAGGCTCACTGGTGTCATAATATACCACCCCACCCTTTGCCCCGCTGCCACCGCCAAAAAAAAAATCAGTTTTTTCTACCTCCTAAAAGGAAAGGAACCTTTCTGTTTCCATGTTGCAAAACTAGTCCAGTCACCATCACCTGTTTTCCATGTTACTACAGTCTCCCTACCAACTTAAGTCAGGCCTTACTATGATGTAATTTTGAAAGGGGGAAGAAACCTTTAATTTTTTACACTGCACTTTGAAAGGAATTTTTGAGTTCTAGTTCATCCCAATCATAAACACTCTTGTTATTTTCTACGTGTGTCCATTGTGTCCTAGTCTTGTTGGCCTTTTTAGGCGTCATCTGACCAGCCAGGGTAGGTGGACTTTATACCTGGAAGGTCTGCTTGCTATTTTTACTGTCAAAACTTATGAGTACTAGATTTGTGGCTCATAATTGATTGTTTCTGTTAAAACAGTTTTTTTCATGACATTTGTCACAGTTTGTAATTGTTTTTTTCCTGTTAGTGGTTTTTACCCCCACTGAACTATAGGCTGCATGAGGGCAAAATCTTTTCTATGTTAGGTCTTTTACCAGTCTGCTTCTAGTGCCTTAGTGTCTTGAGTTTAGAGGCTTGGCAATGGCAAATATTTAATCAATACTTAAATAGGTTGTAAAATAAGAGATTCTAACTTAATGAGCTATAGCACTATTAGGCCTGGGAAAAGATACTGCAAGAATATAAAGTAAAACTGATATCAAATTGTTTACACTGAGGAAAAGCAGTTAATAAAGACCTGAAGATGAAATTAGGTGAGGGAAAGCAGGGAATAGGCCAAGAGGGAAGCATGTTTAAAACATCTGATAGGAGTGGCTTTGCTGGTAGAGAGCTTAAAATCAGTGGGAAAAATTAAACAACGGTAAGATCACAGTGTCTCTGACCTGTTTATATTGAATATTTTGCTGAGCTGTAAATTCATACTGGGTTTTAATCAGAGGAGTGAGATGTTGATATTTTGAAATTTCACTCTGGTGAAGTATGCCCTTGGGGAATTAAAAAAACCTATTAGAAGTTTTGTAAATTTCATTCAAAGAAGAGAAGACAATGGCTTGAAATAGAGTGGTGCTGGCAGAACACCAGAACAGTGAATAGACTTGGCAGGCCTAGAATATTTTACAAGAATTGATCATTGTGGATTATAAGAAAGAAGAGGGAAAATGTAGAGAAAATTTGAGGGATTTGGTTTGAGTAACAGTTGAAAAAGCAGGTTGGTGATGTATCTTATTAACTCAGTTTTTCAGGAAGCTGATGCAGGAGTATCAAGTTTGAGGCCATTCTGGACAGCTTAGCAAGACTATTTCAAAAAAGGGATAGGGTAGACCTCAGTGCTACAGTGCTTGTGTGGAATGCATGAGGCCTTTGGTTCAGTCTGCAGTACTGAGGAGTAAGGAGAGGATACTGATTAGAAGAGTTTTATAAATTAATGTCTAGGGATAGAAAAGGATGGAGGGCTGAAATTTAAACTTAAAAACAGAAAAATCAGACAGAATAGTATTTAAAGTATATAAAAGTCTTGTCACATTGTATTGAGATAATGGTAAAGATTTTAAAGTGTGGATACTTAATGATAAAGTAATCAGTGACTTTAGTAGACATTTGGAAGTAGATTGAAAAAGTGTGAATACTCTTGGGAAGTATGAAGGAGAGAAGACAATGGTAGCTGGAAGGTGTTGTGGATTACAATCAAAGTTCCTAAAATGATAGCACCATAGAGCATCCTAAAGTGCCAATGGGAAGGATTTGGTAAGTTATGATGTATGAAGTAGCATTTATAAAATTGGTAAGTTTCTTTTGGGTTATTATAAATGGTACTGGTATACCAAGACAGTGTGGAAGGAATTGAGGAGAGGTTCATGTTGAGTTTGAGGTTCCTATAGGTGATCAAGGTAGAGAGATAATCAGAGTTTTTATAAGAATCTGAAACAGTTGTGGAGTTTAAATACCTTGAAGGTAAGTTTATTTCCTGTAACTGAAGGAAGAAGTTCAGTCTGTAGATAAAAACTATAATTATAATTTCGAGAGTTAGCAATGTAAAACCTTACTTGAAGAGAAATTTTTACTAGTAGGAGAGAATGATATGCCTTGAAAACATGTAGGAAAAGATAGATGATCAAGGAATTAAGTCTGAGGGACACCAACATTTAATGGGCATAAAAGTAAACCAGCAAAGACAACTTGAGAAGTTTCAAACCTGAACTAGTTGAGATGAAAGCAAAGAACATTGGCAAAGCCAGGACAGGAGATTAATGAAGCATAGATGGTCATGCCAGACACCATTTGGGAGACTAATTCATAAGACTAGCTGGTGGTAGTGATTGGTTTTTAGAGCTTTAATATTTACTAACTAATGTTTATTTTCTAGTTATGTATAGTTAATGAATAGTGAAGTTCTCCACCTAAGGAGGTTAGTGGAGCAAGATGAAACCTAGTTCCAAGATCAAAGGTGGGAATATTGTGTTGCAGAATAGAGAAGATACCTCTTTGACTAACTGTTAAAATACAAATGTTGAGCTCCTTGTTGGGAAGAAAGGAAACAGTCTGTGTTCAACAGCAAGGCTTAGAAAGGTAGAATGTTAGAAGGAGGAGTTTAACATGGGATGTAAAAGATTAATGATGGGTAATAGATGAGGTTTCTTACATTCAAGGTATAATGTACTGGTATCATCTGCATGGTTATACAGTATTTCTCGTTGTGATCCTCAGTTTGAATGGAGGAAGAAAACAAAGGTGGTTTTATTCTGAAACAAGTAGTACATCAATGAACTGAGACTGGAAAGGGTAGGAAAGAATGGTGAATGGTCAAAGGCCAAGCATTAATGCAAGACCAAGATACTAAAATTTAAGATTTTAGGACTAGTGCAACTTGCATGTCTGGAAATGGCCACAGAAGATTACTGAATTGCATATGAAGGTTTTTGGAGTAGAAAAGTTTAAAGAACATTGAGTCTAATTTATTAGTTGGATTCTACATGAAGGATACATTTAAAAATGAGAATACTGAGTCGTGTTAAAAATCTGGACAAAGACTAGCTCCAGGCTATGTGATACTGGTAAGAAATTTGTGAATAGGAAGAATCTCTTCTAGGGAAAATATATAGGAAGGGAACTAGAATAGTAGGAGTGAAAGTATTAGCAAGGGAAGGGTATTTATTTGCTTTAGAGACCAGGAAAAAATAGCCTTTGTCATTGAATCTTAGTGTCCAGGGCTGCCGTGCAGCAGGAATCTGCTCTATCTAGCCATTAAAAGTTTAGGCCCCATATATCAGACACGCTAGTGATGGTAACAATTAATGTTTATCAATTGCTAGTGTGTGCTGACCATTAAGAATTTTGTATTTTCATTTATTATGTCTAAGAAAAGCACTCTTAATTCCCATTTTAAGATGACAGAATGCTAGGTATCTTATGTAAGGGTTTGACAGATAAGTATTTGAGGGACATTTGTGGCAATGTGTCTTTTATGGTAATAAATTATTTATCATTTTTTTTATCACACCTCATATACCCTCAGAGGGGATTTTATAATTCCATGATGGCATTTGGTGTTCACTTTGTGTAGTTTAAAATTTGTTACAAAAATCTCTGCTCCATGATAAAACAAAAATTAGCCTTGTGACTTCATAAATAGTAACATAGTAAACTTAGAAACTTGTAGTAAACCTACTGAGTCTCCTGGAACCTTGGTTCAGATTACTTTCTCTACTAGCTTGTTAAATCGTGTTGCCATTTCAAAGCATAAGTGTGAAGAGAGTGTTAAGATCAGAGAAAGTTTAGGTTTTTGTTTTCAGTGAAAGTAGTACAATATTCTCACTTTTGGTTTTTAAAGATAAAAATCTTGCTGTGTAGTTTTAGCTGGCTTTGAACTCAGTATAGCTGAGGCTGGCCTCAGTGATCCTCCTGCCTCAGCTTCTCACTACACTCAATTCAACGTATTTTTCATTTTGGTAAGGCAAAATTAAAGGTTTTGTCTAGTGATATATATTGATGTTTTTTGAATGTTACATTTTTAAAAACCTACATGTTACTAATATAAAATGAAAAGCTGAACCAGTTTTGCTTTTTGCAATAAAATCTTGGTCCCACAACAGCTTTCAGTCAAAGTAGATCTGCCAGGGTTATGAAAAGCAACAGCTGCTTTGCCAAAAGTGAAAGGCCCGAAACATACACAATGGCTCTGTGATAATAGTATAGTCCTTTCCAACACAAAATAGTTGGTTTAGTGAAACTTTTTTCCAGATGTGAGTTGCTAACCCCCCCAAGCCATTCCTGAAAATTGTTATTCTTGACAACACCTCACCCCTCAAACCTGATATTCTTGACAATAAAGAGAAAATCAGATTGATTTTATAACTATAGTCTGGGAGCTGGGGGTGCAGCTCAGTGGCAGAGCACTTGCCTAGAAGGCATGAGGCTCTGAATTCAATCCTTAGCATTGAGATAGCCCCAAAACACTGTAAGCTGAAAGCCAGCATTCTTGTGACCTACCTACAATTTTTTTCTTTCCATTTTATTGACTGAACTGTAATATTTGTGTAGGCAGCTTTCATCAGAAGTGCTATTGTTAAAGTAAAAAGCATATGTGCTCCAGGAGATTTGAAGTCTTTTATACACAGAACTGGCAGTACACTAGCAGTTATAGAATACCTGGATCAAAGATCCTGAGAGGCTTGGAAAACCAAAGGGTGAGATCTAGTTCTATGTAGATAGTGTGTACAAAAGGTAGTATTTAATAAATGATGTGTCAGATGCTGCTCTGAGAGTTACCTATTTACTCATTTAGTTGTAACTGTCAGGAATTAACTGGCATTGGAGGTTACACAATTTTTATACATGAAGCACCACCTTACTCAAGTACTCCAAGAAATCTGTGTATTCTTGGTGAGTCAGGTCAACAATCCTAGAACACTGCTTGAAAGAAAATTTATATAGTGAGCCAACTGTGTTTATATGACACATGCAGACACGTTGTTTCTCAAAACAAAGCAAATAGTTACCTGTTCTATTATCCTATCAATGTGAGAAGACTATTACTCTTTGATAAAATATACATGCAAATCCTGTTATGACTTTGTTTTCCCATTTTTATTAGTAGTTGTGTTCATGTTGGTCACATCAACATAGTTACCTAAACTCCTCAGTAAGTTTCCATGCATTATCTATTCAATAAATAGTGTTTTTTAAGCACCTGTCCTCAACGTATTTTTAGGTGATTTTCTTCACTTGTAGCTGCCAGGATCTGTCTTTCAGAGTTAAGTTTTGTCAGCTTTTACTAGAATAAAGTTGATCTGGTGATGAAATTAAAAGTACAGTTAACCTATATGCTGTATATAAAATCATTTTCAAAGTGTCGGGGTGTGTGTGTGTGTGTGTAAGCAAGAGTGAGTGACTCAGGCCTTATCAAATATGGTGGCACCATACTGTGTTGCATAGGAACTAGAAACCACAAGATGGCACGCTAACACTGGAAATGTTTGTTTATAGCTAGGATCTAGATACTAAAGCAGAAATTATTTTTCATTTTCAAACATTTATACATTATAAGAGAGATTGGCTAGTATGTGGTAATTACATATTTTCAAGTGCTTATGTCATTGTACAGTTCCTGTATAATTTTTACAATTTTAAAGATGACTGTGACACATTATAACTGTCAACCCTTTTGAGGATAAAGCAGGCTTAGGGGCACTTTGTAGTGATTATGCATATTTATATATAATAAGATAAGTGATTGTAGCACTATTGGTCATTGCATCACAGAGATGTCAGTATTACACAGGCCTTTCAAATCTGCACAGGAAACTTCTGGAAGACTTTGGAGTTTATCATTTTAGATTGAAGCTGTCTCATTTGAAGATTTCTTTCAATTCCAGAATATTATGCCTTTTTAGTTTTTATAACATATGCTATGAGGCTCAGGAATATGTTCATTGTTGCTGATCAATCCACTGTAGATTGAGCCCTAAAGGTAAAACATTGACAGATTGTGGTTCTTACATGCATTCAACATGGCCACAAATTAGACAAATTAAGGAAATAATATAGGGATAAGTGATATAATAAGTCATATTGCTAGTTGTAATGCCTAACATTTTTTATTTTAAAAAGCAAAACAAAAAAGATAGAAATGACACAGAATTTCAAAAAAAATGAATTACTAGTTAATATATTGCATGTTGTTACCTCAGAGCTAGTTGTTCAGATTACAAAATCTAGATACAAAAGTGATCAAACAGTGACAGCACAAACTTCTTTTTTGATGAACTAAGATTAGTAGTATAGTTATCTATCTAGTAAAGATATGCATACATAAATGTTTACCAACATCCAATCTTTTCCTTTCTCCTATCCCAAGAATTCTATCCTTTTGAACACTTTCCCTTTCATTATAACAATGTCTATTGTATACTTTGGATCTTATTACTTTCAGATTTTTATTTTTTGTACTAGGGAGACAATCCAATATTTATAAGTGTGAGTTTGATTTACTTCACTTATGGGTATAGTTTCAAGTTTCCTCCATTTAGCTATAAAAGCCTTGATTATCCTTTGTATAGCTGAGTCACATTACATTTTATAAAAATACATCTTTTTTATCCATTCTGTGGTTGATGGGTATTTTGGTTATTTCCAAGACATAGCTATTACAAATTGTGCTGCTATAACCATAGGTGCACATATATCACTGTGGCATGACATTTTCAAGTTTTCTGGGAAAATACCCAGAAGGGGAATAGCTGGATTAAATGGGGCTTCCAAACCTAGTTTTTTGAGGACTCTTCCACAATGATTTCCACAGTGATTGCACCAGTCTACATTTCCACCAGCAGTGAAGAAGTGTTCCTTTTTTCCCCACAGCCCCACCAACATTTGGTATCAGTTGATTTCTTGATGACAGCCATTCTTTCTAGAGTGAGATGGAATCTAGTGTTTTAATTTGCATTCCTTGAATGAACAGTGATGTTGAGCATGTTTTCATGTATTTATTTGCCATTTGTATTTCATCATTTGAGAAATGCATATTCATTTCAGATGCCCATTTTTGGATTGGGTCTTTCAATTTGGGGGCCTGATGTTTTTTGGTTCTTTATATGCCTAGATAAAAGACCTTTGTTTGAGGGACAGCTGGCTAAAATTCTTTCCTATTTTCAGGGTTTTCCTTTCACTCTGTTGATAATTTCGTTTGAGGTAGAAAAACTTTTTAATGAGATGAGTTGCTGATTCTGGGAAGTATTTCCTGTGCAATTTGCATGTTATTCATGAACTCTGCCTGCCCTGTGTCTTCCAAGATTTCTGCCTACTTTGTCTTCCAACAGATTTAGTGTTTCTTTTTTAATATTTAGATCTTTGATCCATTTTGACTTTAGTTTAATGCATGGTGATAAATATGGGTCTAGTTTTACTCTTCAGCATGTAGAAAGCCAATTTTTCAACCACCATTTATTAAATAGGCTCTCCTTCCAGTGACTGTGTTTACCCCTTTGTCAAAAATAAGTGGCTAAGTGTCTACATCTTCTGATCTGTTCCTTTGATCCTCAGGTCTATGGTTTGGTTTTTTGTTTGTTTTGTTTTGTTTGATTGGCTTCTGTTTTGTTTTGGTTTTTTTTCCCAGTATCATGCTGATTTGTAGCATAATTTCAAGTCAGGGATTGTGATGTCTCCTGCTTTGCCTTTGTTGCCCAGGATTGCTTTTGCTATTCTAGGTCTCTTCTGTTTCCAAGTGATTTTTAGGAATGTTTTCTCTACATCTGTAAGGTATGTTATTGCCATTTTGATCACAATTATCTTAAATCTGTATAACAGTTTTAGTAGTATGGCCATTTTCACAATATTGTTTCTTCCTAACCAAGAGCAAGGGATATCTTTCTATTTTCTGATATCCTCTTCAGTCCCCTGTTTTAGAGTACTATAGTTTTCAACATATAGGTCTTTTACATCCTTTGTTAGGTTGATTCCTAAGTAGTGCATTGTTTTGGATGCTGTTCTGAAAGGTGTTATTTCCATAATTTCTCTCTCAGTGAGTTGTTTGTGTACAGGAATGCTATTGATTTTTTAGTGTTGACTTTGTATCTACCTACACTGTTAAATTTGCTTATTAACACTAGTAGTATTTTGATAGAGTTTTTGGGATCATCTATGTAGAGTATCATGCCATCTGCAAATAGTGATAATTTAACTTCTTCCTTTCCTATCCTTATTCTTTTTATTTATACCTCTTGTCTAATTGCTCTAATGATTTGAGAACTATATTGACTAGGAGTGGTGTTAGTGGACATCCTTCTTTCTGATTTTAGAGTGAAAGCTTTCAGTTTTTGTTCATTTAGTACAATATTAGCTGTTGGCTTGTCATAGATGTCTTATATCAGATTGAGCTAGAGACCATCTATTCCAAGTTTCTGTAGGGTTTTTATCATGAACAAGTGTTGAACTTTATCAAAAACTTTTTCAGTATCTATTGAGATGATCTCTTAAAGAACCAGCTCTTTGATTCATTAATTTTTGTATTGTTTTCTGTTTCAATTGCATTCATTTCTGCTCTGATCTTTATAACTTCCTCTCTTCTATGAGCTTTGGATTTTACTTGATGTTCTTTTTCTAGAAGCTTGAGGTGTAACATTAAGTTGTTTATTTGTGCTCGCTCTGTTTTCCTGATGTGATGATTCATTGTTATATATTTCCCTCTTAGGGCCACTTTCATTGCATTCCACTGGTTTTGGTATGTTGTATCTACATTTTCATTGAATTTTAAGTTTTGTTTAATTTCTTCTTTAATTTTACCTCTAACCCATTGGTTGTTCAAGAGGTTGTTAAGTTCCATGTGTTTATGCAGGTTTTGCAGTTTGTTTAGCAATTTCCAGTTTCAGTGGACTATGATCAGATAGTGTGCATGGGATAATTGCAATACCTTTGCATTTACTTAAGCATGTTCTGTGAGCTAACATATGGTCTATTTTAGAGAATGTCCCATTTGCTGCTGGGAAAAATATGTATTCTGATGTTGGGCGGAATACTGTAAATGTCTACTCAGTCCATTTGTTCACAGGTTTGATTCAGTTCTGTTATTTCTTTACTGACATTTTGTCTAGTTGATCTGTCTCTTGGTGACAATGGGGTATTATAAGTCCTCTGTTACAATTGTGTTATTGCATATTTCATTTTTCATATTTATTAGTATTTGTCTCATATAGTTGGGTGCTCCTGTATTTGGTGTATATATATTTGTGATTGTTAGCTTTTCCTCTTGAATTATTCCCCTAACAAGTAGATAGTGACCTTCTTTATCTCTTTTGACCATTTTTGGTTTGAAGTTTATGTTGTCTGCAAACAGAATAGCTACCCATTTTTTCTGGGTTTGTATTGCATAGAATATTGTTTTCCATCCTTTGACTTTTAATCTATGAGTTTCCTTTTGAGTCAAATGTGTTTCCTCTGTACAGCATATTGTTGGATCATGTTTCATGATCCATTCTGTCAACTTACTTCTTTTAATTGGAGAATTGAGGCCATTTACATTGATGGATTTAACTGAGATGTACTGGCTCAACTTTGTCATGTTATTTTCGTGCTATTGGTTTCCTGTTTTTCTCCATTTAATTGCTTGCTCTGTTTGGTGGGTTCTTTCTGTTGTTCTGGAAATTGTCATTTTTATCTCTCTAGTATGTCTTTCAATACTCTTTTTAGGGTTGGTTTGGTGGACATAAATTTCTTCAGTTGTTCTTTGTCACAAAAGTTTTATTTCTCCATTAATTTTCAAACAAAGTTTTGCAGGGTACATCAGTCTGGGTTGAAAGTTGTTTTCTTTAAGGACATGAAAAACTTCACTCCAACCTCATCTTGACTTGAGGGTTTGTATTGAGAAGTTTGCCATGATTCTAATAGGTTTTCCTTGATAGGTGAGTTTTGTCTTTTCTCTGACAGCTTTTAGGATTGTGTTTTTATGTGGAATTTCTAGAATGTTAATTATTATGTGTTTGGGTGTAGATTTATTTTGATGATGTCTGTTTGGCATTCACTTATCTATCTGATTCTTTTACTATTGTTAGGAAATTTTCTGCTATTACTTCTGCAATAGTTTATCAATATCATTTGCATTGACTCCTGTATCTTCACTGTTGCCTATTAGTAATATATTGTTTCTCTTTACATCATCTTGAAGCTGTTGAATTGTCATTTATTTCATGTTGTCTTGTTATTTTTTAAAGTTCTTTCCTTTCATGGGTGCTAACCTTGTCCTCAATGTCCAAAATTCTATCCTTAGCTTCATTAAAATGGTTTCTCAGCTTTCAATAGAATTTTTTATCTCCTGGATATCTCTGAATTTGTTTCATGAATTCTACTGTATTGTTCATTCAAGGTTTCCATTGTCTTCCCATGCTCCTGTACTTTTTTAATCTAAATCTTCTCTGGCTATGCTGAGCAACTCCTTTATTAAGGCTGTCATTTCTTTCTTTACCTGAGTTATTTCTAATCTGATTTCCTCTATAGCCTCATGAATTTGTTTCTTTATTTCACTTGCTATCTTTTCAGAAATTTCAGGTGTATGATTTCTAATGTCCTCTATTTTGATGTCTCTTGTACTTGTTTCTGAAGGACTGGACATTTGAGATTGCATTTTGTTTTTTTGCTTTGTCATGTTCACCTCTTGGATTAATATTTTGGTCTTTTTGAATCCCACTAGTCTCAACTGTCCATTATGTGTATGTCTTAGGGTCCTACTTTGTGGTTGATGTTTGTCCAAGTGCTGGGTCCTACAATGAAGGAGAGATGCCAGTCACCTGAATTCCACCTGCCTAGCCTGTTGGGTGAGCCCTGCATTCTTCCTAGGCTGCCTATATGTTCACCTCAGCTGGGAACCTACTACATCACTGGGTATCTCATAGGCTCTTTTGATTTAGCACTCTCCTCAACCCACCTGGTGTTTTTTGTATGGAAGAAGGACTCACCCACATACTTGGCAGACTTACCAAAGTCCTATAGCTGGGGAGGAGTTCATTGCTCTTTTTGTTTACTAGGTCCTCTATTTGAGGGGGAAATTTACCACACTGTCGCAAACCCACTGAGGTCCTCTGTGTGGGTGAGGGGTTGCTGAGGCTCCCACCAGCCTGCCGTGGTTCTGCAGGTGGTGGAAGTGTCACTATTGTCTGTGGGCTGCTGTGGTCTTTTGGGTGGTGGGGGAGGGTGGCTGACAATCCCACCAACCTGTAGGTCCATGGAGAGAAGAGGCAGGACAAGACAGAGGTTCACCTATCCCTAGGTCTGTGGAGGAAAGAGGAGGGGCAAGACTGAAGTTTCCTCCAACCCCTAGGTCAATGGAAGGAGGCAGTGCCTAACATTTTTAATAACCTCTCTATGTTATTATTTTGTATGAGTCATCTCATTTAATCTGTGTGTTATTTCTATTGCATAGATACTACTTTTCCCATTTTACATTACATTTTGCTCTATAGAATAAGTTTAATTCAAACATTGAAGCAGAATTTGAGATAGAGAAAAGAATGAAATCATTTTAAAGAACATAAATCTTTAAAATTGGTTCTATGGAACTGCTAAATTGTTTATTATAATGAGATGTTTGTATCTGAAATTTGTCCTTTAGGGGTATTTTTATTAAATATTTTTATATGGATGTGGGTTAATGTAGTAATATAGTCAATACAAAATCGCATTTTGCCATTGCCCAATATATAGTGTAGGTGCTTATAGCCATAGTCTTAAAGGAAACTTAGAAATTATCTAGCTATATTAATGCAATCCAGAAATATTCAACATTCCTTTCAGCAGTGTTAAGTATCTCATTATTTTATTTGGTGATCATTTGAAGCAGTTCAAATTAAAAGAATGTTCCTGTATTAGAACTTTTTTAAAAACTTTATTTTTGTTTTGATTTTCAAGCATTGGTCCTCATTTTCCTCCATTGCAACTTTGGAACAGCAGATAAGCTATTTGTCTTTCAAGCATTGGGAATGTAATTTCTTATAGTCTGGAATAAGATATATAGATATAGGTTTAAACTAGCCTTTTAAAAAATTAGTTTCATGCTATACTTTGCTTATCATACATGACAGGAAGTTAAAACTCCAAGGACATTATGTTGTAAAATAATATTAGTCCTGGTCTTATTAAAATAATTGATATAAAATGATTACTTGTCCCATTTGATCTAGCTTCACTTTGTCATTCAACATATTAGCCATTTCTTATGTTTTCAGTAAATATAAGAATCCCTTCTGTGTCTTCACCCTTGTCACTAATGTGAAAGAAATCAGAAATCAATTTTGGCTATAAGTAAAAGAAATAGACAATGACTTATATCAGGTAACAAGTCTTGCCATGACAAGGGCAGATTAAAAAATAGGCATTTAGGGGTGATATGATAATTCTTTAATGGCATCAGTGTCCCAGTAGCCTCCTTCATAAGGTCTTGCTTCCACCCGCAAAGGTACTTTGTGACAAAAAAAAAAAAAAATGTTCACTGAAATAGTAACTATGATATCTCAGGCAGGGCCAGGGCATGCAAGCTAGGTCAGCTCTTTGGTTAAATAATGTTTACCAAAGAACCACTGCTCTAATGAGAAAATAGTCACATGGCTACCTCCACATCACAATAGAGTGTTTTAAAAGATAATTTTATCAGAATAGGCAGAGTGAAAACAAGATGGGTTTGTGAGAAATTTTCAGAACTTTTCACAATCTCTAGTATCTGTTACTGTTAAAGAAGGAATTGCTTTGTGATAGAATGCCCAATTTTATTTTAGAAAGTTTCTGGTGTGCCTCTCCCAGAACAGCTCCTTCAGGTTTTTGTCATAGAAATTCAATGGAATGCTGGCATTTTTTGTCTACATGCTCCACCATTTCTTTCCTTACCAATTTTTTAAAAAGCTGTACCTGCCAGATATCTTTTGTGTTTTGTGCACTTTTAACCAAACAAAAAGAATAAATTGTAATCGATATTTGAGCAAAATGTTACATGTATGAGTTGGAATATAAGGTATAATGAAAAATAGAAGACTGGGCTTTTAAATTATCAAAATTTTAAGAACATAAGTAGCACGTGAAGCTAAAGTTTGAGGAAAATTTTCCTGCCCTCTTTTTGTAACCTGTATTGAGGTCTTTCCACAACTTTATATTGTATAAATGTAGATGTACATACAGTGTGTTAGCTTTTTATTGCTGTGACAAAATATCTAAGATTAACAATTTAAGAATAGATTTATTTTTGGCTTATAGTTACTGAGGTTTCAGTCTATGGTTGGTTGATTTCATTGTTTTGAGTTGGTGAGGCAGAAACATCATGGTAGAAGGGTGTGACAGAGAAAAGCTATTCACCTTATGGCAGCCAGAAAGTGGGTGAGAGGGGAACACAAGTGTTGGTGGGCTTCCTTATCCACTTTTGTTTCATCCCAATTCCAGTGCTAGTGAATGGTGCTACCTATGTTCAAGGAGTTGCTCCACTTTTAGTTTACTGGTCCACAAGGCAGTCATCTCTGGAAACACCCTCATAGACATAGTGATAAGTTTGCTTCACTAATTTCCTTGGCATTGTTTTGACCTACTCAATTGACAAAATTAGCCATCATAGACAAATAAAAATTGTTTAGTTAGAAAGGATGGATGCAAGAGATGTGTTTTACCCCTTTTTTCTATGATAGAAGAATGAAATTTATGAAGAAAAGAGGTTTTAATAGGGATGACTGCTGGAAGACAGAAAAATCTAACTTGAATCATCTTAAGCAAAAAATTTATCTTTCAGATAAAGGGTAGGAATAGAGCCAGCTTGGGGATTAGAGAATTCGAGTAAATTAAGTCTTTGCTTCTCCCTCTGCCCCACTTATTTCTCATCTTCATTGTCTTTCTGCATTGGCTTCATTTCCTCAGGAAAACTGGAACCATATCACTTACAGCTGTGGACATTCTTTTTGTAAAGGCATTGGAAAACATTTTCTCACCAGGTTCTATTAGAAGAAATCTTGTGGTCCGGGTAAGATCAGAAAGATTGTGAGGGCAAGCTCTAAGCTTTCAAGACACCCACTTGACCCTCTCTTCACCTCCCTGCTTTTTTAGTGGAAGTAGATATTTTCTTGATCAGGTATTAGGTATTACACCTCACAAGGTGCCTAGCACAGTGTCATGTACCCTGGTAGTTAATGAATACTAATTTATTGATAAGATGGTATAAATCAGCTGACAGTTTATTTTAATCAAATATTTGAGTGCTTTACTGACAATGGGACAGCCTTCACACTGTTCTTACTGGAAGCTCATCTGGTCAGTAAAGGTAGTATCAAGAAGCTTAGAGTGGAAATGTCTCACCTTCCTATTTAACCATAGTCATTTGCATTGCCATCATTCTCTTTATCTTTCAATTTCTTCTCTTTACATAGTAGAAAAAAGGAATGTGTCTGCTTAAGCCATTGGCCCTGTAACAGCTTGAGCAGAGCTGGTAGTAAGCAATGAGAATACACCGAACTGCCAGACATTTTTGGCAGTAACTCAGATCTAAAAACCCTCTTATCTCGATTCCAGTTCTGCACCTGAAACCATGTTTTCTAGATTTCACACCAAGTCCATGTCTCAAAAACCTTTTACCTCTTTAACCACCTACCAATGTTTGTTTTGTTTTTGTTTCTTTAATTGCATAGTTACTTGCATTTATGAAAGCTAAATGTTTGCATGCTAAGTGGTAAAGTACATTGTTGTAAACTCTTAAGCTTGTGGTATAAATTGAAGAACAAGAGAAACCACAAAGTTCACCTTCCTCTCTGTTGTCCAGGACTCAGTCTTTAAAACAGAGATTTTTGACTACTGTTGGTGACATGGTCTGTAGACTACATAGTGATCCAAATAACCTTCATTAAACATGAGTTGTAATGAGATTTTATTCTAAGGAGGATAGGGCATAAACGACAAGAATAATCTGTTTTAGTTACAATTACATTTTATACTGATCTCCTCTGAAGAAATTCCCAGGGGAGAATGATTTCTAGTTATCTTTATCAGACAGTGTTGCAAATCTCATTTTAAAATTGTAAGAACAAGTTTCATTTTACAAAATAATTATACTCAGTGCAGCCAAGTAAAGATATCAATGACAGCCAGATAGCATCGCAAAATAATATTCTAGACAAACACTTACAAATCCAAAGAGGCATTATAAAGGTTTCTTTTAATAAAAAAGTGAAAGTTCTAGTTTTCAAAACAAGTGATAAACTTTAAAAAAATTATTTGCTCCATTGTAACACATAAGACATGTTTTCTGTACCAGAGAGAGAGAGAGACAAATACTATAATGCCTGGTATTGCAGGCAAATTGTGTTATATTTCTAGTACATTGTGAATGTCTGATTATACAAGATCCAGAAATATGAAAATTTACAAAGTATTTCAATGTTTTCATTGTGAAAGAAGTACTAAGTGATTATCAAGTGGTCAAGTTCTTTTTCTGTGGCCTCCTCTGCTCTCGATCAATGTGCTACTTTCTGTAGGACCTCTCTTCATGACTAGAATTACAGCTGCTGGTTCAGGATTAAGGATTATATCTCCCAGTAGTATTTACTTTTAACTTGGAGACAACTTCAGTGATGACTTTCTTACCTCTCTCTGAGTCCACTTATGTTCAATAACACCTAAACTGCAGTCTGAACTCCGAGTCTTTTCTCAAAGTCCAGCTTTCTCACTGTGTGTCCTCTGCGCCCCCAGATAGCTGTTGTACCATAATGTTTCTCTACAAAGACGGAGTAGGATTACATGCAGAGAGCCTTGGCTGCTGCTTTGGAAGGATTACCATGATCTCCAAGGCAATTTGGAGGTCATCATATTTGTCAGAAGGGTTTCTTTTTTTTGTACTGGGGATCAAACTCATGACCTTGCACTTGCTAGGAAGGTGTTTATGCTACTGAGCTAAATCCCCAGTCCAGAAGGGTCATTTTTTATTGTATGCACTGGCATGAATTGTACTGAGATAGTTACAAAAAATATAAAATGATAATAATTTTTTTCTGACAGTGCTAAACTCTTGAAAGAATGCTGTTAATTGTATTTATTTAATTTGTAACTCATCAAGAAACAACTTATATATCCACATAATAGAGCCCTACACCCAATGAATCCTGTTTAGCCCTTGCTAAGAAAAGGTGCAAATTTTCTTTGTCAGTCCTCTTATGTGTTGCAAAGTAGCTTTGCTTCAGGTTTCTAGGGTATATTTATGTCCATGATTCTGGAGTAGTTGAGGAGCTCCTATCTCACCACATTCAATGTACTTGAGGTTGTGACACTCACACACTGAGGACTTGAATGTTTTAGAATGTCTTTGTAAACAGCACTTAAAGCACCTGAGAACCAAAAGGCTTAGTTCAGCAAAATTCAACACAATGCACAAACATGAAGTAATGACCAAGAAGAAGGTAAAAATGTTTTTTTCCATGGGTTTGGAAATGAAGCAATTCACAGTATTGGGGCAAGGTTTCAAATCACACTTCATAAGATAAGGAACACTAAAGCCATCATACAGTTGATAAAATAAAACAAGGAACCCAATTTCAAAACCAGTTTTAAAAATGAGACTGATCAGATAAGAGTAACACAGGTCCCCATCCATGGTTCCTGAGCTGACACAGAACGTCTTTCTTTGCCTTTTTTCTATGCCCTCTTGATAGGCCACATGAAGAACCACCAGGATAGAAGGTGTGGAGACCATGACTAGCTTCAAGGACCAAAGTCTGACCTGGGAAATGGGGAAGAAGTAATCAACACACATTTTCACAACCAGGCTGTCTAATGTTGCATTCAAACTCTCTGCTCATCCTTCCACGCATGTTCTGCTGTCACTATGTAGACCAGCAAACAGAAGGTGAATACACTAGCCAGCCAAATACACCCAATCCCAGTTGAATATTTATTTGCTCCACTTAGGAGGTCTCTGAGCAGCATCCAACTCATGACAGTCTCACAAGGTGGCAAGATTCTGTAAAAGAGAACAATTTAATCATAATTCATTTATTTCTATTCCACTGATAATTTCTATTATTCGAGGAAGACCTAATCTAAATCTCTAAAAAGAGATGACAAACTTGTCCCTGGATATAATTGATCCCATGTCAACTTACTGTGAAATTTGGATGGTTACCTTCATCCCCACACATACACATTTAATCCACTGTCAAACAACTCTTATGATTGGTGAAACCTTTGTTTATTGGTTTTTTCTGAAGGTTAACAGGTTATGGAAAGAGCTAGATATGAATTCCTCAGTGACCCTGGTACCTTAAGATGTCCTTCATATGCCTTGCTTTTATTTCACACCACTTAATTTGTCTACAATTTTTAAATTTTATTTTAGAATAAAACCGAGCAAAATAAGAGAATAAATCCAATCAAAACAAGACATGTGAGTGACACAGGATTTCAAAACAAGATAACAGGAAATCAACATGCCTCTTGTCTTCAAAATAGCTGCCCATACCTTCAGACATAGTAAACAGACACAGAAATAGAATAGAACCAATAAAAACAAAACAATGAGTACAGGTGCCTGCCTGGCAAGTGCAAGGTTATGAGTTCGATCCCCGGTACCAGAAGAAAAAAAAAAGTGCCCATGCCATCAGATACAACAAAATCAAACAAGATAAAACAGAATAAAACCAACCAAACAGAATAATGAGAATGATACAGGATTTTTAAACAAGATAATAGGTCTTAGCTTCATGTTGATTTCTTTGTCTACATTTTGATGGTAAAATGTGAAGCTCTCCAGCATGAGCTTTCTCAAACGTTTGCTTTCTTCTTTGCCAGCCAGACTTACATTTACACCCAGCTAACTTTATCTAGTTTAGTGAAAGAGGTTTCTTTCTTGCCTCAAAACAACCACGTCAGCGTTATATCCCACTCAACCGTCTTCTCTGTCCTATGCTCTGTATTTTCATCCTTTCCTATCTCCTCCTTCTCATCATACAAATTAGCTTCTTTGTCTATTTTTAGTTTTGACGGGAATCTTCATGGCTTACCTTTCTGAAAAGCTCCTTTTATTCCTTATTTTTACTTCCTTCATGATTGGTTACTCTTCAATTCATTGTGTCTAGTTTTTCTGCTTACCACTGTACTTACGCTAAAGTTCGTACTATCACTCAGATATCAAATCTTCTGAAGCTTTATTTATATTTTCTATGACATTTAACAATGTTACCGCACTTTTATTCTTGAAGCTCAGCCTAATTTCCATACTATTGTATTCTATTCTCCTGTTGTCCTGCTCCCCTTGATTGTTTTATCTTAGTTTTCTTAATACAGCTCTTTAAAGTTCTGTCCTCTGCAATTTTTTTCACTTCTTATGTTTTCCTTGGACAATAGTCATTGTGTGAATTCAACTAATTCTATTTCATGACTAAAATCTTTGACCCCTCCACATGCCTCTATATCCCACCACCTTCTGATTATCATCTAAATATTTATAGGCACCCCAAACTTGGTATGTCTACACTGAATTTATTTTGTTCCCTGCCCTCTGATTTCATTTTGTTGATAGTACCACTAACATCAAGCACCCTATCTTTCCATCTCTTTCTCTTTTCTCTATAAAAGCTGACAGGAAGATGGAGAGCTTTCTTTTCATTTCAGTGACAATGGCTTTCTGACACTGCTTTCATCTCATCTCATACTTGAGCTTGCTAGTATGGTCCCCAGTTTGTACTTAGTGAGTCCATTAAGCATACCCTGGTAAGAGGGAGCAGGATTCCTCTAGTTGGGAACCACTGCTTTTAACTTTCTACCATAACCAGAGATATGGGTTAGAGCTCCAGATCTTTCACTAATCACTTTGTGATTTCTTGGGTGAAAATATTGCCTTTTCCAATCTTATTCCTGTTAAAAATTTTATTAATTTTGTTTTCTCTATAGACTCAGCCAAAGCAGGATCATGGAAATGGCATTGTAAGGAGAGCTGAGGGGTAAAGAAAATTGGGATATTATTATAATGGCACACTTGTTGAAGTGCGTCACATTATCTGCTACAAGGGGAACAATATTGAGTAAGCCCACATACTAAGGCCCTGAAAATATGAATTAAAGTTGAGAGGTATGTTCAGAGATACAACAACAACAACAAAAAAGTACATGTATACAGTGTTCTCTCTATTCAGTAGAGAATGAATACTTCAGTGTGCTTGGTTTTCAGAATGCAAACAAAATTATATTAAATAAAAGATATTTTTAGTCCACCAGAAAGGTTAATGTTTTTATGAATTATTAAAATAAACCCCTAAAGATTAAAAAAGGCAAAAGAGCATTATATTTCTTAGGGGCATAACATTGGTCATTCATCCAGATTACTCAAGATATTTATGTAATATTACAAAACATTTAAAAGTATGGTACTGGACATTTTGTAGCATGAAGGAAGGTAAGACTAGGCCCAGGCTATATTTCTAAAAGAACAATGGTGAAAAAGAAATTAATCTTTGACTAGAATCAAAGAGAAGGTGCCATCAGCTTATCAGGATTATAACTTTCTTTTGAATAATAAATGTACTTCCTGTCTTTAAATTGCATGCTGATGGAAAGACAATGTCTTTACTCATACTGGAGAGGCTTTCTAATGTTTATTCACTTTTAACTAAAGTGGTTTAGCTAGTGGATTAGAAGCACAATGTTGGACTCCTTGGGATTAAGACCAAACTCATTGGTGATGATAATGGAAACTATGTCTTGGGTTCATGAGTCTTTCATGAGTTAATATGTAGAAAATCTTCAAAACAGGCATGACACATGGTAGACATGTAATATGCATTATTATTTTCCTTTGCCATTGGAAAGTTGAAGTCTTGCCATTTTATCAACTTACTACACACTAATTTAATTGCACATAATTAATTTACATTAAAATTAAGGGATTCAGGTTTGTAGATCAGTGATACAGCACTTGCCAAGCATGAATGAAGGCTGTTTGTTCAGTTTCCAGCACTGCAAACAAAAAACAAAACAAAAAAGTAAAATATATTTAATTTAAATGAAATGCACATTTTCTCTAGTTCTGTTACAGGGAAGATGAATAATAGGAATCTCCTTCTAATAGACCTTTAAGCATTTGAAAATGCATCTTTATCTCTTAATAATAATTGTGACTCTTTCCTGTTTTTAATAATTGTCTTTATCCAGTTACTTAAACTGCCATAGGTCATGCTTAGTTTGTAGAAGAGAGTTTCCACTTAACAATTTTTTTCTTTGTTTTTGGTGGTACTGGGCAAGCACTCAGTCAGTGAGGTACACCCCAGATCTGCCACTTAGCAATTCTGATGCATCAATTCCCTTATAGCTTTCTATTAAGAAGTAACTGTTTAGAGCTGGGGATTTAGCTCAGTGGCATAAGCACCTGCCTGGCAAGCACAAGGTCATGTGTTTAATCCCCAGTACCAAAAAAAAAGAAGTAACGGTTTACTTCACAGAAGTTTTGTCAGCCCACACACTGGTAGGCTCATGGGACACACTATCAGATTTCTCTCCCTGGAACCCACAAGACTTGTGCAGCTTGCCAGGAAGGCTGGCTAGTTGATTTCTTGGTTAGTTCCCCAAGTCCTAGCATGGCTGATTCTCGGGAGACACTGATTTTTTTCTCCCTGGAACCCGCATGGCCCATGTGGCTTACCAGCTAGGAATAATTTTTTAGATTGCAAATTTCTCCCAAATATTTGATCTAAAAGTGGTAGCAGGGAAAAAATACTGGGATAATTGGCTTTCCACATGCAAAAGAATAAACTCTTGGCTCACACTATTTACAAAATTGTTTGAACATGAACTTACAACCTAAATATAAAAACTAAACCCATAAAGCTCTTAGAAGAAAAGATAAGGGCAAATCTTCATTACCTTCAGTTTGGTAATGGAATCTTAGAATACCAAAAGTGTGGGCAACAAAAGAAAAAAATTAGATTTCATCAAAATTAAAATCTTTCACACAACAAAGAACATTATCAACAAAGTGAAAAAATAACCTGTAGAATCAGAGAAAATGTAAATTGTATATCTAAAAGGGATTTAATATCCTGATGTGTAATGAACTATTAATAACTCAGGAACAAAAATATTACCAAATTTAAAAGTAGACAAAGGACTTGAGTGGACAGTTCTCCAAGGAAGATTTGTAAAAATGGGCAAATAAGCAAATGAAAAGGAATATATAATTGTCATTTGAAAAACACAAATCAAAACTACAAGAAGATACTGCTTCACATTTACTAGGTTGACTATAATCTTAAAAATATAAAGTAAGTGTTGATGAAGATATGTAGGAACTGGAACCCTCGGGACTGCTGATAAAAAATGTAAAGTAGTATAGTAGCTGTGGAAAAGTGTTTAGAAATTCCTTAAAAAGCTAAATATAAATTGGCCATATGGTCAGCAGTTGTACTCCTGATTATATAACAAAAAGAACTGAAAACAAGGACTCAAACTTGCATCCCAATGTTCAACAGTCAAAATGTGGAAACAGCCCAAATATGTATTACAATAAATAGGTAAACAAAGCGTGGCCCATGCATATCATTGAATATTATTTTTCCTTAAAAAGGCATAAAATTCTGTTACATGCTACAACATGGATAAACCTTGACGATATTATGCTAAGTGAAGGAAACTAAATCTAAAAGGACAAATATTATAAGAGTCCAGGTATATCAATTATCTACCATAGACAAATTCATAGACATAAAAAGTATGTCAAAGGCAGGAAGAACGGGGGAAATGAGTTATTTTTGTTTATTGTTTATTATTTATTTATTTGTACCAGGGATTGAACTCACAATCTCACATTTGCCTGGCAGGTTCTTGTGCCACTGAGCTAAATCCCCAGCTTTTTAAAAATTATTGTAAAGGGAAAAAAAACCCAAAATTTCACAATAAGATAATACGATGGTAACAGTAGTTAATACATTGCATATTGTTATCTTTAAGTTAGTTACTCAGAGTAAAAGATACTGGCATTTAACTGTCCAAACAATATTAGCACAAACCTTTCTTTTCAATGAACTAAGAAAAATTATTAGCATAACTATCTTAACTGTCATATATTCTGTTTTGGGATTTTGTTTTTTGTTTTTTGCTTTTCCTTTCTATTCTCCATTCCCCCATTCCAGCTTCTCTTTCTTTTTGAAATTTCTTCCCATTTTACAATATCTTTTGCACATTTTGGATCTTATTTACTCTTTCAGCTTCTCACACTAGGGAGACAATATGATATTTGCATGTGCATGTCTGGTTTATTTCACTTCTGAGTATGGTCTCAAGTTACATCCATTTACCTATGGTTAACTAATACTGCATTATATAAAAGGATCCCATCTGTTTTATCCAGTTCCTCAAGTGATAGGCATTTGAGTTGTTTCCAGGTTCTAGCTGTTACAAATTGTGCTGCTATAATATTGTTGTCTGGAAAGATACCCAGAAAAGGAATAGCTGGGTGAAATGGAACCTCCAATCCAGGTTTTTAAAGGAATTTCCATGCTGCTTCCACAGTGGTTGTTGCACCAGTCTGCACTCCCACCAACAGTTTCACTGACTTTCAGGACTTTTTTTTTCTTTTCTTTTTTTTTTTTTTTTGCCAGTACCACACTATTTTTTGGTTTGGTTTGGTTTTATCACAATAGCTTTATAGTATAATTTCAAGTCAGGGATTGTGGTGTCCTTATCTTGCCTTTGATGCCCAGAACTGTCTTTGCTATTCTAAGTCTCTTCTGGTTTCAACTGAATTTTAGAATTGTTTTCTCTAATTCTGTGAGGTATGCTATTAGAATTTTGATTACAATTGCATTAAATCTGTATAACAGTTTTGGGAGTATGACCATTTTCACTATATTGGTTCTTCCTACCCAAAAGCAAGGGATATCTTTCCATTTTATGATATCCTCTTCAATCTCTTTTTTCAGAGTAGTTTTCAATGTAGAGGTTTTTTACATCCTTTGTTAAATTGATTCCTAGGTATTTTGTTTTGTTTTGCTTTGTTTTGTTTGGATGCTATTGTGAAAGGTGTTGTTTCCCTAGTTTCTCTCTCAGTGAGTTAAAAAAAGGAGTTATTACTTAATATTTTCAGGGTTTCTGTTGGGGCAGCGAAAGTTTTGAAGATGGTTGTTCAGCACTGTGAATGCAATTAAAGTCAAAATAATACATGTAATAATTATTAAAATGGAAAATTTTACATATCTTACAATTTAAAAAATGAGTAGGAGGAAGTTTACTTGATATATAAAGCGACAGTAGAAGCCTATAGGGCCCAAACATTTAAAGAGAACCATTTAGAGAATAGGAATTGGGACAAAGGAAAGAACAAAATATTAATAATGCTTACCAATAAATTATATTCTCAGGAGTTATTTTATTTTTCATGATTTTTCTGCATTATTCATTTCTGAAAATAGAAATATTCAAACTTAAATCTGGAAAAAATAAATTTAAAAAAACACTAAAGTCTGAAGCTATGACTTTCATATATATCTTCTTGTGTAATGTTTTAAGGCTTTTTCTTTAAGTCTTTCTTTCCTCCACAGACACACAACGATTTCCCACTTTTCAACCAAGCTACTTCCGAGTGCAGCATGAGCTAGTCCTGGTTTCTCATCTCTGAGTTCCAGCTGCCTCTTTGTCATCTCCATTATGATGTCATCTCAAAAAATTTAAAATATCCACATGTGAGCTCTCTCTGGTACCTCCTCCACCTTCTGCTGCCCACCTTCCAAAGTGCTGTTCTTTTTGCAGTGCTCTCTGCCTCCATAAATCTCACCACAGTCCATCCAACTAAGAAAGCCAGAAACTTAGAAATTGTTCTTCCCTCTTTTATTTTTTTTCTCCAAACCATCATATACTCTATATTCAAAGCTTAAGTTTTCAGTTTAGAAATATGTCCCCAAATTTTTCACTTCTTGCATCTGCATTTCTACCACCCTAATTCAAGCTACCCTCATCTCCTGCCTGGAGCACCTTAATAGCTTCCCATCTGTTTCCACGTTTCTTATTCTTGGCCCCCTTCCAATACAGTGTAACACCAGGATAACAGTTAAAATGAAGATTAGTCTCGTTTCTCAGTTTACAGCTCTACTGCAACTTCCCATTGCATTTATGGTGGAAAAGAGTCAAATACAGGGGTGCAGGAGGGACCAAAATGGCAGAGCAGTGACCAGCAACAAAATTCAGCCTCCGCTGAGATCCAGAATCCAGACACATGAAAAATAACAAAGAAGCAAAGAAAAAAAAGACATGATATACCGAAATTGGGAAAGTACTGACAAGAAAATTAAAATCTACAGAAAAGTTGGAGAAATAGAACACAATGCAGAGAAAAAAACAGAGCAGTCTGGAAATTGACCCCAGCTCCCAGGAAGGGGAACCTTCCTCCACAGACACAAGGTAAATCCCCAGGAGCCTGCCACTGTTAAAAACTGAAAAAGCAGCATGTGGTTTTGCTCAAGGTGATTCCTTCCACATGACAGGCACCAGTCAGAGGGAATCCAGTGCAGTTCCCGTCATATTGCCAGAGACTGCTTCATCAGGTGCCATTTCAAGAAGGGGTGGTTATTTAAGTCTGAGACTCAGAACAACTAAAAAACAACTTCATTTCAGGTAAGAGCCACAAAAGACAAGGAAAGTGCAGGCTGTACAGAAAGCCCCTGAGAAATTTAAACTCAGGCCAAAAGGACATGGGTCCCGTCCTCTGGTGAGAAGCCAGGCCCAGTTTACGTTGCACTCAGAAGCAGCTGACTCTGAGCTTGAATTAAGTGTAGGAGACCACTTGAAACCTTCCCCTACATCCAGATTGAGGTCTGACTGATCTTCCCTGTCTACCAGTGTGAGCAAGGACACACTTCAGCTTGGATGGATGCCACAGCCTGGGGACCTTCTGTAACAGAACTGCACCTCACAAACCCACAGGCTGTAAGGGTAGGCAGAGAAAACAGTGACTTGCTGGATTCCAAAACTAGATTCTGGATAGAAACCACTCATTGAAAAACACAAAGAAAAAAAATTTTTTTCTCTTTTTAGGACTCATTGTTCTTTTCTTTACAGGTTTACTGAAGTTTGGGAAAGTTCTTTGTTGATGTGTTTGTCTTTCTTTTTTTCCTTTTCATTTTTTCTCTTTTTTCACTGGTTTATTGAGGTTTGGAGAATTTCTTTTGTTTTCTGTTTTCCTCTTTCTTTTTTCTTCTTAATTTTTTTTTAAAGATTTTATTTAAAGAGAAACAAAGGCATGTAAAGGGTAGAGATAATACAGAATTCCAAAAAAAAAAGATAAACAATAAGAAATCACTAGTTAATAAATTACATATTATCCTCTTAGAGATAGTTGTTCAAGTTACAAAATTAAAGCATACAAAGTAGATAGTCAAACAGTGAGAGTGTGAACAGCTACACATGCATGAATCTCTATGTGTATTTCTATCCTTTCTGTATTAGAGGGAAAAACAAAACTTAGCAAGACAAAACAAAACAAATTCCTATAAAAACATGAAACCAAAAAGTCATATAAAACCATAGTACAAGGTGATCTACAATGATTACTATGTTGTTCCATACTATCTTCAATAGAATGTCTATATCATCAGGCATAATTGAATATAACAGTATAACTGAGTATAGCAGTAAATAACAATATTAGTAAAATAAAACATTGTAGACAGTATAAAACTTCAAAGGCAGGTAATACTCATACCAGAGTGGATATTCTAGTAGATCTTGTCATCTTAAGTGCAGTTGCCTATACTCTCAGACTTGATACTATCAATCATAACAGCTTTGAATAAAATCTATCAATACAAAACAGTGATCCAACAAACCAGATTTGATAATGATCAGTCATGGTAAAACTGTGTAGGTTTTACAGAGCTTTAGATTAAGTTAATAGGAAATTAAGGATGATTACCATACTGTATCCTGTTATTTTCGGGATTACTGTCTGTGCCCTCAAATCTAGTACAGGTAGAATGACTGGAACAGAATATAATACATCTAAGCAGAGTAGTGTGTGTAATGTGGGTTTTAAATCCTGGTGCACTCTTAACAGTATAGCGTATCGATGCCATCTATGTTAGAGTTTCTAGTTATCCTTCTCTGGCTCATTTCTGCTATGCTACTTTTCTGCCTTTGTTTAGTTTTCTCCTTCATTCTACTGCCTGCCCCACTCATTGAGGCCTTTCTGCCACTGTTCCTAAAATCCTGGTATTTTTTTTCTCTCTCTCTAGAATGTCCTTCAGAATTCTCTGCAGTGTTGGATTGGTGGTCACAAACTTGCCCAGTTCCTCTTTGTCATGGAAGCATCTTGTTTCTCCATTAATTTCTAGTGACAGTTTTGCAGGGTACATCAATCTGGGCTGGAGGCCACCTTCCTTCAGGACTTGGAAGACTTCGCTCCAAGCTCTTCTTGAGCTGATGGTCTGTGTTGAGAAGTCAGCCGTGATTCTGATGGGCTTACCTTTATAGGTAATCTGTTTCTTTTTTCTGATGGCTTTTAATATTCTGTTTTTATATTGAATTTCTGGTATCTTGATTATTATATGTCTGGGTGTAGCTCTGTTTTGGTTGTAGGTGGCTGGAGTTCTGTATGCCTCACATAACCAAATGTCATTTTCTTTTCCCATGCTTGGGAAATTTTCTTAATTATTTCTGTGAATAGCCTTTGTAATTCGCCTGTATGTATTCCTGCTTCTTTGTTCACATTTCTTATTCTTAAATTGTAGATTCTCTTGTCACATTCTAGCCTTTGTATTGTTACTGCCTGTTTCCTTGTTATTTTTAAGAGATCTTTCCTTTCATGATCACACATTGCAAACTTATCTTCAAGTTTTGATAATCTATCCTTAGTTTCTTTTAAGGCATTTTGCCAGCTTTCAATGGAGTTTTTAATTTCCTGGTAGTCTCTTTGAATCTGCTTCATGTAGTCTATATTTTCTTTATATTCTTTATTGAATGTTTCTTTCCTTTTTTTGTGTTCCTCTCTTCTTTCGTCTGTATCATCCTGAGAGATGCTTCCTGAGAGCATTTCTTTTATTACTCTATTCATATCCTGCTTTAGCTGATTTAATATTTTCAGATTTGAGCTCATCTACAAGGTTCTGAAGATATCTCTTAATGTCCATAGAAGCCTTGTCTGATGTTGTATGTTTGCTGCCCTCAGTCTCCCTTGTTTTTCCTCCTCCTGGATCATGGCTCAGGGTTCTGGGCTGGGGGCCTCTTCTTGCCTCTCTCTCCTGTCATGGCCCTGGCTTCCTCCACACAGGTTACAGTGCAGGTCCCAGCCCCTTCCCTATTGGGCACATTTCCTCCGAAGCATGCTGGCAAGAGAACTCCACCCTTTTCCACCTGCTCTTGTTAGTGAGGTGTAAGCAGGCTGCGTATGCCTGCCCCTCCCCACTGGGCCAGCCAAACTTCAGGGGCAATCATCTGGTCAGTGCATGCTAGGCACAGGGAATTGATTTGGAATGGCTCATTGGGTCACGGCCAGGGGCACGGCCCAGTCCAAGCAAATCCCACGAATCTGCTCTGGGGAGGGAGCAACCAACCAAAGTCACTTCACTCCCAGTTCAGGCTCCTCCTGCCTGATTCCAACATGTCGCCCACCTGGTCATGCCCTACCCGTGGGGGGGGTTCTCACTCCCAGCACTGACTGTGGATCAATGAAGGTTCCTGTACTGGCTCCGCTCTCTACTCTCCATTGGGCTCACCAACCCCTGACTTCAGCACTGCCATTCTTCCTGTGAGTGGCGGTGGAAACCAGTTTGGGTGGCTCTGCCTGCTGGCGCAGATTCAAGCTGGTGCAATCTTGGCGGGTCATCGTGAAAATGCTGTGTCCCTTTAATTTTTAGCTGTTTCAGTTGTAGTCCCGAAGTATTTGATAAGCTTTTTTAAGTTTTAATTTCTTCCTGTGTCAAGAGGATCCATCTCCCTCTGTCTGGGTCTCTCTAGGGTGTTTTATTCTGGCATATGAATTGTTTCCCTGGGAGGCTTTGTATTTTGTTGCTCACTGATCGGCCATCATCTCTTCTTAATTTTTTTATTCTCCACATGTTCCCCCCCTTTCTTTTTTTTAACCTTTTTCTTGTTTATTCTTTTCTGTTACCTTTATCTAATTCTTTTCATATATATATATATTTCTACTCTTTATCAGGACCCTTTGCCTTGCCGTTCTTTCTCTTTTCATCTTCTATTGTTTAATTTTTCACATTTTTCTTCTTTTATTCTATCATTCTCAACCCCCTCTTTTTACTAGTAAAATCATTGAGCTTTATTAATTTTAGATGTTTATGAAGTCTATGTTATTATTGGATTTTTCTACTGTTAATGGAGATATAGTTGTCCTATTTAGTAGATATTTTCTGTAGGCCAATATTTGGTTTATCTTAGTGCTTATGATGTAGTTATGAATCTTTTTTCTAAGGTTAAGGATGGCACATTATTGGTTCTCATGGTATGTCAATATTCAGGTTGTCTTGGAAAATATTATTGTTGATAATTTACTTTCTGTTGACAGGGAATCATAATTGTTGCTATTCATCAACTTGCTCTATATGCCAATGTCTGTATTACCTTTGTATCATTAACAATACTGCAATCTGTTCCCAGGGAATTGGGCACCAGACCAACTCTACTGCATCCTCCTGTCCCAAATTAATGGAGGTGGTTCAATCTTAGGATGGACGCAAAGGCCTATAGTTATCAATACACAGAGTGCATCACTGAAAACCAGACACTAAAAAAGATTTTCATAATAAATTAGAGAATCCAAGAGAAATGGATAGATTCCTAGATATATATGAATTACCAAAACTGGACCCAGAACAATCCAATACCAGGAAATGAAATTCAAGAAGTAATAAACACACACACACACACATCTCCAACTAAGAAAATCTCAAGTCCTGATGAATTCACTGCTAAATCCTATAAGAACTTTAGCAAAGACCTAATGCAAATACTCTTGAAAATTTTTAATGACATTGAAAGGGAAGGAGTATGGAAATTAGTATTACCTGAAACCAAAACAAGAGCCAACCAAAAAAGGGCTACAGCCTGATCTCTAATGAACACAAATACAAAAAATTCTCAGTAAGATACTTGCAAACATAATTCAACAAATCATCAAACAGATCATACATTATAACTGAGTAGGCTTCATCCAGGGATGCAGGAATAGTTATTCATATGCATACATTACAATAAATGTAACCCATCACATAAACAATAGCAAGCACAAAAATAACATGATTATCTCAATATGCAGAAAAAGGATCTGACAAAATGTAACACCCATTCATGATAAAAGCCCTGAAGAATATAGGGACAGAAAGACCTTATCTCAACCTGGCAAAAACCATTCATGACAAACCTACTGTCAATGTTATATTACAAGTCCCTAAAGTGTTACTCAACACCGAGTAAACTATACTCCTGAATTTCTGAACACTTGGACCTGAACATCATACCCTAACTGTGGAGACACTACTGAGACCCTTATTAGACAGCCCACCCAGAATGAGACTTTGCCACATGGGCAGCTTCTCTACCATCCCAGGAGTCTTCACTTCTTGTATGGTTTGGACAATGGCAATCAGGTTGGTCTCTAGTAGGGAAGGCAGACAAATCACTCTTCCAAGTGCCCTTTCTATACACTGTCCAAAAATCCCTTGTACTACTAGGAGACAGGAAGCTGATTTGTAATTATAAGAAAGTGCTGTTTTGAAACTTGTGTTTGAAGGGCAACAGATTTCCAGTAGCCTTGCAGGCTGCCAGTGACAATTCCTGAATCAATCATCAGCCTTGATACTCAACTCCTTTACTCTAAATAACAATAAAACTGTGTTTGCATTAGCACTTGATTATTTCTGAAGCACCTTACAGCATCAGCGCGACCCTCACTTCCATTCTTTTATTAAGCAGGATGTGTGGTACCATCCAAATTTGGTGATGAAGAAATCAAAGCTCGGAAAGGTAGGAGACTCACTCAAAGCTAAAAATCTGCAGCAGAACCCAGGTGCTATGTGGCTATTTTCTAGCTCCTTTTGGAATGCAGGGTTCATTGACTGATCCATAGCCCTGTCCTACCTTGCACACAAATCATTTAACCCTTAAAATATTTTTTCTCATGGGCTGCTTTCTACCTGAGTTCCTACTGTATCTTCAGATCTTGGCAAGCCCTTTTCCTCTCTATTTGGAAAGAAGTTGTTTTAACTTCTGTCAACTGCTTATTTGGAAAATCTCTAGAGCTGTGCTTTCAGACTCAGAATCTATGCTTCCCTGAAAGTTTTTTATGATATTCACAAGGATTTTGGGGAAGCTTATATCATTGTAAAAAACAAGTACATGTGAAAAAACAAAAATACCAGACGACCAGTTCATAACCATGGACTGCTGCAAGATTTTAGCATTTCTGTCCTCACCTTTATGAAGATTCAGCAAACTACACAACCCTCAGACCAAACCAGTCCACCTTTTATTTTGCAAATAAGGTTTCTTGAGACACAGTCATGGCAATTCTTTTGTTATTGTTTCACTGCTTTCATACCACAACTGCAGAATCAAGACAGCACAGCACTCCAGGTTCACAGTTTGCCACCTGGCCCTTTGTACATACACACATACACACACATACACACACACACATACACACACACACAAATGCTTATATTGTGCTTAAAAACATATTGAGACCAAGTACCAAAACTCTAATTATCTAGGCCCATGAGAAACAATACATAATGGGGTGTTTTCAAGGAAAGTCACATAAAGAAACAACAGATGAATGTGCAGCATGAATGAAGCCTGCTTGTAGTTTGAATAGAGATCAGTGGTGGGTGAAAAGCTGTCACCTGCATGATGGAACAAGCAGACTTAGCCTCAAAGAACTCAAGCTTCTTCAGCCTGTAGCTGATACCCTTAATGACTAGCAATTTGATTTCAGTGAAGCAATATTTTTTGTTCACTAGACTTTAAGTTCACTTTATTGGCTTTGTGATGTTTGGTTTTTCTTTTGTAGATATAGATACATAAAAGTCATAACTCTAGAGTTTTACACCAAGTTTTAGGTTTTATTCATGTAAATAATATTGTGCAGAAAAAAATATCAATAGTAGGAGTCCAAGAGACATACTGAACAGAAAAAAAGATCCACACAAGCCAAGAGATTGGGCATATACATCACTTGCAAGAATTTCAGTTCCCTGTATGAACACATATATTGCTGTTCCTAGAAGATCCCCTGTGAGGAAAAGTGCTTACCCAGGTTGTTCTCACTCCACACAGGCTAGAACACCAAAAAGTGCTGAGCTGTTGCTCCACACCCACACTGTCCTCTACATCACATCAGCCCATATACTCTGTTTGGGGCAGAAGTTCTTCCTTAGCCAAAGACTCAGAGAGCCCTGAAGTCAATATCACATTCCAAATAGACTTTACTTCCTGGAAACTTATTCAGAAATGACATGTTTTTATGGCACAAAGATGAAAAACAATACATTAAGATTTGTGATAATTAAAATTACTTCTTCCATTGAAACTCTTTAGAAAAAATTAATTACTACCCAATTACAAGAAATGCAATTTTCCTACTAACCAGACAAATCTTATAGTAAAAAAAGCTTAACTTACCTCTTGCTACAGATGTGAAGATTTAGAAGAGATATAGTTGATTATTGATTTGCTTTTAATAAGCATGAGTTCATTCCATTATTTCCCTGAAAGCAGACTAGTTCTTTAAGCCCAGGAAAATGGAGTCTAGTGGTTTCCAAGGTAGGGTAAGCCAAACAGGTGTAACCTGATCATTTGTTTTGACTCATAACTTAGATGAAGATTTGTGTATCTCAGCTATTCACAATATATCTTAAAAGGGACTGGAAACTAGAAATAAGAACTCAAAATCGCTCATGCATGTTAAGTTATGAACATGAGCATGTTAAGTTCATTAAATATCCTTTTTATAAAACCTTGCCACTATCCACACAAAGAAGCTAGAACAAAGAGACTGTTCCATCCCTTCAAATGGTTGTTCAGCTTTTTATTGAAAGCTATCTACAGGGTTGGGAGTGTACCTCAGTGGCAGAGAGCTTGCTTAGCATGCATGAGATCCTAGGTTCAACCTCCAGTACTGCCAGAAAAGAACTATCTACCAAAAAAAGTGGAGGAACCATTTAATTTGAATTAAACTACTTTGATGAGCTTAATTTAACATCATATGTCCTAGTCTTAGAAAGTTATAAAGTAGAAAGATATAATAGGGAAAGAAACTAACAAGATTAAAATAAAAATCATTTTCCTAAACTCAGGAATCATTGATAATAGATACTTTATGTATATAATAGATATGTATGTGTATACACTTGAGAGAGGTTGATTGATTTAAAGTACTTTATCTTTTTAGAGAACTATTTCTTGACATGCAATTGTCTAAAACTAAAGATATGTGAAAATGAACACAAAACTATTTCCTCTTAAGAATAGCTGATAAACAGAATTTAACAGTTGGAAATGATATTGCATATTGTGAAAATGAGTGCCTTCATATTAGAAAGCAGCTACAGAGACTGGGCTGATTCAGTTTTCAGATCCATTATAAGAATGTGAATAAGAGCTAGGGATTAAAACCTAAGTCTCAGAACTCTTTCCTGCACACTTAAATGGCCATATGATAGACCACATAGGTTTCAGTGCCATTTCACTCTGGGGCTTCTTGATGTTCACAGCCTTTAAAATTATTCTGTATGTCCATATATTCATTCTGAATTTTAATTCATTTTTAAAAAATCATCATGTAATATTACTCATTATAACCCTGGATAAAATTTCTCCATGCACAATGAAGCAAATCTTATTTTCTTTTTACTGAGATGACAGGATTCCAGAGTGTTGGCCCAGTTCCCAAGTGGTCATTATCATAATGAAATCCTGGTCTCCAGAATTATTCATCCCTTTCAGTTTTCATTCAGTTTATAATTAGCACTTATAATACTCTGTCCTTGATCTTAAAACACTACCTGTTTGTGGTAAAACACCTGCTTTGAACAGCTGGGCTGAGGTAGTTTGTTGTTGGAACAACCTTAAAGGTGACTTTACTGCACCCCTGGGCACTGATAATTAGAGGATCTCAGTCTTCCAGTAATGTCAGTACTAACCCAAACAAAGGGAGCATGCAATGCAATCCAATATGGCAGAACTGTTAATTTTCTAGACAAAGATGCTTCAAAGATCTTGTGGTATCTTGCACGGAAGCCAGAGGCAGGAGAAATTGCCAGGGACAGAAGGTAATCAGGAGGTTCTATAGAGAGATGAGATACAAATTTTATCTTTATGGAATGAGAAGCATGCACTTGCAGGTGTTCTGTATGCTAGGCAAACAACTACAACTGAAGTACATCCTCAAGCCTTTTATAAATGTTTTATCTAGAGACAGAGTTAGGATGTCACTAATTTGCTCAGGCTAGATTTGAACTTGCAATACCCCTGCCTCGACCTCTTGAGTAGCTGGAACTGCAGGTATGTGCCATGGCTGGCTTCTGCTATATTTTGGACAAAGATTTAATATACTTTTACCTCCTTGTTTGGATTGGGAGAAACAAATATAATAAAGACTGAAAAAATGTAGAATATTTAATAGAAATAAAAATCAATTTAAAGTCAGAAATTTTAGAGCAGAGTGAATTAAGAAAAGACAACTGGAAAAAACGAGAAGAATATTGTAAACTTTGTTTCTGGTCCTTTAGATTTCAGTTTCAAGACCTGCCCCTTTGGTGTGAGAATGTGGCCCTGAGAGGTGGTCAGCAAGAGTGCCGTATAGAGCAGACTGACGCAGTATAAGCTAGACCTTTCCAATGACCTGTGCCTGTGTGTGTGTGTGTGTGTGTGTGTGTGTGTCTTTTTGCAATAGAGATCTCATAGGCTTTGAATTCAGACCAGAGTCTAAATCCTGGATATGTTTCTTACTTAACTTTGTGGACTTTTTAAAGATAACTGAGTTCTTTATTTTCATGTCCTCAAAGTAGGAAAGGCATTTCCTACTTCACGGAGCTCTTATAATCAAATGAAGCAATAGCTGCTCAGTAAATGCTAACTAACATTATCTTTGAAGGCAACACTGACCTTGGGGTGTGAAATTGCTAAGCCAAAAATATGTTTTTAAATGGTACAAAAATGTGAGTAGTATGCATAAATTGTGGGGTAAGGGGTGAACAAAGCAAAAGTACCTATTGTTCTGGGCAGCAAAACATTTATGGGGAGAACTTGTCTCCAATTCTCAGAATAACTCCTTTTCTACAATTTGAAACATAAGATACCTACATGAAGAAGACAGTACTGCAACTGTAATGTGGAAATTTCCATGTATACCAGAAGTTTGGAGGTTCGTAGCAGCTTGAGTAGCCCCAGAATACAATAAGCTTCCTTTATCATGATTGACAGTTGTGATGTGTAATTTGATGAAGGACAAGTGCTTCTGGAGTTTCCTGCTCTGGAATAGAACAGGAGCTCTGTGTCTTAAGTTACTGCCTAACTGCCTTCTAAATGATGTAGGAGAGAAACTGAGGAAAAACACTGCGTGAGTGCAGAATATGCGAGGATGTAAGAATGGTCTAGTTGACTATCATTTATATAACTTAAATGAGTTTTTAACCCTCTTCAGATGAAAATGTAAGTCTTGTCTTCCTGTTTTTAATTATACTTGAGTGCTTCCTGATGAGGAGGTGTTGTGAGGACCTTGCCCCACAGCACAGCCAGCTGTCAGCACAGCCACAGCTCCAGGCGATAATGTCTCCTCACAGTCACTGAAAAGAATAACACTTTCCCTATTTGCACTTACAGGATCAAATATTTTCCAGGCAATTTACTTGTCCAAGAAATGTTTTGAGATCTTATTTTTCCAAGAAAGAACTCATATATTACCCGACATTAATTTAGCTACCTATGCTTTAGACTTTCCAAGGTTTGTCAGGGCTTAAGCTGATGGATGCAGGTGCCTACAGCTCCAATTAGTTTTTCTGTTGTTGGCTCACCAATGAAAGGCCATATTTCACTTATCAGAATCTTGTGGCTCTTCACTTAAGAAAACAAGCACGGAGTATCAGGAAATACTTAAAGCCAACTAAAATGTTCACCGTATATACAGTATGACAATTGTTACAATTGTGTGATGAATAGGTCTACATTTTATCTTGCTTTTTCTGGATTGGGATTTTATAAAAATATTTTTTTAAATAGCTTCTTTTTGAGGCAGGGTCTCACTTTGTAATTCAGGCTGACCTTGAATTCATTATGTAGCCCTGGCATTTCTTCTGCCTCAGCCTCCCAAGTGCTAGGATCATGCCAAATAAACAGTTACTTAATCTCTTTCTCATGTCCAACATAATATTATTTTCATAGTTAAATTCAAGATGAAGACATAAACACAGGTAAAAAAAAATCCTGAAAGTCTATATAAATCTTTATACCTTAAATATAAACTAGAGCTAATAATGAAATAGAAATAAGTGTATAAATAAGTAAGGACCTTCCAATCCAGTGTTTGAAATAGACTCATTGCAACTATAACTTCATTATATCCTCAGGAATTGCTAACCTTGATTATCAGTCAATAATGTCAAGGTGTTGAGTAACAGCATCTGGCATGTAATAAGTATTTAATGAATGAAGGTTAAGGGTTTGGGATGCAGGTCAGTGGTAGAGCACTTGGCTAAAGTTGAAAGGCCAATGTAGTAAGTAACATTTGATGAAGCAAGTTGAGATTTCCATTTGAAAAGGAATCTCAGAATTTTTTAAGTAGTGATGTTGTTTCTTCAGGTCATTTTTCACTCCAATGAGAGAGATGAGTGAAATTATTAATACACATTCATAGAAGATGAAATAAAGTAGGTCAAGTATTTTCTCCAGCATTTGAATAAACTTAAAACCTAGACTTAAAAGTACCTTAAACATCTTTTGGTTGTGTGTGTGTGTGTGTGTGTGTGTGTGTGTGTGTGTGTTATAAGAGGCACACAGATCAAATCCTGTTCAGGGCTTAAGGCCTATCTTCTAAGTTTTGATGCCCAAGTATGCTTACATTTTTTTTCCTCATGGAGTAATGAACTATGCTCAGTGTAAGTTTGTACATTACATAGAATTAAGATCATGGCATCCAGAGACAGTACTGCTTAGCCACATATTGAATCATGGAGACCATTCAGCATCTTTGGCTGGCTGGAAATTCTGAGTAGAAGTAAATGCATGTATAATAACTTGCCACCAGAAATTTGAGAAAAAGATGACAAAGACTGTTCTAATGGGTTTGGAAGAAGTGGGAAGTGGAGAGAAGGAAGGGTTTATTCATTCTAGCCTTCTATAAAGGATACTATATTTCAAAATGGTCCACCACTTTTGGAGTCTGAGATCTCTGAGAATGAGAGGAATACCTAGAAACAGTACTATTATAGTACTCTTTTAAAATTGCTATGTTGAAGAGCTAACCTCAGTGCCTCAGAATGTGACTATATTGGACATAAGGCCTTTAAAGAGCTGATTAATTTAAAATGAGGTCCTTAGAGCAAATTCTATCCCATCTGAAAGGTGTCTTATAAGAAAAGGAAACTCAATACAGTGATACCAAAAGTGTGTGCACATAGAAGGATGGCCATCCACAATCCAGGAAAGAATTATCAGAAAACATCATTCTTGCTAGGACTTGGATCTTAGTTCTTTTTTTCTCATGGTTGCAGTCCTCCAGGGTCATAAGAAAATATAATGCTGTTGTTTAAGCCACAACTCTGTGGCATTTTGTTACAGCCTTGCTAGCAAAGCAATGCAAGTATATTGAACCGGCAACAGGAAAAAAAAAAAAAAAGAAAAAGGTGCAAAGCCAAGCAGAAATATCAAAACAACACCCAGGATTTGGAAGCAGATTTATGTTGATGGGCACTGATCAGGATCATTCCTAGAATATCGGGCCCTGATCTGTGGTGGTCTTGGACTGATATGGAATAAGCAAGTAGGAAGCACAGAGATAGGATGGTTTGTTGGTTTGGGGATTGTTTTATACAGTGTGAATCATAGTGACCAGCTATGCATCACAGTGACCAGCTATTTCTAAGAGACAGAAGCAACCAGAACTGGAATGGAAACTATCACCTGGGTAACTAACAAACTGAAGTGTACTGACTTGGCAGGGGCATTTTCTGTTACAAAGGAATTTGGAAAGAAGAATTACTGAATGAACTCAGGGTCTTCAGGGAATAAATGTTTCTTGCCTTTCCCCTCAAGAAGTTTTACTGAAAGAAGACTGTTAGGACACAGGGTTAGTGTAGTATTGAATCTCTCCAAGATGGCATGTGGGAATTTATATAAAGAGCAAAGCCTGAATTCTTTTTTCTTGGTTTATGATTTTTCCAGAACCCACATTTTAAATTAGATTTTGAGGTCAACCTGGACTACACAATGAGTCCAATTTCCACCTGGGCTGCAAAGCAATATTCTACTTTAAAAATCCACAAACAAGCAAGCAAACCAGCAGAAAACAAAAATCAAAAACACTTGAACACAAACTCCAAATGTGATTGATTGCTTATTAGATGAGCATGATATGCTTGTACTCAGAAACTAAAACAAAACCAAACACCTCTCAAGAAAACCAAGCCTAGCAATATCTACAATGTCTGCAGTGTTTAATTGATAATTCCATGCATATAATCAAGAATTACCAGGCATGTCAAAATATTAGACTAAAAAAACATAAAAACAGACCAGACCTATAAGTATCTAGATACTTACATTAGTAAACACAAACCTTAAAAATTATTCATATGTTTAAGAAGAGATGGAAAGATAGAAAAGTTCATCAGAGCATTACAGTACATCACAAAATCAATAATATTCTATTAATGTCCAATAATTAAAACTAAGCTTGGAATAAGTATCTTTAACAACAGAAATGTTAAAGAAAGATTACAATGAATGGAAAATACCCAAATTAAAAATGTGAATGATGAAAGGAGATGCAAAACGTTCTTTGAGAGAGAAAGAAAAAAAATAGAGCTATTGGGAACATAATGAAATGTGTAAATAATTAAATATAATGATATGTGAATAATTAAAAGTCCCAAAAGTAGATATGAGAAAATGGAATAAGTAATGTTTGATTATTGTCAAGAATTTTCTAAACTATATGAAAGTTATCAAGGCACAAATTGAAGAAGCCCTATGGTTTCAAAGCATGACTAATACAAAGCAAAAACATATTTAGCATATCATAGTAAAACTACTAAAAACCAAAGACAAGAAAAAGTCTTAAAAGTGGTCAAATAAAAGATGCATTACTTCAGGAGGCTGATGCAAAAGGATCACAAGTTTGAGTCTAGCCTGGGCAACTTAACAAGACTGTCTCAAACTAAAAAATAAAAAAGGGTTAAAGATGTAGCTCTGTATAAAAGTCCTGGGTTCAACTCTCAACAATGGGGGAAAAAGGTCTTACTTTCAAAGGAATACAATAAGTAATTATTGATCAATTAACAGAAATAAAAGATTTCTGCCCTGCAATGAGCAGCATGAGAGGACAGAGATGGGCCAGTGGAAGTGGAGCAGAGGACGCTGTGCAAGGACGGGAGGAGCCAACTGTACTACTCAAGACTAGGAGCACCCTCAGGCTATCTCTGTCTGCAGGCGCCAGAGCAACTGGGAGAGAGACTAGAAACAAAGAGGGTGAGGAGTGGGCAGGTTGCAAAGGGACAAACACAACTTCCCTGGCTGAACACTGGCTCCAACCCTCCACATGCAGAGGCCAAGATCAACCCCACACCTAGCACTAATCTCACAGAAGGTTTGGCGAGGTTCCCCAGCACTGATCTGGGTAAGGTGGGTTCGTGAACAACAACATAGGAACCCAAGCAACCAAACTGATAAATTTGGAATTTAATTAACTGAGCTCAGGACCACACATATACAGACCCCTGTTTCAGAGTCCAAACAAGTGGCACCAAACTAGAAAGTTATAGAGTTTTTAAAAGAGAGACTCACAAAAGACATCCTGTTGGAAACAATTTAGCTAGAATCTTACAGTAATTTTTGGTTGACACCTGTATCCTGCTTCTTTCGTTGAGCAGGTTAATTTTTCTCTTGTGGTTACAGCTCATTCTTTTCTCATGGGACTTGTACCCTGAGTAATTTTCCATTTTCCTAGGTTAAATGCAGGGCTCAAGATGGTGTCAGTTAAGCCAAGTAACAACACTGGGCTCTGACTTGGACACTACCACAGAACTGTGGACACCAGAGGAAATTTATTATTGTTTTTCTTTCTCTTTGTTTTATTTTACTTTTTCTGTCTGTTTTTTTTTTGTTCTTTTCTCTTTTTTATTGTTCATTTTGCTTGAATCTGCTCTGCTTTCAACTTTCTTTCTTGATTTTTTTGATATTTTCAGCAAGTGAACACTATCCCTAGTTTTTCTTGTTGGCTTCAATATTTTATTGTTTCTTCTTTCATTCTTTTTTTTTTTTTTGAACCAGAGGTCAAACTCATGACCTTGCATTTACCAGGCAAGCACTTGAACCACTGAACTAAATCCTGGGCCCTCTTTCATTCTTTCTCTCCTGTCCTCTTCTCTAATTTCCCAAAGCTCTAATTTCCTTTCAACTCCAGCCTTGCTTCTACTATATTTATCTTCATTTATCTCTCTGCTTTGTTCCCCATCCTTCTTAAATCTGCCTCCTTCCATATATAAGGGTAAAATCAGTCAAGTAAGGGGAAACTCATTGCATACAAGTTCTTGGTTTATGATGGGGTTTGTTATATAACTGTTGGTCTCACTCATAGCAACTATTTATGCCTAATAAATTAAGAAGGTAGAACCTTGGAACAGACACAAAGACTAAGAGCCAGCTATACATAGATGATTTCTGAGGAATATACAACTAGGAAAGCTTTGATACTAGTGATAAAGCTATTTACCAGAGTCAATTTACAAGCATCAACTCAGAAAACAAATGAAAATTTAAAAATAGAAAATGACACGTGCAGAAACAAAATGTGACCCCAGACCTCCAGCCCACTCAGGACAAGTGCAGGGAACAACAAGATTAAAAAAATAAAAAATAAATGATTAAGACTATACAGAAAATCAGATTAGAAATAATCTCAGATTTATAAAAAGAATAATCAAAATGAAGGATCTCCCCACTAAATCTGTAGTAGACAAGGATTTTTTTAAAAAATAGAGATTAGGAAAATAATGGAAAGTATGAATGCACAACATATGAATGAAATGGAATCCATTAAAGAGATTCAATCAGATATCCAGGAGATTAAAAATTCCATCAAAAGTATATGCAGCCAACTGAATGAAAGTGAGGAAAGAATATCAGACCTAGAAGACAGGATTGGTTTCTTAAAACAGCAAGAGACCATGAAAAATCAACCAACAGCTGCAAGATGATGAAAAGAACAACATAAGTTAGATTGAGTCAGTGAAAAACAAGGACAAAGAAGAAATGACATTAAAAATATGGTCACAGAAGTAATGACAAAAAATTTCCCAAACCCAAAAAAAGAAATGGACATAGAAATAAGTGAGACATATAAAATCCAACTAGCCATGACCAAAATAAATCTATACCAAGTCATATATAATAAAAATTCCAGAAATTCAACACAAGAATGGAATATTAAAACCTGTCAGAGAAAAGAAACAAATCACCCCTACAGGAGAGCTTGGAATGAGGTGTTTTAGGTCCTGAAGGAGAGCAACCTCCAACCCAAATTGATGTACCCTGAAAAACTATCTTTCAAAATCAATGGAGAAAATAAGATATTTACATGACAAAAACAACAGAAGAAATTCATGACCACCAAACCAGCTCTACAAAATGTTCTGAAGGATATTTTTGAAAGAAGTAATGAAAACTAAAATCCCAAGAAGAACAATAGAAAGAAGCTACCAGGCAGAACAAACAATTAAACAGAGGGGAAAGATAGGGAAACAATAACAGGAAAATAACATGTCAACAATAAGCCAATACATATCAGTTATAACCATCAATATAAATAGTCTCAGTTCACCAATCAAATGAAAGAGACTGTGAGTCTGTGGGGAAAACAGGAACTCTTCTTCACTGTTGGTGGGAATGTAGACTGATACAACACTATGGAAGTCTGTGTGGAGATTCCTCAAAAAAACAAAAGTAAAAGTTCCATTTGATCCAGCTATTCCCCTTCTTGGTATCTCTCTGAAACAATTAAAAACATCATACCACAGCAGTGTATTAGCTAAATCTTGGAAACAGCCCAAATCCCCATCAAGGAATGGACAAAGATGTGTTTGTTTAATACAATGGAGTATTACTCTGCCAAAAAGAAAGATAAACTTGAAACATTTATAGGTAAGTAGATGGACCTTGAGACCATACTTTTAAGTGAAATAAATTGGTCAGGTATGGTGGCATATGCCTGTAATCCCAGCACTCAGGAAGCCAAGGCAGGAGGATCATTGTGTGTTCAAGGTCAGCCTGGGCTACATAGTGAGACCTTGTCTCAAAAAAAGAAGAAGAAGAAAGAAGATGATGAAGAAGAAGAAGATGAAGAAGAAGAAGAAGAACAAGAACAAGAAAGGAAAGAAAGAATGAATAAATGAACTCAAACACAGATGTGTAAACATCACATTGCTTTATAGGGGACCTGGCCTAGATCACCAGTCTCCCAAGTGAGTATATGGTGAAGGCTTAAATAAGTGATATTATTTTAGGGCTCCAGGAGGATCAAAACGCTCTGCAGAGTTTGGGGACTCTGGGGGCTAAGACAGGGGATGTCTCTGGGTAGCCCATTTTTATTTAGGGGATTAGAGTGGAAAACACAGGAAATTGAGCAGACCCTGGGAGTGGTTACTTTGCCAAGTAACAAATTATGTCTAATTTAGGAGAACTATGAGAAGATCTCCATGTAGGTGGAGCCAGGTCTCTTCAGCCATTATCTTATCTTGCCCCAGCCATGCAGTAGCCCTGCACATGTGTTCAATTTCCAGGCTCAATGGCTCCCAATATTGCTTTGTTGGTGTGAGAAACTGAAAATGTAGATAAGGGCCAGAATGTATAGTAGGTATTATGAAATAGGAAAAAAAAATGCTCAATGGCAAGGGGTACTAGGGAGGGGTAGGGGGAAATGAAGAAATGGAGAAAATGTGAGAAAGAAAAATGGAAAACAAAGCTTTTTTAATAAGGGAAGAAGGACTGAAGTGAGGAAAGGGGTAAAAAAGAAATTGAGATAAGACGTATACAGGTACAAAGTCCCTTATGATGAAAATTATCACTATATATCTATATATATATATATAGATATATATATAGAGAGAGAATGTACCAATAAACTTAATTCTAAAAAATACTCTTCCAGAGCAATTGCAGCTCATTATACATAGCCTTGCACCATGCCATTACATCAGAGGAAGTCTTTTTTTCATTCACATGAATTTGTTTGGAATTCTCATATTTATTTGAGCATCCATTATTCAATCCTGAACATTGAATTATCCAGTTATTTTCTGGGTACACAGATGTTTGTACATATGGAATAGATGGTGATTGATTGGCTATAAAAATAATACAGTGTAGCTTCAAACACATGTAATTTGCAGCTATGTTATATAGAGCACTGTTTGCTGAATGAGAATTGACTTTTGCGAAGATATTTACAAGATGCCTTATCTTTCTGAGCGTAGCTAGAGGAGACTAACTGCTTTCAGTGACTGTCCCCTCTGTGACATATAAGAACTACAAATAATCAGTTACATCTGAGGTAAGGTCTTTTATATTCTCCCCATACAATTTGGTTTTTGATTGTCATTTTTTTACTGATTGTGTATCAGCATATATTCTTGAACAAAGCATGTGTTTTGTTTACTAAAAAGTAAAAAAAAGTGACAGTTAAAATTCTATACACAAATAAAAACTATCTTATAAGAATAAGATATCTGGTTTTCCTCACAGAAATACAAATATATTATGAATAATCCGTAATGGTCATAAAATGTCCATGTAGTTAGACTGAACTACATATACACAGTGTCCTCCTCATACGTTTCTGATGAGAGAGCATGATAGGGAGACAATCATCCTTCTAGATCCGTAAGTTCAGCATCTGTGAAGCCAACCCATTGTGGCTTTAAAATATTCTGAAGGTGTTTTGTCTGTACTACACATGTACAGATTTTTTTCTTTATCCCATAAACAACAAGTTATGACAACTGTTTACACTGCATTAGCAATTATAGGTAATCTGGAAATGATTTAAAGAAAAATAGATGAGTGAAGATGTATGCAGGTTATATGTAAGTACTTTAACATTTCATGTAAGGGAATTAAGCACTGCAGATTTTTCAAGGGAGCCTAGAACCAAAAGAAGGCTTCATTCACCTTTACAACCTCCCCTCACAAATATCACCACAAAAATCTGTTCATCAAGCAAAGTTTACATGGTCTTATTAGTGTCTCTAAAAGAAGAATTGGAGAAGAGTATAGGGTTTGGAATTCATAAGGCATAACGGAGGTCTTTCAAGTAGGGATGTAACTGTAAGTGGGTAAAAATCATGATACTATATTTTAGGACTGTTGGACACAGTGAGATGACAATCTGGAGACAAGTTTTATGAAAAGCAAACTGTTGTCCTGATAAGTGAGTTGTTTATCCAGATAATCAAACTGTTTGTAAACTTGGTTTGTAAAATTTTCATGGTACAAAGTATTTTATTGTTCTGCAGTTACATCTTCCTTGCTATGAATTTATTGGGGAAACAAAAAACAGTAATATTAATACTGGTGGTCACAGTTCTCAGTTAAATTTATGTTCATGAAGGTAATCTCCATTTTCTCTATAGTGGAAAATTATACAGATACTCTTTGTTCAATGACCAACCTGTTTAATAATGGTTCATACTTATGACTAAGGTGTGCAGTTCAAACTTACAACCTGTTGCTTGAACTTATGACCCATCTTTTATTTTTGTACAGTCTGTACATTGTGTTTATAGTCTTAGTGTCTTTTTTGGTGTGGTACACCTTGTTTATACAGCACTGTAATTTTTGCTGACTGTTACTGTACAGTATAGTTCTATAGTTTTATGGTCTGTTATACATTACAGTATTGCATATAAGAGTTATGTGAAGAAAAGCAAAATCATCAAGTTGCACTTTCTTTTCACCATAACTTTGTCCTGACTATTATAATGCACATATTACATACAATTCCTCAAACTAAATAGTGACCAATTCATTTAATGACTTAGTCACAAGTATGTAACAATTTCCCCTTCCTCTCCTTTCTTCCTAGTCCAAAGAGGTGAGCAATTTTGCTTGACCACATCCTCCCTGCCATGAGGTTCTGCCTGACCACAGGCCCAAAAGCAATGGAGACAACCAACAATGGACAGAAATTTTTGATAACTTAATCCAAAATAAAATTTTCCCCCTATAAGTTGTTTATCACAGGTATTTTGTTATAGTAACAAAAAGTTGACTAATGTATAAGGAGAAGGCATGGATAGTAAATAAGAAGAAACATGAAGATATTCTGGAATGCTGATAATGTGCCACCTCCTTTTATGGATGTTGGTACCTGAATATGTTTCCTTTGTGAAAATTCATCAAGATGTACATCTAGGATTTGTACATTTTTCTACTTATATGTCATACTTCAGTAAACAAGTTTCTTTAAAAAAATACAGGTGGACAAGATAAAGGCCTACATTCTAGCACCATTTTCTATTTTAAGTAATTATTACTGAAAATAAATTCAACAATATCAAAGAAAATGTAAACAAAAGGCAAAGATCCCTCACGAGATTACATAATTCTGTCATCTTTTTTGTTTGTTTTGATTCACTTGCTTTCCATCATAAAACACCTGTGCCATTCTGCCTTATTTCATTAGGTGTTTATGGACCAATGGTAGAGCATTTTTTTTTAACAACCTGCCTATCAAACTTCTATTTCCTTTTGGAAGAAAATATTCAAATTATTATGCTCATGAGATATGGCTGAAAGGGAAGCAGGGCATTCCCATTGACTTGGAGGGGGAGGTAGAAGCTTAGCGATATCTTGCTTAGGTTAGAAAATCCTGAAAGTCCTGTAAGATTGTCCTCCTGTGGACATTCCAGCCTTTTAACTGCAAATTTTTCACAAGTACAAGTATTTTGCCAGCAATTTTATTTCTTTAACATTTTAACAAAATAAAATTCTCCAAAGTTTTTTTAACTTTGGAAAAATATACAGTTCTATATTATTTATATAACATATGTGTAGAGGTTCCAATATCATACAAACTATAAATTTTTAACAACTGCAGTCACCAGGAAAAGCACTTAGGCTAACATTAGATTAATTTAGCACAAAAGCACTTAGATTGCCATCAAATAATTCACAGCTTTGATGTGAATAAGATGCACTTACTGTAATTTCTAAACTTTACCCCAAATGTCATCTGTCACACAATAATTTCTAAATGACTGAGGAAGGTGCTACATGTTTTGAAATGAAAGGAGCAGGATAAGAATACGGACAAAATAGAAAATAATCAAATAGCCTTAGTTGTTTGAACATGCAACTTTTCAATTTTACACCAGAGGTAATAGAACACTCTGACAGGACTAACTATATATTGTATTTTTGCATAATTTTATGCATCTCATTAGCTCAATTATTTGTTTTATGCACTAAAAGAATGAAGTTAAACATAATTAGAATAGATCTCCCTAAAATTTCTGAATTGTTTTGAGTTTTGAGAAACATTCTCAGGATGTCATTAAACCTAAATAAAATGGTCTCTCTCAATTGTCTTTGCACTGATCATGATCCATCAAGATTTTTTTATTATCATTTATATTTAAATTTCAACAGTTAGAAATGATTTATCTGTTTTATTGGGACAAAAATTTAAATTTTCAGACTTGACTTATGATGAGTTAAAATATTACCCATTCCTCTCCTCAAAGTAGAAATTATTTAATAGAAAGCAATAGTGTCATATTTGGCAAATGGAAAAGAAACTGCACTATCATGTTGGTCAGTGTTTCTCAACATGCAGTTTGAGGAATAGGAACACTAGCATTACCTGAGAACTTGATAAAAATGAAACTTCTCAGGCTCTGCCCCGAATTTACAGAGTCAGAGACTCAAAAAATGGAATCTTTGCTTTTCTCTACCCATTTTTCATCTCCACTGGGCTTATTGGAGCATATTTACCAGTTCAAGCACTTTTCCAATCTCTTTTACATCACCAATAATTTGTTACAATCATATTAGCTATATACCACCAACCCCAGAATCAGAACAGGAAGGCACTGTTAAGAGTGAGACACAAGGGATGGGTAAAGAATTGGAACTACTTTCATGAACTACTGCAATATGCTTAATTTTACAGTTGTCAACTATAATTCATTGGAGAGAGTCAGATATCCTTGGCCCGCATTCATTAATTATATCATCTCTTTTGGGATGGGTTTCTACTAGGTTAAAAAATCAGTATTTATGTAATTTTTAAAAAATCTGCCTTTGACAAAACACCAAGAAGTTATAATTTTTACTAAATCTAAAGAAACTGTTTTTGCTTGAAAAAAGATCAGAGATCTTTGAGATGATATCCAGACTACTAGAGTCATCACCAGAGCATACTTTGGGAATCAATGAAAACAGTTTGATAAATTTGAATGTATTTTTACAAAGATGAACCTATGTTTCATGCAATCCCATTAAATATAAAATCTGTCAAATATATTAAACATTGATGGTGCTGTACAAGATGAAGAATATAAAAGCATATAGACAGGCATCACTTTTCAAAGTAATTCTTTTGTAACATCATAAAATACATATTTACATTGAATCCACATTCCTGAAATTGATAGGACCTGCTGGTTTTTCTCTGTTGTCTTTACCTACAGTTTGTGCTCTTATAGGTTCTCATATTTTATTCATTTTTTTATCTAATCACTTTGGATTGGTCACAACAGTAAAGGTACTTTTGTTTCCATACTGTTATTTGGCAAGGTACAGATTAGTAAAGAGGGATAAAGGGATAAAGAGAAAGTTTGAGTCTGTTTACAGATGTCAATGAACTTTTAAAACGTAAACCTCAAATCAACCAGGCATGTTATCACATGCCTGTAATCCTGGCTATTAAGGTGGTTGAGGCGGGAGGATACTAAGCTAAAGGTCAGCTTGAACAATTTCACCATACCCTGCCTCAAAAAACTGGGGGTGAGAGGGTAAAGGGAGCTGCATATATATGTAGGATGTAGTTGAAAGCCCCAGGATCAAGCTCCAGTAACACGCATGCGCACGCACGCACACACACACACACACACACACACACACAAATCAAATTTTACTTGAAAGAACACGTTTTAAATTCAAAATACATTTACCAAAAAAAAGGGATATTTGCTATTGTGTTTTGATCCAATGTAACTTGTATCCCAACAAACTTAAATATCAACAATGTGCAAACCAGCATCCACACCTGTTGTCTTAACTGTAGCTTCATACATAATGTGCCTTAGAATCTCAAAGTCCTAACAGAATGGCAGAGGATTCACTGTACACTTAAATTACCCTGCCTCTAAAGTCAGGGTGGAGTTCAGACCTAAGCCTTCTTTTCCTGATCAGAATATTTTCCAATTCCTTTAAAATAAATATTTATCTCTTGGTGATGTCTCTTTTTTATTTTCACAAAACAGACGCAAAACTTATTTGGAGCTGAGAAGCTGAAAACCAAAGGTCAAAAGGAAAAGAAAGCAAAAGAGTCCTTTGCACACTACAGCCCTGAGATGCCCAGGCCTCAGCCAAGGGACAGTTTGCAGGAAGGAGAGTGTTGTCTTCCGTCAACCGCGCGCTCCTGCGCTGCAGCCTCCATGCTGGCGGCGGCGCTGTGGCGAACTCCGTCGGACTCGCTCGGGTGCGAGTGGCTGCTGTCTCCCTTGGCAGCGGCGAGGGGAACTCTAGAGAACTCCGTGAGAAGGTGACCCTGGGCGGTGAGCGGCGGAGGTCGGTTTCGGGTGGAGGGAATCCAGTCTGGGGGCGGGCAGGGCGGTTTCCTTGCCTTCTTGACTTCCCGCGCCGCGGACTCGCGGACGTTTGCTGGTGCGGCCTGAAGGGGCCACTGCAGCGCCTGCGACCCCGCACCGCGCGTCCTGGGGACCCCGGGGCCTACCTCCCGGAGCCGTGTCTGGGCCCCTCAGGCGCCTGGCACTAGGCATGCAGCTCCGCACCGCGTCCGCGGACACCCCCCACGCCAAGACCCGTTTCGTAGTTTCTCAGTGCCCCACACGTTCAGGGGAATGGGGGTTTGTAGTTTCTCGCGAGATGCCCCTTTTCTTTTAACTGGCCGACGGTGAATGCCTTTTCAATCCTGTAGCGTTGGCAGGAACGAAATTGACCGCAGTTATTCCTGGAGGCTTCCGTGCACCTGGCTTTGAGTCGATCCTCAGTAGTTAGCAGAACCGGTACCACAGCACTGAGAGGAAGCCAACTACGTCTTTTCAGGCCTCAGACTGTCCTCAAAGCCATTGACACCACGGTTTTTCCTTTTTTCAGGTTGAGTAAATTCAAGAGATGCAACATTATATTTTATATTAAAAGCAACAAGAGGGCCAATTTTTTAAACTAATTTAAACACAAGTTCTTTTTTTCAATTAAGGAGTACAATTGGATGAGGTGGTGATAGGAGTGAGCTGGAATTTGGGAGACCAGGATTATCCCACTGTTCTGGCAAAGACAACTCTGATTCTGGATTTCTTTAAAGGAGGGTAGCAGGTGGATGCTGGATAATTGGATGGATAATGGAGATGACAATAGTTGCCATTTTCTGAAATCTGTCCTTTATCTTGTTTAAACTACACACATTTAATCCACATCTATGTGCAGTAGAAAGTATTACCACTTTTGTAAAGGCGGTAATTGAGAATCATGAACACCACAGTTTAGAAGAAGCAAGGTTGGGGTTTGCGGCTGTGCTTGATTCCCTTGAGCCATAAAGTCCTCTAATTCTAAACCAAACCTATTTATACTAATTTATTTTAAGATGTTCTATTCCAGACTTCAAGTATTAAGATACTATGTTATGTGAAACTAAAATAATAGGTGTAAACTCTTAAAATATTTTGTCTATTTTTTGATCCCCTGAATCTTTTTATTTATTTTTATTATTACTATTTTTTGGTACAGGGGATCAAACTGACGACCTTGCCAGGCAGATGCTTGTGCAGCTGAGCTATATTGCTGATCCAGCCCTCTGAGTCTTTTAAAAGGATTGGAATATTGATGAATTTCCTACTTCTTAACACTGGGTGGTTTCTGATAATTTCATTTTGACTTGTCTTCTATTTTTATAATGTATATTTGAAAACAGAATTTTTCCTCCAAAGCAGTTCCTATATTCTCTATATCTTGATCCAATTTTCATGTACAGTATTGCCAGTATATGGATACTTGTGCAAAGTTTATGCCAGTGAATTATTTAATGCCGGTTACCATATACTTTCTGGATCCCTCCCCACAGCAAGAATTTTACTAAAGAAAGTCATTCAAAGTGACCAGTCTTGATTCTATCTAGGGCTATATGATATAGCTTCTCATATTGGTGATATTAATTCTGGGAGAGGAGACAGTCTCATACTTTAAGATATAAATACAGGTAGTTGTATAAAGGAGCAGTTCTTCATCTTTGCTGCTTCTTTTTCCCATTGCATGTTTCCTTCACAAGAAGATGGACAGAAAAAGGTAACTATTTTACCAGGGAAGGGCATATGAAATAAATGTAGATCAATATGAATCTTTTTCATAGACAAGTATGAAAACTTGTTTCTCTCTCTCTCTCTCTCTCTCTCTATATATATATATATACCCCTCATAATGAATGTAATTATTATGTACAACAAATATATACTAATAAATATAAAAACATATACACACATATGAAAAATAGATTCTTAATTATAAGTAAAACAAGAAGCAGAACATGGAAAAAGGAAGAAATAATAAGGGTAACTGGACAGATCACACAGCCAGTAGTACCTAATTTATTGTTTTGCAAGTGAGTGTGCACTCAAATTGACCAAACTATGTGCAGTGCAATGCCATATTTGCACCATCCCTGCTAACCTATGTGTATGCATGTTCCTGTGATTCTCTTTTAACATAATAAAGGAGGTTTTAAAATCCATCTTAAACATCTTCAAAGTGAATATAATTAGAAATTGATCAATGTTATATGCAAAGCAATAAATGCTATCTACTGCAATGGGTGAAAAAGTAGGGGAAAAAGTTGAGACACTGACAAGACAAATAGCTTTTTTCTTTTCTCATAATTAAGAACCTGATTTACATAGTATATAAGTGTGCATGTGTGTGTGTGTTTATGTAACATTTTAGAGAGTAGAATTTTTCATACTTGCAGTTCTGGTGGAACTGTACTTAATGTGAACTGTTTCTGTCTTAGATATCATTCATTGGAGTGTAATGTCAAAAGAAGTTATTATTCTTTCAGACTTACAGTTATGCAGCTTTTAATAATAGAACTTAAATTAGTTCTACACTTAAAAATAGTCAGCTCTTAGCAGTAGATGAAAAGTTCGTTTGTTGACATAAAGGTTTGTTTTCCCAAAAAGTACTGATGATTTGCACATCAATGAAGAAATAAGATTTTGTATTTTATATTCTTGTTTAACTAGCACACCTTAAATTTCCACTCTAGTTATACATGTACGACTATGGCTTGGGCATATGAATAAAAACAGAAGAACCTTCTCTGTGAAAATAGTTTATTGTTATTTTAATTTTTTATAATTGTATATAACAAATTCCTGGCCCCTAAAACCCTTTTTGGCCTGAGTAATCTGTATTTTTTATTGAAAGTATGCATAGTTATTAAAGATTCCTTATTTGATGTATAAATAAGTTCATGCAGTTTTTTTTTCATTTTTTTATTTAAAGAAAAAAACAGTAAAAAGGTAGAAATATTACAGAATTTCAAGAAAAGAAGATAAATAGTAAGAAATCACTAGTTGATACATTACACATTGTTCTTTTAGAAATAGTTATTCAAGTTACAGGATTAAAGCACACAAAGTGGACACTAAAACAGTGAGAGTGCAAACAGTATCTGTTCAGCAATCCAACAAGAACCTAGAAATATGGTCATCAATCGCACACATCTAAACATACATGCAGCTATATCTTTTATAGTGGTTCCTATTTCCTCTTTTTTTTTACAATAGCAATTATACATTTTTAAAATTTTATTTAAAGAGAAGAAAGAAACAAAACAAAAGGGTAGCAATAATACAGAATTCTAAAAGAAACAAAAAGGAGAATGAAAAAAAGCCCCACTAAGAAATCAGTAATTTGTAAATTACGTATTGTCATCTTGGATGTAGTTGTTCAAGTTACAAAGTTAAAGGGTACATAGTAAATATTCAAACAGTCAGGCTACAAACAGTTTTGCTCAAAGATCCAACAAAGATTCAGCAATATGGTCATCTATTTTACACACTCAAACTTACCTGCAGTTATATCCCTTAGAGCACTTTCTTTTCCTCTCTTTTTTACCATAGCAATTACACATTTTGGTTTTATTGCACTTGTAGTTCTTATTTACTTTTTACACTAGAGACACATTATGATATTTATAAATATGATTCTTATTTATTTCACTAATGAGGATAGTCTCAAATTGTCTCCATTTGCTTATGAAGGCCTCAAGATCATCCTTTTTTATAGCTGAGTAATATTCCATTGTATAAAAATGCCACATCTTTTTCATCCACTCTGCAGTTGATGGGCATCTTGGTTGTTTCCAGGATTTAGCTATCACAAATTGCCGCTATGAACATGGGTGCACATATATCACTATGATATGAACTTTTCAGTTTTTTGGGGAAAATGCCCAGGAGGGGGATAGCTGGATTGAATGGGGCTTCCAATTCTAGTCTTCTGAGAATTCTCCATATGGATTTCCATAATGGTTGCACCAGTCTACATTCCCACCAACAGTGGAGCAGTGTTCCTTTTTCCCCGCAGCCTCGCCAACATTTGTTATCAGTTGATTTCTTAATGGCAGCTATTCTTTCCAGAGTAAGCTGGAATCTCAATGCTGTTTTAATTTGCATTTCTCGAATGACCAATGATGGTGAACATTTCTTCATGTATTTATTTGCCATTTGTATATCTTTCTCTGAGAACTGTGTTCATCTCAGATGCCCATTTTTGGAGAGGGTCTTTGAATTTGGGGGGGGTTGATGTTTTTCAATTCTTTATATATTCTGGACACTAGTCCTTTGAGGGGTTGCTGGTTAAAGTTTTTTCCCACTCTGTTGGTTTTCTTTTCACTCTGTTGGTGATTTCCTTTGAAGTGCAGAAACTTTTGAATAATGTGAGATCCCATTTGTTGATTCTTAGAAGTGTTTCCCATGCAGTTTGTGTTTTGTTCATGAATTCTCTGCCTACCCCTATGTCTCCAAGACTTCTACCTACCTTGTCTTCCAGTAGATTTAGTGTTTCTGTTTTAATATTGAGGTATTTGATCCATTTAGACTTTAATTTTATGCATGGTGATATGCATGGATCTAGTTTGTTTTTGGCATGTAGAGAGCCAATTTTTCCAACACCATTTATTAAAGAGACTATCCTTCTTCCAGTGGACATATTTAGCCCCTTTGTCAAATATCAGGTGGCTGAGTGTCTTCTAATCTGTTCCATTGATCCTCAGGTCTATTTCTTTGCCAGTACCAAGCTGATTTTATCACTGTGGCTTAAGAGTACCATTTCAAGTCAGGAATTGAGATGCCTCCTGCCTTGCTTTTGTTGCCTAGAATTGCCTTTGCTATTCTAGGTTTCTTCTGTTTCCAAATGAATTGTAGGAGTGTTTTCTCTAGATCTGTGAGGTATGTCAATGGTATTTTGATTGGGATTGCGTTAAATCTGTATAACAGTTTTGGGAGTATGGCCATTTTCACAATGTTCGTTCTTCCTAACCAAGAGCAAGGAATGTCCTTCCATTTTCTAATATCCTCTTCAATCTCCTTTTTCAGCATAGTATAATTTTCAGCATATAGGTCTTTTACATTTTTAGTTAGGTTGATGCCTAAGTATTTCATTTTTTTAGATGTTATTGTAAAGGGTGATATTTCCATAATTTCTCTCTCAGTGAGTTTTTTGTTGTGTACAGGAATGCTATTGATTTTTGAGCATTGACTTTATATCCAGCTACACTACTGAACTTGTTTATTACCTCTAGCAGTCTTTTAATGGAGTTGTTTGGGTCTTCTGTATAGATTATCATGTCATCTGCAAATAGTGATAATTTAACTTCTTCCTTTGCTTTCTTTATTCCTTTTATTTCTCTCGTGTCTGATTGCCCTGGCTAGTGTTTCCAGAACCATGTTGAAAAGGAGTGGTGAGAGTGGACATCCTTGTCTTGTTCCTGATTTTAAAGTGAAAGCTTTCAGTTTTTGTCCATTTAGTATAATGTTTGCTGTTGGTTTGTCATACATGGCCTTTATAAGGTTGAGGTAGATGCTGTGTATTCCTAGTTTCTGAAGGGTTTTTATCATGAACATGTGTTGGATTTTGTGGAAAGCTTTTTGTGCATCTATTGAGATGACAATGTGGTTTTTGTTTTTGGCTCTGTTGATGTGGTGTTTTACATTTATTGATTTGCATGTGTTAAACCACCCCTGCATTCCTGGAATGAACCCCACTTGGTCATGATGTATAATCTTCTTGATGATTTGCTGCATTCTGTTTGCCAGTATTTTGTTGAGAATCTTTGCATCAGTGTTCATTAGTGAGATTGGCCTATAGTTCACTTTTTTGGTTGCATCTTTCTCTGTTTTTGGTATCAGAGTAATACTTGCCTCCAGGAATGATTTAGGGAGGATTGCTTTTTTCTCAATTTCATTGAAGAGTTTAAGGAGTATTGGCATCAAATCTTCTCTAAATTTCTTGTAGAATTCAGCTGTGAATCCATCAGGACCTAGACTTTTCTTTGTTGGTAAGTTTTTAATTACATTTTCAATTTCAGTGGTTGATATTGGGTTGTTCAAAATTGCTCTATCTTCTTGGTTGAGCTTTGGTAGTTCATATGTTTCTAGAAATCTGTCCATTTCTCTGTGTTTTCCACTCTATGTGAGTAGAGATTTTCAAAGTAGGTATTCATGATCTTTTGAATTTCCATGGGATCTGTAGTAATTTCTCCCTTTTCAGTTCTTATTGCATGAATTTGGGTTTTTTTCTTTCTTTCTCTTGATAAGGTTAGCTAGGGGTTTGTCAATTTTGTTGATTCTCTCAAAAAACCAGCTTTTTGATTCATTAATTCTTTGTATTGTTTTTTTAGTTTCAATTGATTTCTGCTCTAATCTTTACAATTTCCTCTCTTCTATGAGCTTTGAGTTTGCTTGCTCTTCTTTTTCTAGAAGCTTGAGATGGAGCATTAGGTTGTTTATTTGTGCTTGTTCTGTTTTCTAGATAAGACAGTTTATTGCTATATATTTCCCTCTGAAGACTACTTTCATTGCATCCCACAGATTGCAGTATGTAACAACATATTTTCTATATTTTCATTGAATTGTAGCTATTGTTTTATTTCTTCTTTAATTTTATCTGTAGCCCACTGGTTGTTCTAGAGGATGTTATTTAATTTCCATGTATTTATGTAGGTTTTAAAATTTCTTTTGCCATTAATTTCCAATTTCAGTGCACTATGATCAGATACTATGCATGGTATGATTTCAATAGCTTTGCATTTACTTAAGAATGTTTTATGGGATAATATGTGGTCTATTTTGGAGAATGTCCCATGTGCAGCTGAGAAGAATGTGTATTCTGATGTGGTTGGGTGGAACACTCTGTAAACATCTACTAAGTCCAATTGCTCACAGGTATGTTTCAGTTTTGTTATTTCTTTGCTGACTTTTTGTCTAGTTGATCTATCTCTTTGTGACAATGGGCTGTTAAGATCTCTTTGTGACAATGGGCTGTATTCTTGTGTATTTGGTTTTTCATGTCCATTATTATCTGTCTTATATAGTTGGGTGCTCCTGTATTTGGTGCATATATATTTATAATTATTAGTTCTTCCTCTTGAATTTTACCACTAATAAGTATGTAGTGACCTTCTCTATCTCTTTTAATCATTTTAGGTTTGAAGTTCACATTGTCTGCAAATAGAATAGCTACCCCTGCTTTTTTCTGTGTTCCTGTTGCATAGAATACTGTTTTCCATCCTTTGACTTTTAATCTATGAGTTTCCTTTTGGGTCAGATGTGTTACTTGT